>LR749692.1:1341493-1711858 GCA_902729485.2 Mus minutoides
GCTGGGCCTTCTTATTCTTCAGGCAACTGAAGTCACCTTTCTTGACCACCTGCACCTTGCCTGAAGAAATCTCTTTCCCTGGGACTTTACAGTACATTTCCCCTACTCTGAAGCTGTCCTTCCTCATTGACTTGTATACTTACTTCTTTCTGTCCCTTGACTGTGAACTGTCCCCGCAGGTCTTTTGTTCACAATGGGACCCTCCACATAGAACAGAGCCCTAGGCATACTGACTGCTGCTGCTTCATTCCCCATCTCTGTGGAAAAGGATGGGTATCTTCTGATATCCCCTGACTAACATACCAAGAGGGTGTCAGAGAGTAGGAAGGACCAATAAAGGAACAACCCAAATCAGGCCAACCCACAGAAGATGCTTCTGGCAGAACAGCTGACCATCTCCATGGAGTTGCACAGGGCCTCTTCTCGTCCCTCAGTACCATCCTCCAAACACTGGGTACCTTGGATGTCTAGCAGACCGAAGCAACTTTCCACTAAAGGCCAGTTTTGGTGTTTCTAATGCACAGTCACTGGCTGGTGTGTGCATGTATGTGTATGGGGGAAATCTTTCATGAAGCACTCGCTGCAATGAATAGAAGAGACTATGTTACTGTCTATAGGAGCATGAAGGTCAAGGTGAAGGTTCACTAGAGCGCCCCCCCCTCAAACACACACACACACACACATGAACATATACAAACTGAGCATCTGGAAGCAAGTATCATACAACTCTCCCCACAATTGAATGGCCATGTGTTTCCCTCTTCCAAGAACCTGGCCACTACTCCAGGCCCTAAAAATGGTGCCGAGTAGACCTGTCTCTTGAAGTCTACCTCAGAATGCAAGACCAGACAGTGACCAAATAGTCATGCCATAGACACTACCCTGTGGAGTCACCTGGATCCTAGCAATGAAGACCGTCACAGAGGCTGCGACACACCACAAACTCCACACTGGGTCCAGAGCCCTCCACTGATCAGTGTACTAGATTGTTTCCCCAAATCTAAGCTCAGGTCAACTGTAACACTCAGGAGGGAAGACCTCCTATTGTGTACTGGTCCCTACACCAGGACAGGACAGCAGGGACTCTTCATGACACCTGCAGGGTGAATGTTAATCTAAAGTTGCAAAACAGGGTGGAGAACTTACCTAGAGTGCATGAGGCCCTGTTCAATGCTTAACACTGACAAAGGAAAGGGGTGGGAGATTAGCATGGTCAGCGTCCCACGGCTGACACTTAAAGAGGCTGCCATAGCTCCAGCTGTCAACTTGACACTAGCACAGAGTCACCTGGAAAAGGGAACCTCCATGAAGAACTTGCCTCCTCCATGGGCATACCTGTGAGGAATGTCATTGATTGCTAACTTTGGTGGGCCCAGGCCACTGTGAGCAGGAACAGCACAGAGCACGTAGGCCTGGACTCTGTCTTCAAAGGCCAACTAAGCATGAGCCAAGGAACCAGCCCAGAAAGAAGCAGCATTTCCTTCATGGCCTCTACCAGCTCCTGCCTCCATATTCCTGCCCCGAGTTCCTGCCCCGGCTTCCCACTATAACAGACTATAACCTATAAGCAAAATAAACTCTTTCCTCCCCCAGTTGCTTTTGGTTATGATGTTTATCACAGCAACAGATAAGCAAATTAGGACAGAGGTATTAGACAGACTTGAATCTGGTCCCGAAGGCCTTACATTGCCCAGCGAGGCACCCAAAGGAGTCAGACTTGTTCAAAACATCCCTTTGTCTGAGTAAGCGCCTCTCTGATAGATGCCAGGGGCCCTGTCTCTGTATCTCTGCTATCACCTGCTTAGCTTACCTCCCACCACTCAGTCTTTTGTCCAGCGGGACCCACATCTCAGAACAAACCCACAGGAACCAATTTTCCTGTAGTCCAAAGAAAGCCAGAGATCTTGTCTCTTTAAAATAGTAATTTCCTGTCTCGAGATGGCTGCATCAGCCACCCATGATGGTGCGCTGAGGTCAAGGATCAACCCCAACTAAGATTTTCCAGGAAAGGCTGAGTGTTGCCTGTCGCCAAGGAAATGACCTCCATCCAAAAGAAGGCAGCCATGGCAGGCAAAGCTCCCAGGGGTTGGTGACCCTGTCCCTCACTGGTATCACAGACCTCATATGCACTCCTTATGTGAGGAATACATGCCACCACCTGCTTCCACACGCACCCAGTACTGTGCCTCACTGCTCTATGCACACTTATCACATGACCCAGGCCACAGGCCCGTGTGTGCCCATGGAGGAGGGGAGGGGTTGAACAAGGGAGCAGCACTTTCCCTACCAGGACATTACAACTCCCAACTTCAAAGCTGGCTCTGGGCTATGTGTCGGGTCAGGACTAAGGCCTCAGAAAAGATCTAGCCAAAAGACCTAGCTGTTTCCAGAAAGCCCATATCTGTGGGGGCGGGGTAAGCTGAGCACCTGGCTGAGCTAGAATTCCTTCTTGATTTGCCGGCTCCCTGAGAACACTTCATACCCCAAGCTGACTGCCCTACTCGGTGCCTCCTTCTTCACCTCAGGCAAGAAACTTCCCCCTCCGTGTCCCTAAGGTGCCCAGATCGGCCGTTCAGCTTCTGAGTGCTAGGCCCATAAGCATCATAGGCACCAACTCAGGCTTGATGGATTATGGGGGTCTAAGCAGAACGGATGGGCAGGGCCAGTTCCACAGGCCCACTGCTCCTCAGACAAAGCTTAGGAAATGGAGACTGTGGAGATTTCAACTTGGGGGCTAAAAGACACATAAAGCTTTGGGGTCTTACAAATTTAAGTTCACATTCCAACTATCCCCACTTCCGGGCTGTGTGACCTTGGGGACCGGGCTTCACCTCTCTGAGGCCATTCTCACCTGTAAAGTGGAAAGAATCACAGCGCCCCCGAGAGGTAGTTGTGAAGGTTAAAGGCAGGGGCAGGTGTGAGGCAGTGCTCGTGCCACCCAGTGTCGCCCTCAAATGTGAGCTGTGGAGCGGGGGATGGCAGCTGCCTTTTGCCTCACCTGGTCCGGGACTGGCAGTCCTAGCAATTCCTAATTAGCACCAAACCCAAACTTTGCTCAGCTGTGACAGCCCGGCGCAAGTCCTCCCACTGCCGCTTCACCCTCATCCTCTACCCTGCGGGTGGTGAAGACAACAGGTAAGGGGAGGGGCAGCCTGGAGGTGCGGCGGCGTCGCAGCGCTGCGGCAGGGGAAGCCCAGCAGGGACCCTCATCAGCTCCAGTCTCTTTATAACTTGGATTGCTGCGGGTTCTGGGTGCGTGCAGTGCCGCAGGCCCAGAGTGCGCAGGAAAGTTGGGCGCAGAGCTCTGTCGGATAGGGGTCCCTGCGCTCTCGGCCCCGCGGACAGCGCGGAGGAGGAGGCACGTGGCTGCTAATGGCCCGGCTCCTCTGCGGCTGTGCGCACCGCGGTCCTGTCGAGCTCTGTGCAAAGCGCGCGTCCCGCGGTGACCCTCCGGCCCCAGGGACACCCGGCCCCTCTGCGCCCGAGTCCTACCTTCGTCCGGCAGCCGCTGCAAGCAGAGCGCGAGATTCCTGCGCCAGCCCCGCATCCCCGCAGCCACCGGGCGGCCCCACCCGGCCTCGCCCCCGCCGGGCCAGGCTCAGCGCAGGGCTCCGGAGGCCGCGGGCCCAGCGCGCGGGGCATGAGCGGCCGGCTCGGTAGATGCCGCCGGCTCTGCTCCGGCTTCCGCGCCCGCCCGCGGCTGAGCAGCGGCTCCCCGAGAGCGCGCGCTTTCCCGGCGGGGGCGGGGCGGGGCGGCGCGGGAGCCAGGCGGGAGGGGCGCCTGGAGGAGGAGGGCCTCGCACCCGCAACCTGCCAGCGCCGGCCTCCCGCCCCAGCGTTCTGCACTCAAGGATTCATGAATGAACGATTGCGTGGGGGAATCTATGCATACGTGCATGGATGAATGACTGAATGAATGAATGAACGAACGAACGAACGAACGAACGAACAGGTCAGTAAGTAAAGGAATGATATGAATGCAAGGATGAATGAATGATTGCATCGAGAATAAATGGGTGAGTAAATAAATGAATGCATGGGATGAATAAATGCATGCACGCATGGGGAATGAATGGGTTAGTAAGAAATGAACAAATGCATGGGTGAATGAATGAATGGATGACCAGATGGGTGAACAAATGAACGAGTGGGTAATAGACTGAAGAGGTGTGAATAAGTGACTGACTGAATAAATGAATGAGGTCATAAAATAATCAATGAGGAAATTAATGAAGGGAATAGGTAACTGTTAAATGAATCCTTGTCCTCCAGCTTTACCTGTGACAGGCAAAAGGCATCCAGGACCCTGCCCTGAGGCCTGGGCTCCTTCCTGCTCTAGAGGGAGGCCTGAGGCTTGGATTGTGTAAGTGAAGCCAGAGAGGCTCTGGAAGAGTAGAGCACATCTGAAGATGACTGTCTGAAGATCTGGGGAGGGGGAGAGTGGGAGGATGTCTGCTGGGTTTGTCTCGGTACCTAGAATGGTTCCACCCCACCAAGCTGGCAGCTGTTAGGCTCAGTAGACCTTAGTTCTGAGGAACAGCTTAGAACAGCCAGGTGTGGAGAGGTAGGGTACAAGAGGGTCTCTCTGGTCGAGTGACAGGCAGGTGCACAGCCTCTGCCTGGAGTCTAGGTCTGTCAGAGCTTAACTATGTCTGTGGGAAAATCATTAATCTCTCTGAGCCTCCCTCACTCTCTGAAGCTGCAAATCTGAGCACACCATGATGTCCCAGCAGGTCAAATCAAGCTGGAGCCAGAAGTTTGTGTTCTAGAAGGGAACCTCATGGCAGAATTGGGAGCTTGATCTAGCCATCCATTTAAACTCTGGCCTTCAGAAAGAGCACCTTTGAAAGAAGAGTATGACTTCAGATCCTCAACTATTCTGTAAGGTTGCTGTAATTGACCCCGTTTAGCAAATGAAGATACTGGGGCTCAGAAAGGTGAAGCCAGTGCCCAATGCCACACAGCCAGGAACTAGCAGAACTGACATTTAAATCTGGGTCTGCCCAGCTGCAAGGCACCCCAGCCAGCACGACCCACGAAGCCTGACATACACGCTTGTCGCTTATTTGTGCTCCTAACAACCCTTGATGGATCCCATCACAGGCTGCTATTCATTCCGAACCATTAATCACTCCACTCAGCAGGACTGAGGCTGAGAGCCAGGGAGGGGCAGATCAGCCAGACTCAAGTTTGCAAAGTGAATTCCGGACCTAGGCCTAATAATAGCTGCGTATCCCATGGGAGAGTGGGTACCCATAGGGAGCTGTGCACCCAACAAAGGAGTGAGTCTCCATGCAGTGTGACTGCACATTTCTCCCATCTGTGCCCAGAATGATGGTCTCTATGGCTAGAATGCCAGAGTTCCAAGGAGGATGGGGTAGATTTACTGATGGAAGAGGAGAGGATCCCTATGCTCAGACAGGGCCCCCAGAAGAGGCCAATGAGACATTCAGGAGACAGTGGTAGGGGGTAGGGACAGCCTGTGTTGGGAGGGTCTTTAGTGACCTGTTGCTGCTGAACAGGCCACTGGCTGTCATGTAATACAGCCACTTCACCATGACTGTGAATTCTGTACATAGGAATCTGGGCAAAAAGAATATGTAACAATCCTACAAAGATATAGAGGATGGGGCAAGGTGCAGGTTGGCTGACAACTGGGGCTGGGATCCTCTGGGATATTCCCTTGCTGGTTCCTGGCGTCTGCAACTTGAGCTGGCATGGGTCCTCAAATGTGGGATGAGTGAAGACTGACCCTCCCCCATTTGGGAGATGGGCTAGTCAGTTGGATGACGCAGCTGGAGTCATCCAACTTATCAAGAGAAGTTGTTGGTTTTGACTCGTGGGTTTCGAGGTTTCAAGCTACGATCACCTGACCTGGCTGTATGGGGCCTGTGGTGGCACACATCTCGGGAGAGCTCTCAAGGCTAGGAAGAGAGTAAAAGGTGGGAAGCAGGACCTGAATTAGCCCCTACACAAGCATCTTTCTAACGACCTGAAGACCTCTGGACTCCAGCCTTTTGACATCTCTCCACTTCCCACAAGCACTGAGCCGCAGACCAAGTCTTTAAAATGTGAGTCTTTGGGGTGTCCCTCAGATTCAACTGACAGCAGCGTGTGAATACACAGATGGCCCCTGAGTGAGGATGGGCTGACTCGGGATTTGACTGGATGGTGATGTAAAAGTGACACACAGTGCTCTGTAGAAAGAGCAACTATGCTGCCCTTGGCTCTGGGCAGCAGTTCATGGTCAAGTACTCAGCTCTGTTCGTCCCAAGCATGAGGGACATGGCCTGACATCTGCTTAGCGAGCTGCAGCTGAGCTATGGTGGGCCACAGGCCAGGCGTGTTCTGGGTGTTCTCAACCTGGGATACTTTTGGCTTGCAGTGGGTTTCTGTGATCAGAACACCCACTGTAATGCACACAGTATTGGAGCTAGGAGAAGCAGCAGCCCAGGACACTTAGTCCTGGAGTCATGACATAAGTTATACTCAGAGGAACAGAAACGGAAGGAAAAGGAATGGGGCAATGAGCTGCCTGGTCTCCTAACTGAGACATGGCCTCTGGTGACTTTCTAACTGGGCCTCGGTTGTGCCCTCTGTAAAAGAGAAATGAACTCATCCCTGCCTGCAAGGGTTGGCATGAGAATTGAATGAGTTTACATGACTAAGGTGTCTGCTGTCTGCCTCACAGAGAAGGCACCATGGAAGTGTCAGGTCCTCTGAAGAACAGTAGCCTCATGGCACAAGGCTGTTGGGCCAGCTGATAAAAGCTGGCTGTTACCACCTCACTGGCACTCCATGAAGCTGGCATGCCTGCCACATGGTATGCACTCCAACCCTACATAGCCTAGGCTTCTGAGCAGGTAGGTCCCAGCATGTCCCTGATAGAAGGCTGGTAAAGACTACAAGACCTGCTGCAGACAGGAACCAGACTCTGCCAAGGTCATTTCCGGGGTCTAGGCACAGACCCCGTGCCCAGCCTGTCTTCCAGGCCCTTTGGCTGGGGTTCCCTGGGAATACAAAGGGAGGGGGAATCAGCTCTGGTGCACTAGAGCTCCAAACACTCACTGACTGCAATTTGGGGAATCTGCCAGCCTTTGGTGGGGGGGTAAACAGAATTGGGCTCATGAACGTGTGGTGGGTAGGGTAGAGGGAACTGAGACAAAACACTGAGGCAGAGGAGGTCACTGTCATTAGTTACCATTTTTAAGGTAAAAACCAAACAGGAAGCTTTCCTCACATTTGACGTGGAATGACAACCAGCATATACATTCAATTTATAACCATGTATATACTTTGGGGTGTGCACTCCCAAGCCATTTTGCCCACAAAGGACCTGGAAGTTCAGAGAGCCTTGTGCAAAAGTAATCAGCCCAGCCCAGGCCAGCCCTCTGGGTGAGTCTACCTGCAGTCAGCACTAACAGTAGCTCTGCAATTACTGCAGGACCCAGCAGGCTCCCAGCAGCCTTTGTGCTCTCGCTGCAGCTCCTGTATAAGGCACCACATGGAGCTGAGTGGAGCCCGGCCTCCCCCTTGTCCCTAGCTGTTCTTCATTCTTCCCTGATGATTGCCACTGCACAGTTGGTATTCTACATGCTTCTATGCCCTTTGCCTTCTGCAACATAATCCAGATCTTTCTGTTGGCCTAACCGGGGACAGTGTTGAGCATTCAAAAGAGCAAAGGCTTTGCAGTTACATAGCCAGGGTCTAAATCCCACACCGTTCGTTATTCCATACATTCACTATGTGGATGCTTATGGAGCTCCCACTAAGTGCGAGCCACTATATTTCATGCTGGAGTACAGCAGTGACCAGACCAAAATCTTTGCTCTCATGAGCTAGCATGCCAACAGATCGGCTCACCTAATCCACAAACCCAGTAATATCACTGCACTTCTCTGAGCTTCAGTTTACCTACCTTGGAAGTAGAGCTTACAGCATGACAAATGTAAGGGGCTGGGAACATTTGCAGAGGCATTCCATGTGCCCAGATCTAGAATGAACCTCATTCGGACCGTGCTTTCTGCAGCTATTGACAAATACAGATGATGAAGGGAAAGAGGTTCCCAAGGAACAGTTTGTGCAGAGCATGAACCAGCCCCTTGAGGGGCTTTCTGTACTATCCAGCCAGGAATAAAGAAGCCCATAATATTCTGGCATTGAGGGGAAGTTCTCTAGCCCCAGAAACTCTGCTTTACCCTGCCTGCCAGAGAGGCTAGACACTGCCTCTGCTCCTTCGTTATCGCATGGTCCCCAGAGGAAATGGATCCCAGGTCCCTGGTAAAACCAGCAATGTCTAGTGAAACAAAGGCTTGGGACCCAGGACTCTCAGCATTTGAGTTGCACAAATTGTATGTGTGTGTGTGAGTGTGTGTGTGTGTATTCAAATGCACATGCATGTGAAGGTCAAAGGTCAACTTTGAATACTGTTTCCTGAAAGCTGTCCCCCATTGTTTTTGAAACAGCCTCTCACTGTGACTTGGGGGCACTTTACTGACTGAGGCATCTCTCTAGCGCCAAGACTTCTATTCTTGGGACACAATATGGCTTCAGTTATCTCTGCTGCCTGGGTGCTGGGATCAAAGGCCTACTGCACCATGCTTTACTCAATGCAATTCTAAGTTCAAATAGAGTGATATATGCTTGCTGTGTCCACAGCCACAGGAAAGGGAACCATCCTCTGGAGAAAGGTAATAAGCAGTTCTTCAGTGTTTCATGCATCATATCTGACTTTCCATTTAAAAGCAAGTTTTTAACAACTGTCCCAGTTAACAGATAAGATAAGATGGGAAGAGAAAAAACAAAACAAAACAAAACAAAAAAAGCAGTATAAATAGAAATAGACCAAGAAGTTTAGTATTGTTACTGTAGACAGTATAGTATTATTGCAGAAGACAATGTCATCAAGCACAGGCTTAGAAATGGCCAAGAGGGCTGGTGAGATGGCTCAGCGGGTTAGAGCACCCGACTACTCTTCCGAAGGTGATGAGTTCAAATCCCAGCAACCACATGGTGGCTTACAACCACCCGTAACAAGATCTGACGCCCTCCTCTGGTGCGTCTGAAGTCAGCTACAGCGTACTTATGAAGAATAATAAGAAATGAATCCTTGGACCGGAGAGACCAACCGGAGCAAGCGAGGCTGTCCGAGCGAGCGGAACCAAACAGGGACGGCCGGAGCTAGCGAGCCGGAGTGAGTGGGGCTGAACGGGGATGACTGGAACGAGCGGGGCCAACCGGAGCAAGCGGAGCCGATCGGAGCGAGCGGGGCTGGCTGGAACAAGCAGGGGCCGGGGGGGGGGGGGGGGGGGGGGGGGGGGCGGCCGGGAGCGAGTGGGGCTGGCCGGAGCGAGCAGGGTTGAGCGGAGCGAGCGGGGTTGACCGAAACAAGGGAAAAAAAAAAAGAAAGAAATGGCCAAGAACAAAGGGTTCTAGAGACTCTAACAAATTTCATCAAGCACCAATATTTATAAGAAGATTTAAGGTCAATGACAACAAAAGGAAGTGGGCCCTGACATCAAGAACCCGATGCTTACAGCTTAATAAACACATCTTCAGAGGATGAGTGACTTGGAAGGTGGTCTTTTTACCAGATATGCAGAAAACTATTTCTGTATAAGGAACTAATGAAAAACACAGAAATGAAACCTGGGGCCCAGGAGAAGCTTGCACTATCCGTGTAACACTGACACCAGGCAGGAAGAGAAAATAAAATGGAACAGAAACAATATTTTTCATAATGACCAAAAATTTCCAAAATTAGTGGGGAAAATAGACATCAATTTCTAAGCAGGATATTGAAGAGAAATCACATTTAAACATATAAGAAAAACTTCTAAAATCCAAAATCAAAGTAGTCACAAAGACCAAAGCATCGTTGTCTCATCCGTGTATGGAATCTGCAAAACGAAGGTCACAGAAGCAGAGCAAAGAACAGAAGATACCATTGGCTGTGATTTGGGGACTAGAGAATCTTGGTTAAAAGAGACAAAATTGGGAGCTGGAGAGATGGCTTGGTAGTTAGGATCTCTGGATGCTCTTGCAGAGGACCTGGGTTCCATTCTCAGGACCCACATGGCAGCTCACAATCATCTGAAACTCCAGTTCCAGGGGGGATCTGATGCCCTCTCCTGAACTTCTCTGGCATTACATGCATGTGGTACATAGATAAACACACAGGCAAAACACTCATGCACATACAAATAAATAAATTTTTTAAAAAGAGAGACAAATTTTTGAAACAAATAAAGGAACAAATTTAACAATTCAGTTGTACTGTGGGGTGACTATAGATAGCAATGTACTGTATATTTGAAAAATCACATCAAGCATGGTACACGCCTTTAATCCCAGCACTTGGGAGGCAGAGGCAGGCTGATCACTGTGAGTTTGAGGTCAGCCTGGTCTACATAGCAAGTTCCAGGCCAGCCAGGGATACACAGAAAGACTCAAAACATTCAAGCATTTTTTAACATCTTCTGGGATTCAAATTCATGATAGCAATGGGAAAAGTTTAAATGAAATTAAAGTAGTCTAAGACTCTGGCATTTTTCAAAATAATAAGTATAAATTTGCACTTGATTCTAATGAATCAAAGAGAGACTGTATTATTAAGATAACAACTAAGGCAGTAAAGGATTTTTAGTTGATATCCTAACCCAGGACGTATGAAGCAGTAACAAATACTTCTCAATTCCTCTCAGACAAGGAAAGAAAAGGGAGGAAGCAAACAAAATAGTTAGGACTGACAAATATTAGAGAGATAAGTATAAGGTGGAATTAATTCATTGAATATTTTTTAAGTACTTAGAGCAAGGAGTGGGCTTGGTAATTAAGGCAGAGTCACTTCTGCCATTTGAAATAGAATGTAAAGACAAGAGAGGAATTCAGGAGATGGTCCAATGGACAGAGCCTGCTATGTGAGCTTAAAGACCTGATGATGTGGGATCCCCACATGCACCTGAAACCCCAGCTCTGGTGAGGCTGAGACAGCCATTTTCCCTAGCCTGGACTAGTGAGCTCCAGGCTCAAGGAGAGACGCCGTCTCAAAACAATAAGGTGGAGAACAACTGAGGAAGACATTCTAGTGGTAACCCCTGGCCTCCACACGAACCTTCATGAGCAGGCAGACATGCACACACATGTACACAGACCAAACACATAGAAAACATAGACAGAGACAGAGACAGACAGAGATAGGGAGACAGATTCAGGTCCATAGGAAACACAGACTACTGGTAGGCAGGGGGACACTGAAGAATATGGTTAAACAACATATTTATGTATGCAATTGTGAAGGAAAGGAATAATGGAGACCCTTGTATTATTAACTCCGAAATCATAAAAGCATCTATTTAAGAGACCTGGGTTTATCCGGTCAATCCTGTCATTTTGCAGACCAATAGACTGGTGTGTAAGCGAAAAGACAAACTTCAAACATAATCATGTATTCATGATTCTCACACTGCCATGACAAAGCGCTCAGGAAGGATAGGGCTTCCGTTAGCTCGCAGTCTGGGGTGAGGCTGGGAAGATGTGTGAGCAGGACCGTCAAGGGCTGCTCACGCTCGCCCACCGTCAGGAGCACAGAGAGATGCACACTTGTGCTCGGCTCACTTCCTTCCTTTTGATTCAGTCCAGGATCCCACGGGAGGGTGCCGCTCACACTCAGGGTGGGGGTGTTCCCACCTCAGGCAAACCAATCTGAAAACACCCTCACAGATGCAGCCCAAGGCGTGTATCCCTAGTAACTCTACATCTAGTCAGATTGACAGGCGAGGATTAACCAATCAGAGGGGGAAGGCATGATAGCTGCAGGGGCTGGGCGTATGGCGGCTAAGACATGCTTTGCTCATGTCTTAGCAGATCAACAAGATGAAGTCTGGCGAAGCAGAGCCAGAGGATAAGCCTCAAGACCCGACCCTGAGGCCCTACAGCTGCCTGCTAGGCCCCAGGCCTCAAAGATTCCACAGCCTCTCCAAACACTGCCATCATCAGCCTGGTGTGGTGGCACACACTGGTAAACCCAGAAATTGGGAGGTATAAGCAAGAGATAAAGATCATTCTTCACTACATTTTTTTTCCCCTGAGGCTAGCCTGGGCTATGTAAGACCCTGTCTCAAAAGATCAAAAGCAAAACAGACCAGTTCGCCCAGCTGGGAACCAAGTGTTCCAACATGTGAACTTTTGAGGAGAATGTCACACTCAAAACAAAAACAAAAACAAAAACATAACAGACTGTAACACAATTAATGTAGGTTGTGGAGCCCTCATCCTGTGGCCTTTGGGAGGTTAGATTGGAAGCAGAAGCACTAGAAGCAAGGGACCAATCAGTAGCTGGTGCAATGCCTTGGAGATGACTGGAGAGGAGGAAGTGCATACAGGTGACATGATGTAGCTGAACTCCAGGAGAGACAGGCTTTGATGAGAGCACATGCTTTGTGTAGTGTAACAAACAGCTCCCCCTGCCGACACAGCATGGTAGTTACAGGGCAGAAAAGACAAGAGGGCTGAAAGGATGGGGGTTTATTTGTTTGTTTGCTTGCTTGCTTGTTTTGTTTTGGCCTCTAGCTGGGCATTGCTAACTGTAGTTAAGGAAATGCAGTGAATTGTGACTTAAAGAATGTCAGCTGATAGATTAAGTGTCTCTTGTAGTCAGTCATTATAAAGGAGTTGGTAGGGTGGGGGAGGGCAAGAGTCTAGGAAAAAACAAACCCCAGCAGTCAAGAGGCAGAAAAGTAGGTGGATCTCTGTGAGTTTGAGGCTAGCCTGGTCTACATAGCAAGTTCCAGGACAGCCAGGCCTACTCAGTAAGACCTTGTCTCAAAACAAAACAAAAACAAAAACAAAACAGAAAACAAAAAACCCACAACCACCACCACCAACAAAACCCACAAAGAAACAAATAACAAACACCATATTGCTTTATTTCTGGAAACCACATTTCTTTTGTTTGGGGGGATTCGTCATTGTTTAGCCAAAATGAAAGTGCTTTACAAAACAGTATGTTAACATGTCTAACAGTGGAGATAGCTGGCTGTTGTAGCAAGCAGATGCCCAGGAGCACAATATCTGGACAGCAACAGAAGTTGGTTTCTACTTACATGGAGTCTAAAACCCTCTCTGAGCAGCCACTCAGGGCCCAACCCTCTTCCAGGCTGTGGCCACCATTTTAACATACCTGTATATGTGTAGCTGATGGGGGTGGAGGGCGTGTACAAGAGATAGGATTTCGTTGAGAGTGTTTATGGTCCAGACCTGAAAAAAGTGAAGATAACCTAAAAGATGGATGCTTACAAATCTCATTGCCTTAGACCAGCTGCTCTTGAAGGAGAGTGCTGGGAGTGAAAGAAGTACAGCCTCTGCTCAGCCTCTGTGCAGCAGCTCCTTTCCTGGGCTCCCTACTGTCGCATGTTTGATGAGTCCCCACTTAGGACTGCCTGGGAAATAAATTTACAACAAAGCCATACTTGCTGCTTCCCAACCCCTCCCCTGCCTTCCTGAGAGTTAGAGAGCCTATAGTGAAACTTTCTCGTGCCCAGAAAGTGTAAGAAGGATTCTGCTTGATTTCTCTCTTTAGATCCCATGATGCTGTCTGTCACTGATGCTGGAGCCTGGACTGTCCTTGGGGCTCCTACCATGCTTTTGTTCCTCTATCTATCTGTACATTAATAAGTGTTGCCATAACTCCCCAGCAATCTGCCCCAGTGTCCTCTGGCACCCACAGCCCCAGTCCAAGGCACAACAGGGAAAACCAAAAGGGAAACAGATTTGAGCCATCCTGAGAGCTCAGAAGAAGTCAGTGCTAAAGAGACCCCTCTTCCATCTCACAGGAATGTCACTTCCCCAACTCCCTCCAGTCTTCAGTCAAGTGCAGGTGGGGACAGTGGGGAGCCCACACTCCCAAGAGAGGGTCTGGGTAGTGCTAAGGCTGTGCCCTCTGCAGCAGGAGAGAAAGGCAGTCTCCAGTGAGGAGAATTTGGAACTAGGACTGCAAGGGTGGTGTTCAGGTTTGAATGGGAAATGTCCCTGGAGGGCATTTGAACACCTGGTCCCCAGTTGGTGGTACTGTTTGAGGAACCTTTGGTTAAAAGCGGAGACTGGCTTGCAGATGTGTGTCCCTGATGTTTGCGAGGGGACACAGGGAAGAAACTGCCCACATGATTGCTCTATGATATGGTTAAGGTTTTTATTGTGGTTGTGGGGGAGAGGACAGCCAGAGGCATCTGGAAGAATCCAGAGCAGAGAGAGAGAAGGAAGTAGACTAAATATGGCCAGAAGGCTGGACGTGGCCAGGGCTAGGGAAGTGGGAGAGTGGGGGAGAGTAAAAAAGTGGGCATGGAGAGACAGGAAGAGATGAAGCAGAGAGCACAGTTAAAGGCAGGAATAAGATAAGAGGGTAAGTGGGTAGCAAGGTATTTACCTATATATCTATATCTATATCTATATCTATATCTACATCTACATCTACATCTACATCTACATCTACATCTATATCTATATCTATATCTATATCTAATGTATCTCTATCTACATAGAGAGAAGGAGGGAGGGATGGAGGGAGAATAGTGGGTTATAAGGGGTAAGTAACCATGGGAGAGAAAGACCAGGAGCCTGGTGTAGGGCTTTGAAATGTACTAAAGTACTTGTGAGTAGAGACTCAAGGAGTCTGGAGGCTGGCATGGGCTTTAATAAGCAGCCATGGGTCTAGGTCAATGGAAAGCCATTGTCTGACAGGCAAAAGAAATGACTGCTTTTGGCACATGGGAACCTGTTTCAGAAGTTCTTGAGGAATGCAGGCTTTTACCTAACTACCAGAAATCCTCCTACAGTCTGGGTTGAGCTCATTTCTGAATACTTGATAGCCTGACACTAACAACTGGAAGTAGGCTTTGATGTTTCAAACCCCTGTGCCATTTCTAGTGTGTGCCCACTTGCTCTCTGCCTCTGTCTCCCCCTTCTCTCTTGGTTTTTCTCCATGTATCTGTCTCTGTCTGAAGCTCCGTCTCCCCCACCTCTCACTTGGATTTGTGCTTTTGGTTTAAATGTGATCTCTCAGCTTTCTCACTCCTCTGCCTCCTCTTGCTGCCACAGTTCTCCACCATGCCAGATCCGTCTCCTCGGGAACTGTAAGCTCAAATAAACTCTTCAATATGAGACCACTTGTAGACAAGGCCAGCCTGGTCTACAGAGTGAGTTCCAGGACATCCAGGGATTCACAGAGAAACCCTGCTTCAAACAAACAAACAAAAAAGATAAAGTAGGGGGATAGAGAGGGGGTGTGAGTTATTCTCAGCTCCCCCACGGGCCCCTCTGCTCCACTGTGCCTGCCATCAGACCTTTGGTGGCTTGCTACTTTTATTACTTTTTTCGCTTTTATTGCTTGTTGCAGTTCAACTCTCACAAAGAATCCCAAGGGAACATGTAGAAATGTCATGTCCCATGACTCACAACAGCATTCTGGGGAGAGTAACTCAATGAGTGCCAACCAAGTGTCAGGCCAGCACTGGACACAGCACCATGGACCCCCTCTCTCCCAAGGACCAATGCTCCTGGAGTGAAGAGGCCACCCAGCTTTATCCTGCTTCATCTTCCCTCTAGGAGAAGAGCCTCCATTTGTGTCTGTTACTATCTGAGTTTCTCACTAGAGCAGAGTCCTGTGGGGCTGATGGATTCTTTCCCTGTTGTCCCTGGTCAGACAAGGAGCAGTGCCATAAAAAACAGGCCTTTGTAAGGTCATAGTCATTACTAATTCTTCTAAGCATCAAAATGATTCTAAGAAGCAGGTTTTCTTTTGTTCTGATCTTAAGGATGACAAGGCTAAATGCTAAAGAGTTGAGTCAGTTTACCCGGCAAGAAGTAGCAAAACTGGGGATTATTGCAGCCTGGTCCCAGACTGGGCTCAAGGAGTCTGTTGACTGAATCAGTGACTTGCCCTTCCCACATCAGGAAACTGAGGCCAGACATTGACCATATTGCCTCCAAAGCCTGTGTCCCTCATGATCTGGACATGGAGGTCCAATCAGAGTGACTGGGCTTCCACTGCTCAGAACCTCCTTAGTGTAGGAGCCTTATATACTCAGAAAGCCTCACAGGCAACCATGGAATTAGAGGCTCTGGAATGTCACTGAAGAGAGTCAAAGAGCTGAGGAAGGAATGCCCCCAGGGCACAGACAGTGCCCTTCCTGTCACTTGTGAGCAGTGGTCTCTACTAGGCCCTGGCTTCCCTGCCTCTTGCTCTGTCTAGAAAACTGTCTGTGCTCTACATGGCTCTTCTCTGGTCTGGCTGAGCCTACTGCCTACAGGGTACAGAAACCTCTGGTCAGATCCTGGGCTTCAAATTCCCAAATCCAGAAGGCCAAACTCAGGAAAAATCAAATGGCATTTTACCAACAGATCTCAGCCTTGGCAATTAAAATCCTATCATCTGAAAATCAGTGAAAGCTGAAAAAATCCAGACTTTGCAATTCTGGGCTGGCAAGATGGCTCAGTGGGAAAGGATGCTACGTTTCTGCTCTTTATTCTTCCCTGACAAACAAATGTCGGGATGAGTAGGACTCCAGAAAAAAAGGAAAGGTCTCTGTCTCTGTCTCTATCTCTGTGTCTCTCTCTGTGTCTCTCTCTGTGTCTCTTTCTGTCTCTGTCTCTCTCTGTGTCTCTTTCTGTCTCTGTCTCTCTCTCTGTGTCTCTGTCTCTCTCTGTGTCTCTTTCTGTCTCTGTCTCTCTCTGTGTCTCTGTGTCTCTGTCTCTGCCTCTCTCTCTCTCTCTCTCTCTCTCTCTCTCTCTCTCTCTAACTAACAAAGCTTGATTTAGGGATTGAAAGGAAGCTCCGTAGATAAGGGCTCAACCTGAACTGGCTTTGTTGTGTGGGAGCCTAGGGACCTTGTGTACCACTATGAAAAAAATCTCAGATTCTTCCCTTAAAGAGGCAAACCTAACTGTCCTTTGAGAACTATAGGCTGGAGTTTGCCCAGTTTTGGATGCCTAGCCTACAGCATGGCAGAATTTATAACCACCCCATCCTCTTATCTTGTCCCATCCCAGGGGCTGCTGTGTGACAGCGGTTCCTAGTTGTCATTGGTCATTAGACAGATGTTTCTGTCCGCAGGACAGCATGCGGTGGCACAGACTGTCCCTAGGCATAGCTGGGGCAGAGGATCTGGCTGCATCCAAGTCATATCTGATTCCGAATGGGAAGCCTGCTCACCAGCATTCCCAGCGTACCTCAGGCGAAGGCTGGTGAACAGAGCTGTAGGGAAGGCAGCTGGAGAGAGCTTAATATTCGATGACTACCCACTGCATGTCAGACCAGTATCCGTGGACACACAGGATCTTTGTGCACCTAGAAACTTTGTGCTGAGTTTTGGTCTAGCTAGGGAGACAGATGTCAAGTATTCACTTGAATTAATACACAGTTTTCAAAGCCAGCCAACCTTACAAGACACGTTCAGGCTCTAGAGCCCAGACACTGCTGCTGTTGTCACAAATCCTGCTTAACGGTCCTCCCTTTTGGATGCTCTTCTGGGACCACTTTTGTCCTACATCATCCACAGAATCCAGACAGGATGAAGTTAGGGGCCACTTCAGGTAAACACCAACCCTAACCAATCAGAACATTCCACTCCTTGGCCTCTCTAATGATTGGTCAGAGATGTATCTGGTACCTAAGTAGGTCTTTCCTAAAGACAACTGGGAGAAAAGGAAGCTCTCATTCAGCTGGAGCTTCTAAACTGGAAGGTCAAAAATCTGGAACGGCTCTAGGGTCCCAAAGGAGCATTCACCAAAGCAAGGAGTCCAAAGGAGGAGGTGAAAGACTTGCCACTGGCAGACTCTGGCAGTGCCATTCGAGATCCTAGATCCAGTGATACTCCAGGCCAGATACCCTCCCCAGCCCCCCACCCCCACCCCAGCTTTTCTGTTATCTGATCCAGCAGTCACCCTTTCTGGCTTAAATCTCTCTAGGTTTGTTTTCCCATTAACTGCAAGTGAGAGCTTAGTCTCCTGGAAGGCAACCCTGAGAAGTGACATTCATGCTGAGCACTGAAGGGCAGTGCGAAGTGAAGGAGATAAGAGATCATGTGTGAACTCAGCACTTGGGGGATTTGAAAACTGTGAGATATTCAGGGAACTAACTCATCCTTTGCGGGTAGAGTCACCATGGGGGCAGGCCATCCGTAATTGCGCCCACTGCTTACGTCAGTTTCTGCTTTCAGCTTCAGTAAACATGGAAACGGTCATCTCTATCCAGCTATGCTAAAACCTATGCTCTAATGTGCCCTGTGTGGGAAGAACACAGTCTCCTTGTTCTGACCAGACTCAGGAGAGCAGGGCCCAAGCTACCTTCAAAAGCACCCAAGCTTCAGGCTTTAGAGGAAGGAGAGGAGAAGGAGGGAGAGGGGGAGGGAAGGACAGAGGGAAGGAAGGAGAGAGGGAGGGAGGGAGGGAGGAGAGAAGGAAAGGGATGGGGATGGAGACAGAGAAAGAACAATTAAAACAAAAAAAGTAATAACAAACTGTAAATGGACCTACTTTTTAAATACAAATAAGCATTTCATAATTTACTAGCTTTGTAATATCATATAATTTTGTGGTTCCGACTTTCTTCAATTTTAAGTGTTTGGTTTTTTCATTATGAAAGCCATAAACTCCATTTTGGAATGTGCAGAAGAGAATTGTAACTCTTTATAATGTTCTTGTCCTAACCCAACTGCAGTCGGGTTTGCGGTACTCTTCTTTCTGTTTGGCTGCTTCCATGCAGTGAGGAGACCAGTGCCACTTTTCAAATGTGAATGTGTGCACAGGTCCCTAGGGATTTATTTAAAGCAATTTCTGGCTCAGTGGGTCTGGGGTGGCATTGTGACTGCATATATCTAATGTGCCAGCCAGTTTCAGACCTCAGAGCAAGCCAGGCTCAGCCAGACCTATGCCAGACTTTGTGGTCTCAAGCAACCCTCTCAAAGCTTTTGTCTCACTCTGAATTCCAGTCTGCAAGGGTTCCCTGTTAATATCTAATGAATTAAAGGGGCAGAGTCATGAAGTACCACTGTCGTGCAACTGGGAGAACTGGGTAGCTTTGGAAGGACAATCTTGAGGGTCCACTAAAGCATGAGACCTATGGGAGTTGTTCCAGAGGGAATTTTCTAGCAGGGTGTCCCCAGCAACTGCTGAGGAGCATGGTCCTAGCATTGCAGGACTCCAGCTTGCCTCAGAGAATTGCTCTATTTTGCACAAGGTGTCTCCACATTTCCCTCACCCCTTCCTCCCACAGCACCTATGTGAGTGCCCTCTGTTCATGTTTAATTAGGTCTGCTATTGTTTCTGTTTTCTTTCTGTTGCTATGGCAAAACACTCTGACCAATAGTAACTTGGCAAGGAAAAGGTTTATCTGGGTTATACTTCCAGGTCACAGTTCATCACTGAGGGAAGTCAGGGCAAGAACTTGAAGCAGAAACCATGGAGGAACACTGCTTTGTTGGCTCACTCACAGATTCATGCTTAGCTAGCTTTCCTATACAGCTCATGATCATCTGCCTAGGGAATGGTGCTGCCTACAGTGGGCTGGGTCATTCTACATCAATTAACAATCAAGACAATACCCTATAGACATGATAATCTGATCTAGGCAATTCCTCAATAGAGGGTTTCCTCTCAGATGACTCTAGGCTGTGCCAAGTTGACTATTAAAGCTTAACTAGGCGAGCTACTAGGTAGGCCATATAACTAGCTTGCTAACCCTCAGCCTCAGCCTATGCTCCCTGCCTGTTTCCAGCTGAAATTTTCTGTTATAAATCTATAAAATATCTACCTTGTTGTGGTGGGAGCATCTATTCATTAATTCTCTGGGACCCCAAGCCAGCAAAGTTAACTCCACTTTTTTTTCTCACTTAGCATGAACAGACACCTGCCTGATGCTTGCCCTCACAGCCTGGCATTTACCTTCCCAAGGTCTGGCTCCTTTTAATGCCCTTGCTTCATCTTCAGGGCTCCAGCTGAGCTAAAAAAAAAAAAAAAAACAAACACTCCCAGATCCCACCTCTAGGTCTCTGTCAGGTTATCTGCCCAGTCTCTGTGTTGGTCAGCTTTCTGTCATCATAACAAAACATAAAGGAAAAAAAGATTTTTTTCTAACTCTTGGTTTAAGGTTATGGTCTCTTGTTCCATGGCTCTGGGCTTGAAGTAAAGCAGACTGTCATGGCAGAGACAGTATGGTGGAACAGAAGTGCTTTCCTCACTGGAACAAGGAAGCCTCACAGGAGCTAGGCACTATATACTTTAATCCCCAAAGTAACCTCTTCCTCCGACCAGATCCCACCTCTCAGTTCCCTCTACTTCCCAGTAATGCCACAGGTTATGAATCCATTGATGGATTGATCCATTGATCATAAGAGCCCCCATGATCCCACTACCTTTCAATGACTGGTTCCATCACCAGGTGTTACTGGCGATTTTATAAATATTTGGTGTAGTCTTAACCCAGCTAGCTAGCTCCCAAATAATTGAGACTGGACTACTTATATTTATTTAACAAGCTTTAAGGGCACAACAACTGAGCAGTATTACTTTATTTTAATCCTCCACACTAATCTGGCTACCTCCCAATCAAAATCCTGTGATAGTTGCGTTTCAGTATTGCTCTGTCTCTCTGGGCTCCAGGTGTTTTCTCAGGGCGTCTCCTCACTCTTTTTTTGTGATGAATACCCACTCTCTCTCTCTTTCCTCGCCACTCCCCATTCTCACTGTGAGGAAGTCCAGCCCTAGTCTCTCCCCTGCTCAGTCATTGGCTGATCAGCTTCTTTATTGACTAATCAGGAAATAACTGGGGAGCAGTGTTTTGCAACCAGATATGGGGGCACAGAAGTCAGCATTTGAATAATATAAGGCTAATCTTTCTTTACACTATGCACAATAACATTATACCTACAACCAGGGGTCCAAGCTTCCAGCACATGAGTCCCTTAGAGGGATGCTTTATATACAATAGTCACAGCCTCAAGTGAGATTCCCTGCCTTGATCCCTACATAACCAACTTCCCTCCACTTCAAAACCTGGGTCAGAAACCTCTTTGTTCACAAGTCTTCAACTCCCTTGCCTATGAGGGCTAACCTCATCCTGTGTTTGCCTTGTGTCTTGAACTCATCATATATAAGGCATGAGCTCTGGGGAGCAATCAGCTTTGGACCAAGAGTTGAGACCAAGGTTTAAGTTGTGCTGCTGGGACTCTGTCTAAGAATGGGCTCTGTTTCCTTTTCTGTAGATTTTTTTCCTTCAGAAACTCCAGAAACCATCTCAGGTTTCACTTTGCCTTCCTGATTCCAGTTTGAAAGTCATCATGTCCCCAGAAGCCCAACAAAATTCCAGGACTGAGTATCTTTGGTCCACTCTGGGTCATATGTTGATGTTTACACCAATTTCTGTGACTAGGGGAATCAGCAGCCCGATTGGCTCATCTGGGATCACATGGTTACTGCTGGAGTCAGAGGAACTCCAAGTAGAGGTTATGTTCTGGAAGCCCAGGTCCCACAGGGGCCACTTAGAGACCTTTCCCATAACTATGGCTCGTGTCTGTCTCTCCTCCAGCTATGCAGGGATCATGCGTCTTTCTAGTTTGTCATTCCAGAGCATCATTCTAGCCCAACAGATGAGGAGTTTTGTAAATGGCCTTTAAACTACAATTGGCTTGCTATGTAGGTCACCTAGGGAGTAAATCAGAGCAGAATGTGACAGAGATTTTTTTTTTTGTCTGACAATGTGTATTAAGAAATGTGTCCTGACATTTGGAGGGTCACAAGCTGAGGTTATCTCAGTGTCTGTGTCAGTGAAAAGGCATCTATGTGCCTCATAGAATCTGCCCATCGTGCTGGGTGCGGGTAGGACTCCTATCTGGATGAGTGAGCGATGTCCAGTGACGTTGAGGCTCTTATTCCAGGTGACAAAGCTGGCGGAATGCTAAGCCCTGGCTGGCTCTCTCTGGAGCCCTGTGCTGTTGGCAGAGAGACGGGTGTTCTGGGACTTTCTGATGGTTGGCTAAGAGGGTTCTCAATTTCAAGGGACAAGGAGGAATGTTCTAGAATTCCTTGTGTTAGTTACTTTTCTGTTGTGATAAAACACCATGGCCAAGGCAAGGGTTTTATTTAGCTGCCAGTTCCAGAGGGATGAGTCTGTCATAGTTGGGAAGTGTAGAGACAAGTAGCAGGCATGGTTCTAGCAAAGAGATGCTGAGGGCTCACACCTCAAACTGCAAGTAACACACACATACACACACACACACACACACACACACACACACCACAAGCACATGCACACACACACATACACCACAAGCACATGCACTCAACACACACACACACACACACACACACACCACAAGCACATGCACTCAACACACACACACACACACACACCAAAAGCACATGCACACACACACACACACACACACACACACCAAAAGCACATGCACACAGCACACTCACACATGCACACACACACTCTGGGGCGTGGGGGGAGAACACAGTGGGAATGGTACCAGGCTCTGAAACGTCAAAGTTCACCACCAGTGACATACTTCTTCCAGCAAGGGCACACGTCTTAAATATACCCAAGCAGTGTCATCAACTGGAGACCAAGTATTCAAACATCTGAACCTATGAGGGACATTCTCAATTTATACCACCACACCCTCTTTGGAGCCTTGTGGAAATATGCCTTTTAACTTTGGTTGTCCTCAGAGGTGAACCTCTGAGAGATAGGAGATCTCTTGGCTGTGATTTGGAGAGGACAATGCATTGAGAGGCCTTGAGAACAGAGGGCAGGCAGCTGGTGCAGAGCACTGGGCCCACACGCTGCCTGAGGAACTGGAGCAGAAGGCCAGGGACATGGGAGACCCAGGCAGAAGCACCAGAGAGTTGTTCTATTTGAACGCTGAGGGAGCTGGCATGCGTGTACCTCAACTGTTGTAAGCCATTGGTTGGATCTGTTCCATAGGGGTTGTAATTGGCCAGCAAGTCTAGCATTGAGAAGGAAGCCTCAGGCACTGCCAGATGGGCAGGCCTCTGTGGCTTGAAGAGGGTAAGGGATCTAACAGTGGGTGGGCACAGGCTGAAGAGGCCTTTCCTCCCAAACTACAGGCAAACCATTCTCTGGAGGAAAGAAGGGCATGATTCTGAAAATCAGGCCACCTCAAGTGCTTAGTATTGGTGGAATCCAGAGGCAGAGGCCATGAGGAAGCCACATGTCAAGTGAGTTTGGCAGGGTCAGGGCTATGTTCTCTTCTCTGCTGTTTTTCTGTCTTTTATGACTGTACCTGGGGTTGGAGCCAGAGCCTCCTGGAGTTGGGAGGCAGCACAGGTTAGCTAGTTCTCACCGCTTACAACAGGATCAGGATGAAATGTTTCAGATGCACAAAGGGAAGAAACAGCTGTTCAATGGACATCCATGTGGAACCATTCCAAGTGTATGGTGCTGCCCCAGGCTGGAGACAGAGCTTGGCTGTTGGATTTCTTGGGCTCTCCTCCAAAATCCCCCTAGCAGTAGAGTCATGGAAGGTGATAGGAAATATGTGCCTTTCCTTCAGGACTAGACGCTATAGTTCCCACCAAAGTAAACCATGAAGTCAGATCATAATCAGGTGGAGAGGGATGTTCCCTTTCAACAGAAAGAACCATGAAGTCACACTGTACAGGGTAGTGGGCAGAGAAGCTGGGGGAGACATATGGAAGTGGCCAATCTGTCTCTGGTGCCACTACTCTTAGCTGATTTTCAAATTGCTTCTGAACAGAGAGAGGAGGAGGAATGGGGAAGTAGATCAGTGTGGCAGAGATTGTGTTTCTTCCCTGTCCCACATAGACTGTATGGATGTCCCATGGATAGCAGCTTCCAGACAAAGCTCCATGGACCCAGTCACACTGCACCAGCTTGTAGTAAATGATCCTATATATGAACCAATTGTTCTACTAACTAGATAGTCCTTGACATTGTCTTGGACCCCAAACTCAACACTGATATGAAAGCTGAGAGCCAAGTACTTACTACGATGGGGAGATGCCTCAGGCAGGTAACCTGGAGAGAGCCCTCTGGGGTTGTGTGGCGCATTGCATGTGTGCCAAGAAACAGACACTCTGGGTGTGTGTCTCCATGCTCAGGATGGTCCCAGTAAGAGAGCTCTGTTTGGACAAGTGAACACAGTAACTTGTTGGATTTGAGAGAGGTCAGAGAGTGATCATCTGTCCCATCCTCATTCATGGGGATCTCACCCATTCAGTCTGCTGAGAGGTGTGTGTACGTCACATTTTAACTGACTGTGAGAAGCTGGTATGTCTAAGTATCATTGAAGTCTCATTTTAAAGGCAAAGTTAGGAACAATCCAGATGTTCTTCGCTCTGCCTTTCCCCAGACCATGAGCACAGGTGCATTTCAAGAAGTGGAATGAAGGTAGTGGCCTGTCTCTTCAGCAAGCAAGTAGAAAGAACTGTACTGTAGCCACATGGTGAGGCCACAGTGGCCATCCACAGATGTCTCTGTCTTGTCTGCCCTGGCTTTGTGTGATGAGAGGTTTTGTCTGAGGCACTGGACCTCTTCATGTGTGCTGGGCAGGTGCTGCTCTATGCTAATCTTTGAGTAACACAGGGTCTACCACAGTAACATTTCTCACAGGCTTCCCCCTCACAGGTTGGTTTGTGCTATTAAGTGTTCCTGCAGCGGGAGAAACACAAACAGGCAGAACCAGAGCATTTACCAGGAAGACCCAGACAGGGGAAGCGTAGGTTTCCTGTGGCCAAGGCACAGTGCACGTGGGGGCAATCTCCTGGGTACTGCCTCTAGGGAGCTAAAAGGTGGCAGGACCCTTCTTCAGTCCACAGATCTTTGTACTACTTTTCTCTATAATTCCTAACTTCAGCTTCCATAATGCAAGCTTTTCTCTTCCCTAGCTTTGTAACCTAAGGGGGAAGTGATGGCTCCCCCAAATAAACCAGGGCACTATGATGAGAAAGCGGAACGGGAATGTCCACAGAATCCCTTGATCTGGCCCTCAGGGGTTTGTCTGTAGCCTATGCCCAGAAGACACTCATTATCTTGTCCCATTTCAGGGCAACTGGGTAGAGGGGTAGCTCTGAGCCTCCACTAAGGACATCAGAGGCGACTCTCCCAAAGGGCCAGGGAAGGAAGGCACAAAGACCTTCCGTGATGAAGTGCTTGGTGATGGTCTTTCGGGCTTCTGGAGAGTATCATAAACATGGTGGCTTAGAAACTAATCACCAAGGGAGTGATTAGTCACACAGTGGGTGAGAATTTCAGTAGATGATGAATTTGAGGAACACAGGCTTTGGGGCCATAACAGTCTCCAGAATGGATGGTGTGAATTAGTTCTCTGTGCTGATTCCATGCAGAGAAAGCCTGTTTTCTTTGATGAAATAACCTTTCCCACTAATGAGTCTCACTCCAGCCTGGAAGAGGCAGAGTTTGAATTAGTTTTGGTTTTCTTCTCTAAATGACCACAAAGGCTTTTTTCTTTAAGCAACAGGGAGCAGCATCCCCATCTGAAGGAAAGTCATGAAGCCATCAATGTCACCATCATGCCTGTTGTTCATGACTCACCCCTCAGCTCCTCCAGGCAAGGCCCCTGTGTTCTCACTGGGAGACAGTTACAGACAAGTGTGCCGTCACATCCACAGACCACACGTACACACAGGGCTCAACACAGCCACACAGTTCCCCAGGCCAGATGCGTAGACGACAGTGTGTCTGCCCCTCAGCTCTGCAAAGCTTGTTCATTCTTAGACAGTTGGGTGTGAATATCGCAATGGCATTTATAGCTTCTTTGCCACACTCTCTCACCCACTCGGAACCACGCACCTGCAGAGGGAGGGAGAGCATACAGCAGCAGATGTTGTGTGCCCTGGGAATGCTTAAATATGTGCTTGCTCTAGAAGGCGTGTGTTACCCAACACAGACCTGGGGGAGGAGGAGGAGAGAGATGGGATTTAACTTTTTCCTCTCTTTTTATCTCTTCCTTTCCCCTCTTTTCCTTCCCCTTTCCTTTTCTTTGATCTCAAGTGGCACAGGCTAGCCTTGGCCTATGTAGCTGAGGATGACCTTGAGTCACCCTTGTGCCTAGCTTATGGGGTGCTAGTCTTTTGTGCATACTAAGAAAGCTCTCTGTCAATCAAGCCAGATCCCTGCCCACATTTAATATTTAAGAGCAGGGTCTTGGTATGTTGCCTAGGGTGGGGGGTGCTGGCCATTCCCAGGCACAGTCCCACTATTAACACTTAATGTGGATACTCCTTGTTTATAGCACACAGTAGTGAAAAACTCTCAATGCTCAGATAATCCTCCTGCCTCACCTCTGGAGAATGGGCACAGCAGGTGCTGAAACAAGATGTATGGTATGCCACTGTACCCAGTAAGCTGTGTGTGTGTGTGTGTGTGTGTGTGTGGTGTTGTGTACACACAAGTGCAGATGCATGTGGGGACACATATATGTAGATGCCTGAGTTCAATGGGTTTCTTCTCCTGATCATGTTCCGTATTTATTTATTTATTTATTTATTTATTTATTTATTTATTTAGACAATGTCTGTGCTTATCAGTTTGGTTAAGTAGTCTGGCCAGTTAACTTCAATGGCATGCCTATCTCTGTCCCCCAACCTCTAGATGACACCCCTGGCTATTTACATGGGTGTAAGGAGGATCTAAACTGAGGCTCTCATTCTTTCATAGCAGGCACTGTCATGTAAAGTGTAAGCCTTCTCCCCAGTCCTTTAAAACAAATTCAGAAAGATGTTGGAACTTATATAGGAAAAGAAATAGAACAAACCCAGGCAGTGGAGTCAGACATACCTGGTGTAAGTACAAGCTCTAATCACATTTAGCAATCTGTGTGATGTTGGGTTACTTACTTAGGCTCTCTGAGCCTCTTCATTTGTCAGATAGGGCTCCCAGAGGGATTGCCCTATTAGGGTTATGGTAAAGACAAGTTGGATTCTCAATCCACAAGCTGCACCATACAGAGATGAGCATTTCAGGGCTGCGGAGATGCTCAGTCAGGAAAATGCTTGCCTTGCAAACATGAGGTCCCAAGATGGATGCCAGAACCTAAGTATAGATATATATCAAAAAAAGAAAAATCAAAAGCTGGAGAGATGGCTCAGCAGCTGAGCATATTGGCTGCTCCTACAGAGGCCAAGAGTTCAGATTCCAGCACCCAGATGTTGGCTCATGACCACCCTTAATTCTAGTGTCAAGGGATCTGATGCCTGCTTTTGACCTCCACTGGCAACAGGCATGTGCATAGTACACAGACTTAGACACACGCAAAGCACACATAAATATAACCTTTACAAAAGCTAAATAATTTTTTTTTAAAAAGGAAAGAAAACTTAAGCATGGTGTGGCAAGTACTGGAGGGACAGAGACGGTCAGATCCCTGGGACTCACTGGCTACAGCCTGCTCTAATTGATGAGTTCCAAGCCAGTGAGAGATCCTATCTCAAACAAACAAACAAACAAACAAACAAAGATGAAAACAAAAAATTGAAGCCCAGTATAGTGGCTCATGCCTTTAATCCTAGTATTCATGAAGCAGAGACAGGGAGATCTCTCCATGGTTTAAAACCAACCAACCAACCAACCAACAGAAACAAAGTAGGAATGAGGAATGAGGCCTGAGCTGAGGTTGATCTCCTGACCTCTTGCATACACACAAAGAAATAAGCATTTCTTTATTGAAGCATCATGGTTAAGTGTGGCTTGCTGGGACTCCGCCCAGAGAGTAAAGGCACTTACAGTCTTCTCCTGGATTTTAGCTTTACACCTCCAGCTGACACATCACCAACCCTGAGGGCAGTTGCACACACCACAGGCTGTAGTTTGCCGCTAACTCTGATGTGGGGGGACCTTCTGCTAGAGCAAGTGTGGAGAAGGTTGGCTCCCTCTCTTAATCTGTTTTTATTTTCCATTGTTACATCAAAATGCTTGACAGCAGAAGTGTACTCCCATCATGGTTCTGAGGACTGGGAAGAATTGAGTGATGGCCTTGTGCTGAAGGCCAACATAGATGAAACATGGAGGAAGGGCATGGGCCTGATTCCCAGGACTGGCACTGCCATTCACGAGGTGAACATTAGGCAAATATAGTCACCCGTGCATGGGTTCTTTTGAGGGTGCCATCCCTGGTGGTCTCCCTCTCTTAGTACCATAGGGCTAATAAATTCCCAGTCCAAAGCGCTGTGACCCTGGCTGCCTTCCTCTCCAAGTAACGGTTCTCAGGCATGGATGCCCTCCTGGCATATCTCTCTCATGAGGAGCTCAGGAGGAAAGCAGTTGTTCTTATGATCCTTGTGACAACCACAGTCTCCTACCCCCACTCCAGTCCTGTCTCCTGGCTTGCTGTCTAGATCTGTATCCATCTAGACTAGCCAGGAAATTAAAGTAGGCATCAGGACCTTGGCAATAAACAACTCAGCCTCGAGGCTCCTGTCTGCAAAAAGGATGTGATCTGGGGCCTCTTATCTGGGTCAGTCTCAATTCAGGCACTGGGACCATGGAGAATTCAGACCACTTCTATCTCTGGATATGAGAGGATGGGTTCAGCAAGAAGATGCAAAGGAAGGAGAAGGGGAGAGATCTGTCCAGGAGCTCAAGCCTTTGGGTGCATCAGCAGAGCATGGGTGAATGGCTCCCCTATGGCCTTGAGTGGGGTTCTATACCTCCTTGAGCCTCTAATCTGTAAAGTAGGGACAGTGACATACCCTAAGGTGGCTCTTGTTAAATTAAATGAGTCAATTCGGGCATGGTGGGGCATCCCTCTGATCTCAGAAGGCAGGAGGCAGAGGCAAAAGCCAGGCAGAGCTCTACAAGTTCAAGGCTAGCCTGGAACAAAGAGTTTCAGGACAACCAGGGCTACATAAAGAGACCCTGTCAAAAAAAAGGGGGGGGGGAGAAAGAAAGAAAGAAAGAAAGAAAGAAAGAAAGGAAGAAAGAAAGAAAGAAAGAAAGGCCAATAAAAAAGAAATTTAAATACAATTCATCAGTGCTCAAAATTATCAGTCTTTACTGATTTGGACATTTTTCTTTTGTATTTTTTCTACTTCCTTGAGGTAGAATGGCATCTATTTTATTTTTTGAGACAGGCTCTCACTGTATGGTCCTGACTGGCCTGGAATTTGTTTTGTAGCCTAGGCTAGCCTTAAACTCACAGAGATCCACCTACCTCTGCCTCCTGAGTGCTGGGATTAAAGATATTGGCCACCACCCCTAGACCAGAATATTGTTTATTTAAGATCTTTCCTGCCTACTGTTTTGGTGGAGACATTTCTAGTTGTAAATTTCGTCTTGTTCATTGCTGAACACATTAGCTAAGAGATGGAAGGAGCCTAGGTATCCCTCGAGAATGAACAGAGAATTTCAAACTAGGGGTGGTGGCACATGCCTGCAATCCCATAACTTGGGAGGGCAGTCAGGAAGATGACAACCTCAAAGCCACGTGGGGTCCCTAGCAAGAGCCTATCTAAAACAACAACCAAACAATGTGGTGCAGACACACAATGCGGCCTTTAAAAGAATGCTGCTTGTGACACGATGGCTGAGCGTGGAAGGCATTACACTAAGTGAAACAAGGCAGGCACGGAAACAGGAGGCCACGTGGTCTCATTCTTAGGAGGAATCTAAAGCTGAACTCATAGAATCAAAGCACAGGAAGATTGATGGTACCTACAGATGGGGCGTGAGGGTGTGATAGAGCGAATTTATCAAAGATCACCAAGCTTAAGCTGAGCAGGAGGGATGCAGCCCATCACTGTACTTACTGCACTGTGCTGACCGAGCTAAAACTGATGCAGCAGGCTCTTGGATTCTGCAGGAAGAGGAAATTTTAAACATTTCAACCACGAAAGAGCAATAAGCAAAGTGACAGATTTGTTAATGAGCCTGATAAAATCATCACACATTGTACAATACATCAAAACATCACACATCCTATAAATATGTGATTATTTGTCTATTTATAATTTAAAAGTATGGTTGGAGAGATGTCTTAACCATTCATTAAAAGCACTTACTGTTCTTGCAGAGGACCCTGATCTGATTCCTAGCACCCACATAGTGGCTCACCACCCCCTGTAACTCCAGTTCCAGGGAATCTGATACTGTCTGTGGTTTCTAGGGGCTCCTAAATACACACAGTGTATATACTAACAAGCAAGCAAACACATAATCATAAAATCAATCAATCAGTCAATTACATGAAGCACCATTTGACAGTGGGCTGCTATAGGTAAGTTTCTTCTGAAGAAAGAACAAGTGGAGAAGTAGCTTTCAATAGAGTAACTTGGCAGAGACCACTGAGGTTCCCACTCATAAATAACAGCATGCATGTTTTCAGGGTGAATGCTCTAAGATATCCTCCCTTCAACTCATCCTATTCCAGCTCTGAGGAAGTCAGAAAATCTAAATTGAGGAATCTACTATTAAACTAACCAGCCAACCAACCATTCAACCAACCAACCAAACCACAAGGGCTGAAGAAATGGCTTAACATAAGAGCGCTTGTTCTTGCAGAGGGCCCAGATTCAATTTCCAGCACCTATATGGCAGCTTTCAACTGTCTGTAATCTCACCTATCTGAAACCCTAGTTCCAAAGACTCCAATGACCTCTTCTGGTATTCCTGAACACTGCAGGCATATGCTACACATACAAATAAGCAGGAACACACACACACACACACACACACACACACACACACACACACACACACAGTTTGTTGAAAACTGCCAAGGTCACCAGAAACAAAGACAATCTGTGCTGTGATTTGGAGCTTAAATGGCCCCCAAAGGTCTATGTGCTGAATCCTTGGAGGTGGTGGAACCTTTAAGAGGAGAGGCACAGTGGGAGGAAGTCAGGTCATTGGGGCTGTGCCCTAGAAGAGGATCCTGGGACTCTGGCCTTCCCTCTTCGCCTCCTTCCTTCTCCATCTTCCTCTACTTCAATACCTGTTCACACCATAATGAACTGCACCATCATAGGCTGAAAGCCATGAAGCCAAGAAAGATGCATCAGAACCTCTGAAACTGTGAGCCAAATACATATTCCCCCATCACAAGTCAATTAGCACAAGTATTTTGTCACAGCCACAGAAAGCAGACTAATACAGTCTGAGAAACTCTGACAGGAGGAAACGGAAGTTAAATACTATGTGGCAGCCTGGAGGAAAAACAATGGGGAGGGAGAGCAGACTTGTTGGCAGCACGTATGAAGGTTGGGTCCTGCATGTGACAAAAGTCCTGCAGTGAAATGTCCACAGAGGGAAGTGACCGAGGACCGTGTAGGAACTCCTCATGCTATCTTCAAATGCTTCTATAAATCTGAAACCTTAGAATAGAATAGTATATTATAAAATACACTGAAGAAGGCACTTGCCCACTGTCTGGCGTGTGGAAGACACTGCCATGGGTTCACAGCTAGAGGACTCACAAGTGTTTTGCTTGGCCGTGGAGGCAGACACCTATCCTTAAAATACAGGTGACTTGGTTCTCTTTCTGATTATCAGTGAGATTGTGAACTAGGAAACCATCCCCATTATTAGAAAATAGATCTTGCCAGCCCAACAGCACAGGGTTCTTGTTAATCCCTAAATCAGACCACCACATCCCTCTTCTGTTTACTCTCTCCATGGCTCCTGCCTTACACTAAAGTGCCTCAAGATGATCTGTGAAGCACCAGGAGGTAGATGAAAGCACTTTCCTGACTCCTGCTGGGTACGCTGTCCTCTCTATTGTAGTGGCTATCTGACATCTTCCTGTCTGTCTGTCCCTCATCTGCCTGGAACACCCGCCCCCCACCCCCACCCCACCCCCACCCCGGCCCCACACTGTTGCACATTCCCAGAGTCAACACTATGACTGTCCCAGTGTCCAGTGTTCTCCTTGTCACCATTTCAGCTCCTACTTGTGGTCAGATGTGGTTCTCACCAAGGTGTGTTTCCTTGCTAATGCTTGAATCGGGAATCTCCCAGAGGCCCTGAAGGTGGTATTCTGGGGAAGTGGCAAGAGCTTAGTGGGAGGTCCTTAAGTGATGAGGGTGTGCCCTTGAAGGGAACAATGGGACCCTTGATCTCTCTCCCTCTTCCCCTCCTCATTCCTCTCTCTCTCTCCCCTCCCCTTCCCTCCCTCCCTCCCTGGCCATGAGGTAAAAACCCTTAGCTAGCTACCTTCTTCTCCCACAATACTATGCTTCCTCACCATGGGTCTGCAACAATGGGGCCAGCCAACCATGGACTTGAGTCTCTGAACTCATGAGCCAGCATAAACCTTTCCTCTTTGTAAGTTGGTTGTCTTTGCCACTCATTACAGTGACAAGCTAGTGGACACACCCTGATCTTGGGGAAGGGCTGCAGCATGCATTGATTGCCCCAAAGAGGGGGCCTGCTTCCCAGCAGCCTGACCTGAGTGGCACAGGCACCTCCTCTGTCCAACTCTGCCCCTCAGCCAGCCTCTCTGCCACTCGGTGCTGCTATTTCTGAAGGATGATGGCCTTGCTTCTCAGTCATGGGTCTCAGGTCCCCTCTTCTCACCAGAGATGTGGGCTTTAAGTGATTCTTTCCAAGACAGGTACTGGGGCCTGTTCTGGCCTTCCTCCCAGAACAAAGAAAAATGATGTATATAAGTCCAAAAATCAAGTCAGAATGAGACCTTCTTTGGGAAGAGTGTCACTGAAGATGTCATTAGTTAAAGTGAGGTCACCTGGATTCCAGAAGGCCCTTTATCTCACATAGCCAATGTCTTTACATGAAGACAGTCATGCAAAGATAGATACACAGGGAGGTGTGTTGATAGGATTAGAGAGATGGCAGAAAAGCTGAGGACTGCCAACCATCAGCAGGAACTTGGTGTAAGCCAATGAGAGGTCCTTCTGCAGAAATAATTTGGGGACAAGAATTATTTTTACTTTCCCCAGTAGAGTTCAACTCCAAGCTGTGTGACCTTGTATATGCACTTGCCTTCCCTGTGTTTCTTTCTGCTTCTGTATAAGAATAGTGACAGCCCCTGCCCCCTGAGGGGCCATAATGACACTGACAGTCTTGCCTGACCCTCATGAAGGTCAGCTGCACTGTCATCCAGGGCCCCACTCTCCTTATCTTTTTGCCTTCTGTCTCATCCTGTGCCCTTGTTGAAAACCCAGTTGTTGGGTTTTTTTTTTCAGTCTAACCTAATCTCTTCGCACACATTGGACTCAGCTGATTCATCCACTGCTGAGTAATTTCCTATTAGAATCAGGGGTGTCTGAGATGGAACAAAGATGAGGGCTTTGTATGCTGGACAAGTGAAGGGAGACACAATTTTCCTTCAGGGAAACAGAATATGTATAAAAAATAGTTTTCAGATGCTAAAAGGCTTTCTGGGTTCAATTAAGCCTGTAGACTTTACAGCCAATTAGAATCTCACAGTAGCAGCCTCAGCAGCCCTGATTGCAATGGGTGAGGCTGGCCTGCAGTGTGTCCTTAGGTGCCTCCTTGCTGGAACACCCCTGCAGGTCATTGAAAAGAGGTCTGATGGCTGTTTTAAAAGGCCTTCGCTACCCCACTCCCACCCCCACTTAATTTAAAACCAATAGATTTCATAGACAGTAGATATCCCACAGGAATGAAAAGGAAGAAGAGAATCCACCTGCCACCCACAGCACACCCCTGGGGCCCAGCAGGCGTGAGACGCACTGTCAAGTATGCAGTGTCACCATACAGGCTGTTGTCACCTACAGCTCTGAGGGATGTGCACACAGCTGTTTCCACCTGCAGGCTGGTTGTAGCTTGAATATAGAATGTCCCACATACGCTCCTGTGCTTGAACACTTGGTCCCTTGCTGGTAGTGTGTTTCAGAAAGTCGTGACAACTTTAGAGCATGTAACCTCACTGGAGGAAGTGGATCACTGTGAGGAGGGCTTTGTGGCATCTTTATTTTAATCTGGGATCTACTTCCCCTCCACTTTTAACTTTCTGTTCCACCAGCATGTTGTTACTGGATTTAGGATCATGCCCTGTGCCCCAACAAGCCAGGTTCAACCACTCATCCTTGAAAAGCCAATTAAAAGAGTAAAATTAACAGTGAGAAGAAAAGGGAGATTTGTTCAATGTGGCCACACGGAGAAAGATTGAGGTCCAGTGACTCAAGTACACCTTTGGACTGTTGCGGTAAGGCTAAGGATCATGTAGAGGGCCAGGGCTTTGGACTGTTGCGGTAAGGCTAAGGATCATGTAGAGGGCCAGGGCCATGCATTGCTAAGTAGTGCTGGTCAAGGCATGGTCCCCCCATCCTTGTCTTAGTTCCATGCTCTTGCAGGGCAGCCTGCAAACCTTTTCCCAGGAGAACGGTTTCTGGCTTAGCTAGCCCAAGCTTTAGGCTTCTTCATTTAATTTTTAAAAAATTTCATGTCTATGGGTATTTTTCCTGCATTTATGTCCATATTCCACATGCAAGACTGGTGCCTGCAGAAGTCAGAAGAGCATTTCAGCATTCTCTGGAACAGGAGTTACAGATAGTTGGGAGCTGCTATATGGGTTCTGGGAGTCAAACCCAGGTCCTCTGGAAGCATATTCAGTGCTCTTAACTACTGAGCTATCTCTCTAGCCCCATTCAAGCTCTTTTCTTCTTCCAGCATGAGCTTCATTGGGGAAATTAGTTTCCGAGGATCCATTGTTTCAGTCATCTGACAGCCAAAGTGAGGAGCACAGTGCCTCTAGAATAGCTTCATCCCTTCCAGCTGGTCAATATTCAAGGAAGTGAAGGGTCCCAGTTTGGATGGAGCGAGGAGTTGTGGGATGGAGCAACCTCCCACCATACCCTCCCCTCTGCGATAGACTGTATCCCTTCAAACTATGAGCCAAGATAAGCCTTCTTCCCCTAAATTGCTCTTGTCAGATATTTGGTCATAACAACAACAATCAATGAATACAAAGCCATTTTTCTCTTCTTGTTTTATGATTTAAAACATTTAATGTAATTTCTAAATTTCTGGTAGATTTTTTTTATTGGATATTTTATTTATTTACATTTCAAATGTTATGTGCTTTCCTGGTTTCCTCTCCACAACCCCCCTATCCCATTTACCTCCCCACACTTATATGAGGGTGCTCCCCACCACCACACTCCTCTCTCATAACCCTTCCCTACACTGGGGCATTGAGCCTTCACAGGACCAAGGGCCTCCCCTCCCATTGGGCTGCTCTTAACTCCAATTGGCCAGCTCTCAGGGCTACACTCTTGACTCCTAACCCATGGCAGCTTCTCCTTCCTCTTCCTCTACCTTCTTCCCTTCATCTTCTTCTCCAACCTCAAGCCTGGGAAACCTAAACTCCACCTATGTCTCTTCTGCCCAACTATTGGCTGTTGGTATCTTTATTTGACAATCAGAAATAACTTGGAGACAGGGTCACTTAGTTTCTATGTGTTGACTCTCTCATCTCTGGGGCAATCAGACTTGAGGGCCCAATATTAGCATTAGAATACAAGCAGCATCAGGCCAACTCACTACAATTCAAGGTGTGGTTTAGCAGACAGCACCCTGGAAAAGGTTGCAGCTACACTGTTGGGACTGGATAGAGGAAAGCAATTCCAGACAGACTCAGCTGCTGGAAGGCATCAAAGGAAAAAGAGATCTTTTAGAAACAGGATGTATGAGAACATGTGGGTCTGCCAGGACAGTATTCTAGCCAACATTACATTCTGTGTAACAGCTGGGGGAACAAAGGAGACTCAATGGCTTATTTCTATTTCTCCCCAGTGCCAGGGATGGAACCCAGGTTCATGCACATGCTAAGTACTGAGCTATAAATTAGTGGGGTGCCACTCTGTGAGAACTTCTATGGTGTAAGCTAACATAGCCAATCAGGAGATAACCACAGATTCCCCACAGGCATTCTATAGACAAAGTAAGACTGTAATAATGCCATACACTCTTCTAGGGAAGGATATCTTAAAATTATTCCACTTACAACTTCTTTTTACTCAGTATTATTTTCATGACCTGAGGTATAAAGATATATAAAATATATATAAGGATACTTTAAAAATTACTTTAAAACAATTCTTTGGCATATATATATATATATATATATATATATATATATATTCAACATTTATTAAAGATGAAAAACAATTTGTATCCTAATGACATGAATGTGCTTGTTTTCAACAAAAGGAATTAAATGTTGGCTAAACATTTGATACTGTAGGTTACTGAGCACCTTCAGTGTTTTCCAGAGTTGATTGTTTTGACTTTATCATCACCAATGCGGAGAACACTGCTTTGCAAAGATACAGCAAATTCATGTTTAGGGCCATTTCAGAAATTGTTGGAAATTTTGTCCCAATCCCAGGTCAAAATTCTTTTAATTCTTTAGCAATTCAAACAGTAATTTCAAAAATAGAGTATTCTGGGGGCTGGTTGTGGTGGTACACAGCTTTAATCCCAGCATAAGGGAGGAAGAGGTAAGCAGGTATCTTTGAGTTCAAGGCCAGCAGGGTCTACAAAGCAAGTTCCAGGCAGCCAGGAGTACCCAGTGAGACCCTGCCAAATGAATGTATGAATGAATAGTTAAAATTCAAATATTCTGTTGGGCATGGTGGCTCACACATGTAATCCTAGCATTTAGGGGGTAGAGGCAGGAGGAATGTTGCAAATCTGAGGCCAGCCAAGTCTACATAGCGAGTTTGAGGCCAGGTGGCTATACAGTAAGACTCCATCTCAAACAAACAAACAAACAAACAAACAAACAAAAAACTAAAAAGCAAAACAACAAACAAACAAAAAACCAACAAAACAACACAACAATCACAAAACACCAAAGAAAACCAACATATAACGAGGGTTTCTCATAGCCCGTTCTAATTCCCACAACTACTAGTTTCATTAAATTGCTTTTGTTTTCATGTTGGAGACATGAGTTTACTTAGCTCTCTTAATACGGTGCTATTCTTTCCTATCATCTAAGACTCTCCAGTCAATACTGGAGAGTATTGCAATGAAAGCTATCTTCCTCCCTTCTCAAGACGGCGACAATACTTTTTTCACCTGACTTTCTGCTCTCTTCAACATGGCCAATTGCGATCAATGCCAACCCTCTGACCTTCTCAAAATGGCGACGTAGCGCCTAGGGACCGCATACTGACGCTTTCAAGATGGCGCCGAGGTCGTAAATCCACGTCGCAAAATGACGTAAACTCAGCGTCGCTATCAAGGACACTTCCGGTTCTGCCACGGGGGCGGACTCGTAGGGTCTGACTGAGGCCACAGGGACGCTGCGTCTTGGGGACCGGACGCCTTGGCGGGACGATGGACCGAAAGAAAAAGCCTTTGGACGTGACAGCCTCCTCGGTGAGTTCAAGTGTGGCTGCGCTCCGCGTTCCCTCCGCCTGTCTCAGTCGAGAATGGTGACCTAACTTGTCCCACGCAAGTCAGGGGCCTGGACTGCCCATCTGACAGGGATCCTGACCCGCTCTCTCCCCACAGAGACCCTCCACAGCTTCAGGGATCCTGAACTCGGCTCCGCCAGGCGCCTGGGCTAGGTTCGCCTCGAACCCAGGCGGGTCCCGGACGCCATCCTCCCAGGGAGCTCAGGGCGCATCCTGCGGGTCGGCCGCCGCCGCAGCCGGCTCTCTGTCTGCAGGCACTTGGAGGACGAGCCCTTCCTGGGTTCTCCTCTAGTCCAAAGCCCTTCTCGAGCACTGGGGTATGATTTATCTTTCCAGGACTCTCAGAGTACCTAGGGTCCCCCTAGCAGGACCCAGACAAGTTAGTTAGTGCCTTGTGGGATGGAGTACCCGGGCCAGTGAGGTCTGACGGGATGTAAGGAGTTTTGCTAACTTAACTCTCAGCAGAAAACTTGTAAACACTGTACACATTCTGTGTCATTGCTTCATATGCGTGCTGCCACCGAGTCCTCAGAAGTGCTTTTGAATGTAGGTGATATTGTCACTCTTAATGGATAATGAAGTTGACACCCAAAAGTGAATCCCGTTTTCCTCAGTGAACACCCAGATTTGTTGTGTGAGAACCCAGGCTCAATTTGATTGACTGCAAAACAGTGCCTTTTCAGTTTGTTCCCTGAACAAATCGCCTAACCTTTGACTTAATCCTGAATTTCCTATGGGAATACAAGAGAAAAACAACTAATGTTATATCAAATATTTTGTTGGAATTTGTTTTTTAATATTAAAAAATTGGTCTTAGTAATTTTTTGCTTGGATTCAGTTCTTGCAAACTGAATTAATCAGGAAGTATATGCACATGCTCTTAACTTTAGCAAGTAAGTGGCAGAGACAAGTGGACAGAGGCCACTGTAAGTTAGAGGCCAGCCTGAGCTACATAGTTCCAGGATAGCCAGAGCTACACAGTGACACCCTGTCTTTAAAAACCAAACTAAACCAAAGTTAACTTGTCCAGAGGATAATGTTTTTAATAACTACAACACAATGAAGTCCGGGAATTGATTGGTCATTTTGTGATTCAGAAGTAGTTGTAGAATAGAAAAATATATAGCTAGGTAATTGATACATTTACAAAGTTAAAAGAAAAGTTAAATGTTTCTTTTTCCTCCTCCTCCTCCTTTTCCTCTTTTTTTTTTTTTTAAAGAATTTTAAATATTGGGTCCTGGAATGAAACTCCTTTACATTGTTAAAATCCCTGCCAACAGTACCTTTAAGTGGATTTCTTTCAAATAGAAATTACTGAACTCAGTTATTTAAAAATAAATAAACAAAGTTTTTTGGGGGCTGGAGAGATAGGTTAAGAGCACTGGCTGCTCTTCTAGCACCCACATGGTGGCTCTAAAGTATAGCTCCAGTTTCAGGAGATCACACATACACACACCAACAAATGCACACTAAAAACCAAAAAGGAATCATTTAACTTTTAAAAAAGATTTTTAAATTTTTGTGTATAACTGTTTTCCCTTTGTATATACAATACATGTGCGCCTGGTGCCCTGGAACTGGAGTTAATATGTGGATGGTCATATGCCACTATGTGGGTGCTAGGAACCTAACCTGAGTTTTCTGCAAGTGCTCTTTAACTGCTGACCATCTCTTCGCCTCGGAGTTCTCACTGCCCCATTCCCTTTACCTGTGCTCCCCTCTCCCATTTACTTATTTATTTTACATATGTGAGTACACTGTCACTGTCTTTAGATACACAAGAAGAAGACATGGGAGCCCATTATAGATGGTTGTGAACCATCCTGTGGTTGCCGGGAATTGAGCTCAGGACCTCTGGAAGAGCAGCCAGTGCTTTTAACCACTGAGCCATCTCTCTAGTCCCCCTGCCATTTTTAAACCTTGTGATTCACTTAAGCTTTATGTTTTTTGAAACAAACTAAGTCAAACTTGACTCTGTACTTCTAGTATGTGTCCCACAGATAGAAGGTGCTTCAGAAAATACTGGACTCCTACCTGGACATGTAAATGTCATTTGCTTACTTTGCTATGCCATTCTGCCCTTGAGTAATGAAAATTGGAGTAGATTTATTAGCAAAACTATGAGAAACCCAATGCCATTTAGTTTTGTATGGAGTTCTGTATTTAAGCATTGTGTTTCTGTTTCTTTTTCTTTTTTTAAAGATTTATTTATTTTATGTATGTGGGTACACTGTTGCTGTCTTCAGACACACCAGAAGGTGGCATTGGATGCTCATTACAGATGGTTGTGAGCCACCATGTAGTTGCTGAGAATTGAACTCAGGACCTCTAGTAACCGCTGAGCCATCTCTCCAGCCCAAACAGTGTGTTTCTTGTCCATGTTCAGGAAGCTCAAATCTTCCTTGGAGAATTACTGTTGCTTAGCAATCCAGTCACCTGCTAGAATTGAGTTAAATATTGTTTTCTTTCTTGTATTATTCTAGTTGGTAGATCTTAAGGCGGAGCTCTTTCGAAAACAAGAAGAATTCAAACAAGAAAAACTTCTAAAAGATTCTGGAGTTTTTGGAAAACCAAAGACAGCTAATAAGGTAAAAATATCTCTACCAATTCCAAACATGGGAGAATTGTATTATATTTTAAGTTTTTGAAAAATGTTAGTGGTTATCTGTAAATAAGTAAATGTTAAAGAAAAAAAAATCCCTGATTTGTAATTGAACATTTGCATAAATTTTGTTAAATATTAAAATTAGTAAGATTATTTAGTATTATTTAAAAAATTATTTTACTAATGTATGTTGTGTGTATATGCACTTGTGTGAATATATATGTCATGCATGCATGTGTGTGCCACCTGTGTGTGGGTGCCTTCAGAGACCATAAAAGGGTGTTAGATCCACTGAAAATGGAGTTATTTGTGGTAGTAGAACAAGCAGTGTGGGTGCTAGGAACTGAGCTAAGGTCCTCTGCAAGAGCAGTAAGCCGTTATAAAGAATGCTAAGCTGTCTTTACAGTTTCAATATTCATCTTTAATATGTTGTTAGTAAGTGGATTGTTTACATTCTCATGGAAGATTAGCATGTATTTTATATTCAAGCAGAGATTAACAACTATAAAATATAGAAATAGACTTAAAATCTGAAAGAGTTTAATAAGAGTTTTCAATTTTTTTATAGGTAGTAATCTACTATATTCCTTTGCTTTCTGCTCATGTTCATTGGAATATTGAATGGTGTAGTAATTGGTCAGGGGTAAAAGTCAGTTGAGAAAGTACCTTAGTGATGTTCAAAAGGTCATTCTTTATGCGATTTAAGACTTGTTTACAGCTCCAACTTTGTCATATGCTGATGGAGGCTGTAAATTAGTTGTCAGAATAAGTAGTTCTCTGATGTCATGAGATGTAAGGATTTTCTGTGATACTGGTGCATATGAGTTGTTTATTTTGTGATCATGTGGTTTTATTTTATTCTTTTGAATCATTCTCCAGAAGCCAAGTGTCTGGAGCAAACAAAATGCAGGTGTGACAAATCGAGCAGAGAAGGACGCTGAACAAAAGCTTGAGGAGCAGAAGACTTTAGACAAAGCAAGGTAGCATCTTCTTAGAACTTTTGGAACTGCTTCTTGGTGCTGGCAGCCTTGGTGAGCTTGTGCACAGTAAAGCGTACTGTTTTATTCAGAGCCCTACGCCCTCCCACAGTGATGATGGCTATGCATCCTGAAAAGGGGACAGGTGTACAGATTTTAGTTTTGTGGTGCTTCTCAATTGATTGTATCTTTGGATGTGGTGGATATAGTTCTAGCAGATGACAATGGTCCTCTGTGTCTTCATCTTGGTCATGATACCAGACAGGATCCAATGTTGGTTGACAATGTTACCAGTGAAAAGGCATTTTTTGACTAGTTAGAAGCCCTCAGTGGCTTTATTAAGCATCTTGAAGCCTGAACAGGAAGTTACCAAACAAAGAAATAGACATTCAGATGTTGTTCTTACTCCACAGTGTGAATACAATGTCCCTTGAAATCTGAGGGGTTTTAGTTGGTCCTGGAACCCTCCTCTGCCTCATATCAAAGCTGACAGATGCTCAAAATTGATAAAATAGTGTGGTTTGTGAAAGTATTCGTCATACTTTAAAGTCTTTTCTAAATTCCTTGGTATGCCTAAAATGGTGCAATTGTTATATAAATAGTTGTTATTCTGTATTTTTTAGGGAATGCCAAAAAAGAAAATCTGTATAGGTAGATACACAGTATACACTAGCAACAATGTAACATTGTTTTGTAATATTGTTTCTTTCTAGTAAGTTGAATACAATCTGGAGATACAACTCTGGATATGGAGGCCCAACTCTCTTCTATAATATTGTAATTTACACATATCTACTGTTTTAAAAAAAGAAAAAAAATTCAGTTTAGAAGATGAAATAGGGTCCTGTTTTGAGCTTTTATCACACTAAATCTATCCACATTTTTTTTTTAATTGAAAAATAACTTTATTTGTTCTGGGAGTTGGCCAGCATCTTCTTAGAACTTTTGGAACTGCTTCTTGGTGCTGGCAGCCTTGGTGAACTTGTGCACAGTAAAGCGTACTGTTTTATTCAGAGCCCCACACCCACAGTGACTATGGCTATGCACCCTGAAAAGGGGACAGGTGTACAGATTTTAGTTTTGTGGTGCTTCTCAATTGATTGTATCTTTGGATGTGGTGGATATAATTCTAGCAGATGACAATGGTCCTCTGTGTCTTCATCTTGGTCATGATACCAGACAGGATCCAATGTTGGTTGACAATGTTACCAGTGAAAAGGCATTTTTTGACTAGTTAGAAGCCCTCAGTGGCTTTATTAAGCATCTTGAAGCCTGAACCAATATTATTATAGTACTGAGGGAGCCTCTCCTCACCAGTTTCAGTCAGCACAACCCACTTCTCGTTTTAAAAGGTTATGAGCTGCTTCTAGTAAGCATGCTCAGTCTGCATGTCTGCCATGTTTCTGGCAGCTGAGAAAATGAAAAAGCTATATCAACAATTTTTGTTGTTGTTGTTGTTGTTTGGTTGGTTTTTCGAGACAAGGTTTCTCTGTGTATCCTTGGCTGTCCTGGGATTTGCTCTGTAGACCAGGCTAGCCTTGAACTCAGAGATCTACCTACCTCTGCTTCTGGAATTAAAGGCATTGACCACTACCGCCTGACTTATATCAGTAATTTTTTAAAATGTATATTTCTAGGAATGGAATACCATGGCCTTGTCCACTGAGTCACATCTTCAACTTATCAGCACATTTTTAAGAAGTGTCCCATGGGTGTTCTAGGCTAGGTGATAAGATGTTAGTATTTAGAGATCCCAAACTTTCTCTCCCAAACCAAGAATACAGTTAAAAGAAGGGTAAAAAGAACATTCTAATACCTGTCTCCTTAAATTCACTGATTAGCATCTTGTCATATTTGCTTTTCTCTTTTCTTCCCCATACCTGTAGAGGAAAACTTAAGAGTCATGATAATTTGCCTGTGAATATTTCAATATATATCTATCTGAATAAGGACATTCATTATCCTATACAATATTTACTACTACTGTATAGCTCATATTTCAGATTTTTGCCAATTGTCTCAGGAATTATGTCCTAAATAGGTTTTGTAAAAATTCAAGATTCACAAAGTGAGTTCCAGGACAGCCAGGGCTATTATACAGAGAAATCATATCCTAAAAAATTAGGGGGAAAAAAATCAGGATTCAAAGATTGTATCCATACATGCCTGCAATTTTCAGATCTCTCCAGTTTTGCCTTTTGTTGTCAGTTACTCTGCCGACATTTTTAAGTGTCTAGGCCATTTTTCCCCCTGCTATGTCCTACATCTAAATAGGGTTACATTAAAGTTTTTATTTAAGAATGCAGTGTAGTTTTTGTGTATTACCCAGTAAATCTTACCTAGAGGCTCCTAATTGTCATTTTGAGTCGTTGATAATGATGTTTGATCCCTTGGTTAGAAGAAGTCTGGTGGAGCTCTCCACTGTGAAGATGCCCTTTCTCAAACTGTGTGGTTAATAGGAACCTGGGGTGGGTAACTGAGACTAAGTCTCCTGGTCACTAAAACATTTGCATTTATGGTTTGTATTATTGGGATGTCTTGTTGCTGCTGAGTTATTAGTGGATTTCCTCTGTTTATTAGCTAACATCCTTTTGTGAAGTGGCAGTAATTTCCTGTACTTGAAGAATTCCAAGTTGTAATCTGCCTTGATAGCCATCTGCTTTTGTGTATGATAAGAACTCTGCAGCTTCATTGGACTGGGGAGATGGCTCAGTGGTAAAGCACTTGCTGTACAAGCATGAGGACCCGAGTTAGAGCCCAAAACCCTCACAGGAATAGTGTGGTACAGTCAGCCATGGTAGTATAGATTTTTATCTCACTGGTGGGAAGCAGAGATAGGCAGATGCATAGGACTTACTCTCTAGTCAATTTAGTTTCTTTGGGGAACTCCAGGTTCCACTCAGAAACAACGTGGCTAACTCCTAAGGAATGACACCTGAGGTCAATATGTGCCGACTCATACATGGACACTCAAAGGAACACACACACACACACACACACACACACACACACACACACACGGTGTGTGTGGGGGGCAGTAAAGATGAGAAAATGGCATTACTTTGTGTTATCCAGTTAATTTTTGTGACAGCTCTTAAAGCAATAAAAAGAATGTGTTCTGTCAAGTTATAGGAACCGAAACAGAAAGTTTAAGTAATTTGTGATAATTGTGTGACCCAGGGTCTTTATAGTCTCTTTGTGCCATTAGTAGTTAAATTTTCCATTGTGATTAATGAGATCTTGACACTGGTGGCCTCTTTGGGGCTTCTCTTTCTAGGTAATTATGGTGGCCTTTTTAGTCTGTCACCACATGATAAATGCCACCAAAATTATGTGAACAGAGAGGCTAGTATATTTGAAACACCAGGCTTGTAGCTTGTTTTATATTAGTTTCTGGCTTAAATGTATTGCTTATACTCTTTGAAATAAGTATTGTTAATGCTTTTAACAACTATAACTTGGTATAAAGCAGTGTAATAAACCATAAATGACCAGGACCCTAGTCTAAAAGCACCATGGCAAAGGGGGGGGGGTGGTTACCTTGAATCTGGTGATTCTTTTAGAAATTTTTTTTTAAGTGTTACATTTAGATACATCTTTCTTTTGGCATGTAACTTAAGTTGTATTTAGCAGCTAAATGGTTGGAGCCTTAACTCAGTGCATCCATGTACACTGTAAGGTACTTACTGAGCAATTACTCTGTACCAAGAATGGCTTCAGGTTCTTAGGCACACTGCTGCTTTCCCAGTGAAGTGGATGTGGTGGGTCTGAAGGTCTCTTCAGGACAGGGCAGTCAGCACTTGCTGTGCCCATCCTCTCATGGCAGGCCTCAGAGGAAGCTGCTGTCAAGCTGATAGTTTGGGGCAGAAGGACATTTGTAAGACCATTTCTAATACTTGTATGTTTTTCTCCTAGGGAAAAGTTGGAAGAAAAGGCCAAATTATATGAAAAGATGACTAAAGGAGATTTTCTAGGTAAATAAAAGTTTCTATTTCTTTATTGTCTCAAATTCATACAGATCTTCAGTATTAATTGTTTGAATGATTCTAAGAGGGAGAAATTTTAAAAATCAAGTCAAAACAAGAAAATATGCACTAATAATATGATGTTCTGTTGGGTACTAGGCAGCTTGTTAGGAGCTATCAGGGACAGGGCAGTATAGGGAGCCAGTTCTGCAGCCTTCCCAGCAGATCTCATCCAGTGCAGGAGGAGAGCATAGCACCAAGGAGACAGTTTAACTGGAGAAGTCTTGCGTTCAGCGACAGCCGTGCATGTGGGAAGGTAAGGCTGTGCAGAATTGTGGTCCCGTCTAGGCGCTTGGGGTTTTGTGTCCTTTTTTCCTTTCCTTTGTCTCTATTTTCAGTTTTATTTCTGTGGTGTGCTTTTTATTTTTTATTTTTTTAACTTCATGTTTTGCAGTGTTTTCTTCTATTTATATTTTTGTGTATGTGTCAGATGTGTGTGGCTGTGTGTATGTTATTGTGTGTGAGTGCAGACATGTTAATGCCACAGTATGAGAGTGGATCTAGTATAGAGCCTTACCCTCAGCTTTGTTTGAGGGGTCTGTTCCACCTCCCATCTTGCTGCCATAGGAGGGCTGGGATTACAGATGTGCTGCAGACCAGGCTTTATGTAGGCTATGGGGATTTGAACTCAGGTCTTCATGATTGGGCAGCAAGTACTTTTCCTTTGATTCATCTCTTACACTTTTTAATTTTAGTTCTCTACCTGCCTTTATCCAATTGGGAAATCTTTATTTTTCTTTTTGATAATTCCTTGCTTGCTCTTTTTTTCCTCTTTCCAGAATGGTCTAGTCTATTCTTCTTCTTTCTCTTTTAGTTTAACTTTGCTTTCTCTTTTTCTCCCCTTTCCTTGTCTTTTTCCTTTATTATGCTAACATTGTCCCATACCCTAAGTAATTTCGACTTCATGGCATAGTCTATTAGTAGTTGTATGATGTGCTTTTAATTGGTTTAAACGTCTGTAATACAATTCCCTTTTGTCATATCCCCCTGAAATAGAAATCAGTATTCATAGTTGCACAACAGTATAAGAGACTTTCTGGGCCAGTGCACACACCATTGGCAGGAGGCAGGGAGAGAAAGTATGCATTCAGGAAATTTCTAGAGGGAAATGCTGTGATATGGTAAGCTGGAGAAAAGGATCCTGTAGGGGAGAGGGGAAGGGCTGGAAGTCAGCAGTTCTACTGTGTCTAGCACACAAGACTCCAGTGGTTGTGAGCCATCATTTGCCTCTTCTCAGATAGCATGGATTCTCTGTACTTCAGGGAGTCTAGCATGGAAAAGTCAGTCATTCCCAAAGCTAGAAGCTGTGGTGAGAATGCTGCCCTCCAGAAGAGGAGAGAGGTGTTCATCTCTAGGATGTCTCACTACTGTCTGCATCTCTGCTCTTCAGCTCTCAAAGAATACACCTATTCCTTCTTATGGCTTTGAAAACTTTTTTGTTTAATTCTTTTTTTCTTTTTCTTTTGACTAAAGCTTTTATTGTTATTACTGAAATCCAGAGGCTGGAGAGATGGCTGGCTTAACAGTTAAGAGCACTTGCTGTGCTTACAGAGGACCAGAGCACCCCTCTTGGACAACTCACAACTGCCTGTAACTCCAGCTGTAGGAGAACTGATGTTCTCTTTTGCCTTCTGAGGGCGCCTGAACTCCCATGCACTCCTCTCCCCCGTACATGTAATTAAAAACAACATGAAAATATAGTAACTCAGTCAAAAGGAGTATGTCTGAGGAGAGTGGGTTTTGTCAGATCCTGCAGGCCCATCTCCTAATACTCTTGTGTATCTGAGTTGGTGAAGTCACTGTAAAGGGGGTGACATCACTTGGTGATAGGGAACCCAGTGTCCTTGCTCAGTCTCTGACCTTAGAAAAAAACTATGTTGAATCCATCCTGAAGAGCCTGACTTCAGGTCTTACCTGAAAACAATATCTACTTGTGAGACCTGAGGACGTGTGTGTGTGTGTGTGTGTGTGTGTGTGTGTGTGTGTGTGTGTGTATGTGTGTGAGAGAGACTGGTTCTCACTGTGTAGCCCTGGAAGGCCTGGAGCTCACTATGTAATTTAGGCTGACCTCAAACAGATCTACCTGCATCTGCCTCCTAAGTGCTGTGATTAAAGGTGTGCACACTATGCTCCAGCTTAAGAGCACATTGTTTACCTGTGTTAGGACCTTTCAAGCACTTGTTTCCACCAGTGTAAGAGCTAAATGATGCAACTCATATGTTTAGAAAGGCCTGTTACACCATAGCAAGAAAGGTCCACTATCTTGACTGGGAGACATGCTGTTGTGTGTCTCTTGTATGCTGTCAGCTGTGATTTGCTCAAAATTGAATAGGTGTGTTGTCTCACATGGGCTTACTGCTCACACAGCGTGTTGATAACACAGCAGGAACCTCAAGGCTTTTTGGAGTATAATGGTGTTATGGATGGCTTATTTAGAGCTTCCTGTCAAGTGCTTGGTGACTGTGTTTATAAATTGTCCCAGGTGCAGGCATTGACAGGCAAATAGTCAGACAATGGGGCCCTTCTCAGTTCCAGCTATGGTTTTCTTTTTTAATTTAGAGAATCTGTAAATTGATTTTTGTGCCCTAGATGAGGAAGTGGAGGACATGTACCTTGTGGATTTCACACAGAAGATCATAGACAAGCGAAAAGAAATGGAGGTGCTTGGTGCCACTAGAGAGTCCCGAATTGAGGAAGAGAGAGATGATGATGATGAAGAGTTTTCTGAAAAAGACATACCTCCCCCTCAAGACCCCAGTGAGGAATGGTGGGTAATGGGGATCAGATCAGAGTGATCCTCTCAGACTTACATTGGCTTTTTGAGAAATGTTTTGTTTGATCGTTATCATGGCAACTTCTTTTTTTATTCTGCCTGGGTTTTCTATCTTCCAAGAACCATCCCTTTAAATTGGGATGAGCTAATGTATCAACTCTATAAAAATGGGTGGGCCAGTGGAGAGGTAACATTAGTGACTGCAGATAAGAATTGAGCATCTATATGTTGTGCCTAGTTGGTCCAGGCCCAAGGATCCCTGGGCAGCTGTCCATCAATGCCCTGCTCCCTTACCACCATGCTACTACTTTCTGTGTGCCCTAGTTCAGATGCCAGGTCCTGGGAAGGGGTCCCCTTTGAGTAAGCTGTATTCTAGCTACACTGTTTTCTGGTAACACCAAAAATCCACTGCATCACCCTTAAATTCTCTCCTGGAAGCAAGTGTGTTCCGTTCTGGGAGCATAAGCAGATACTTTGCAGAACTTCATTGATGTTTTCCTGAATTTTACCTGTATGTACATAAAAGATGGAGGAACCCAGCCTTATGCAGATCAGAGTGAAAATTCCACCACAGTGTCTTTCATGTCACTTAGACAGTCACTTAGCAGAGCTTGCCATTGCTTAGACATCACTGACGTCCTGACCACATGCTGGGGCTGGACCTCTCTTAAAGTCTTGTCGGGGATTTCTTAGAGAACTGTTTATAGTGTTTCTTAAGCTTTTAATAAGCCCCTTGGACAGGTATTTATGCATAAAGAGAAATCCCTACTTCTGAGCATGTTGGAGAACCTTTCTCTTTATATTGCTGAAGGTGGTGTCTACTGGGATCCATGTTTTCTTACTTTTAAATCACTTACATCTAATGTTACTATTGTGGGTAGACATGTGACTGTATGCTACATGGGTCACAGAGAAGAACATGGCTTCTATGTGCCTTTCTAGTTTTCTACTCTTAAGTACTTGCTTCCTCATCTGAACTAATCTGGGGGGGGTGGTTGGGGGCAGGCATCTTATCTTTTATTTATAGTTGACCCATTCTAGGCCATTTAAGGCAAACTTTTTCTTGTTTTTGTAATCTGCCTAAATTGTGTCTTCTGGCACGAACCCTTCCTGTTTCCCGAGAACAGTCCTCCTTCGCTCCCCCAGTCTCTCCAGGTTCATGCTGGCTGGGACTGCTCAGTAAGCAGTTGCTGATGAGCTAGAGCCACTGCTGACTCCTGGATTCCCTTTGTTGGCATTGTGTGCTTTGGAAGTTTGCTCCAGAACAGAATAGCTATGATTGCTTTTCAAGGCAGAAATCCCATCTCCTTTGAATGGTCTAATGTCTTTTAATTCTTTTCTTATTAATGCCTTTATGATTACAAGCAGCTTGCCAGCGATTTGAGGAATTTGGAGGGCAATTGAAGGTGTCACATGCCACCATATGGTACAGTAAGACACACTTCAAGCAGTTCACACACTTTTTTTTGTTTTTGAATTAAGCTTCAGAATTGTGACTACTTGTAAATCCTTTTGGTAATTAGATCCCAGGTGGTGAAAAATCTTTCTGCAGAAATACTGTAAATAATTACACAAACCATCTGGCTAGATGGTTTTCTCTCCCATTCAGTAGAAAAAAAAGGAGAGAAAGCAAGAAAAAATAAAATGAAGGCACTGTTTTATTTAGTTGTAGGTTTGATTTCTTGTGACAATCAGCTATAAGACTAAAGGAGTGGATTCCTAAGCATTTGGTTTTTAAAGCTAACAAGGAAATCAGCGTCACTTGAGAGGAAAGTAATTACAGGCAACAGCACAGCCAGCAGAATCGGACCTTGAATTGCTTTGCTTACTATTAGAGTACTATATTATTAAGTCCTTAACTGTATGCCCTAAACTCTGCTCCAGACTCTGGGAGATTTATTGCTTATGATAACAAATGTGAAAATTATGTTATACCATAGTGTAAAGGACATGGTTTCTGTGAAAACCTGCCCATACTTGGTTGTTAGGAAGTCTCAATGTTTCGTTTAACCTTATGCTTGGTCTTGGGGGAAAGATGAAGAACGGTGTATATTGTTTGTCTTCCTCCTACTCAAAGTGGATCCAAAAGATACCATGACTTATATTAAAAACTCTTAAGCTCCTGAAGAGAATGTGTCAGTTAGAAGCAGAGCAGTAATAGAGAGTGAGACCTCAGTACACTGGGGTGGGAGAAGGAAAATTTGGAGTACATAGTTTAGTGGCGAAAATGCACATGCACATTAAGAGAATTCTTCCATGTCACCATTTCTGTATTGGTAATTTGTCTTTGAAATCAGAAACATGATCAATTCCTTCCTACAGTTCCTAAAACTGAGATTAAGTAGAGGGCACAGCCAGCTTAGTGAGTCTCGGCTGCTAAGTAAGTGGTTTGTTTGTTTATTTGGGTTTTTTCCCCCTTGTGCTAGTGGTCCCTTAGCTGCAAGGTTCTTGGTAATGGTCTATAATGACATTGACAATTCTCTGACATAGGGATCTGCCCATGGTACAAACTGTCTTCCCAATGTCTAATTTACAGGGTGGATTACGTGGACTCTTTGGGCCGATCCAGGCGCTGCATGAGAAAGGATTTACCAAGTCTATTGGAGATGGATAAAAATCTTCAGGGGAGACTGTAAGTTTAATATGTGACCTTTGTGTGGAACACAGTCACAGGGATTGTCTTCTGGGAGAGGCTGCTGAATGACTATGTTGCTAAGACCATTAATAGTAAGAATATACACTGAAGCCTGTACAGTTAGCATATCCAGACACTTAATAATCTTCTGTGCTCAGGGAACAACCTAAATGGCATAATACTTTACTTACTGATTTTTCTTTTTCTGAAACCCATTTTTTTGGGGGTTGGGAGGATTGGGGAGAATTAGTCACATTGTTCCTTGAGCTTCTGACTCAACTTCCCAGGCAGGCACCCTATTCTGGTCATGTGCATTGTAACTGCTGAAAGGGTTATATAAATTGACTGTTGACTTGGAAGAGTGTCTGATCTAGGTTGCAAATACAGAATGAGCCCAAACCTAGCTAACAAATCAGCCTTTGTGGATAGAGGGTTTGAGAAGGTTCACTTGCTTTTATTCACTTCTTATTCATATGTCTTTGTATTTTGAAACAAAGACCTCATGACAATATTTCTAATGAGACCAAAGAAATAAACGTTTGAAAGTGTCTTGGTGATTAAAATTCCCCGTAGTCAGCCTTTATATGAAAAGTATTAGAGAAGCTCCACCTTTGTGAGCCCTTCAAGGTTGCGGCATCCTGTGGGTAGGCCTGGAGTAAGCACATAGGGGCCACAGCACAAATCATGGCAGCTGCTGGGACACTGGAGGCACTGTAAGAGCGCAACCATGTCTTCAGACAAAAGGCCATTCAGAGAAGTTCAATGGTTCATCATTCCTGGCTAGGCCACATCCCATATGTCAGCCAGGACAAGGGTAAAAAGGAAAAGTCACTTTTCTTGAACACTGAGGCAAGATCCATCATGCTCACATGTAAGTCTGAGAATTGATTTAAAAATGACAAAATAAGGTGAGCAAGATGGCTCATTGGGTTAAAGGACTTGCTCCTAAGCTTAATGACCTGAATTTAGTCCTGGGAACCCACATAGTAGACGGAAAATAAATAGATTCCAAAAAGTTGAAAGCAGTCTCCTGACTTCTCCATTCATGCTGTGGATATGTGCATGTGTGTATATATTGCATACATGTTCATATATATATATATATATATATATATATATATATATATATATATACATAGTATATAAATGAATGTTAAAAAAATATTAAAACAGTTGTATTGACTTCCTAGTCAGAAACCTCTGTAAGTGTTGCTGTCTCATGGTGCTCAACTAAACATAGGTTTTTCTATCCCTCTACCAGTTTTGTTAGTCCTGCAAATGAAAAAACTTTGTTATCTGAAGACATGAGGAAAGAACTTCAGCGCCAGCAATGGGAGGAAGAAGAAAGGGAGGCCTTGAAAAAGCCAATGGGACCCATTCATTATGAAGACATTCGGGAAAACGGTACTGTTGGGGTTGTTTGTCTGCAGCTTTTAAAATCTTTAAAAAAATGCTAGACAGTGGCAGGCAGAAAGCCATGTGCTGACAGAGCAGGACTCTGATGTGATCAGACTGTATGTTAGAGAGTGAAAGTATCATTTTTGTCCACAGCCTAAGAGACTTGGGGACCTCTTCCTAACAGAAGGTTTGTTAGCCCAAGAATTTGTTCCCAGAGAGGAGAGAAGATAGCCAGGAGGAGGAGCCTGTGTGTGTGTCACTTAGTAAATAGTAAAGCAGTTTAAATTTTTTGGTTTTGATGTATATTTGTACAAATATCACTGTGTGTCTCTTTTGTTTTGTCTGAGAACTTGTTGTACATCTGATTTGCTAATTATAGAAATCTAATCTTTGGATACTTTTGGTTGTTTCAGAGGCCCGACAACTTGGTGTTGGGTATTTTGCCTTTGCCCGAGACAAAGAATTAAGAAACAAGCAAATGAAAACTTTAGAGATGCTTCGTGAACAGGTACAAGTTAAAATTTAAGTTATTGTTATGGATTTGAATAATTTTTTTTAATTGATAGGCCATGCTTTTAAAAATGTAGTAAATCCAGAGACTCATAGCCAAGCCTTGGATGGAGAGAGAGTCCAAATTGGAGCTTGGGAGTTCCACAGAAGAGGGTTCAAGGACACCAGGAGAACACAGCCCACAGAATCAACCTAAGCAGGGCTCATTGAGGCTCACTGAAGTGACAATTACTGAGCCTTCTTGGGTCTGTGCTAGGTCCGAAGCATGCATGCATACATACACATACATACATACATACATACATGCATGCATACATACATACAGTGGTTGTTAGCTTGGTGGGATTGGGGTATCTCTCATTCTTTAGCCTGCTTTTGGGACCTATTTCCTCCCCCCTGGGTTGCCTTCATCCAACCCTGAGGGTTTGTGCCTAGTCTTACTATAACTTATTATGCCATGTTTGGTTCATATCCCTGGGAGGCCTGTCCTTTTCTGAAGGGGAATGGGGGTGTGTGTGAATCTACAGGAGAGGGGAGGTGAGGGACAGGGCTGGAAGGAGCAGAAGGAGGGGAAATTGCAGTTGGGATGTATTGTCTGAGAAAAGAATAAAAAAATGTAGTAAATGAAATGATATTCAGAATGTCATTGGTTTCATAAAGGTAATTACCAATTATTGTGGATTTCCAAACTCTAAAATTATAAATGTTTTGGAAGTAGTCTGTGCTTTGCTGCATTTTGTTTTTATTAGTAGTATATGTGTGTATAAAGTGTATGTGTGAGCATGTGTGTCATGGCATGTGTAGTGGTTAGAGGACAACTTTATGGAGTTGATCTCTCTTTCCATCTCTGTGTTAATTCCAGGACTGATTGAACACAGGTTGCCAGGCTTACATCATTGCAGCAAGCATCTTTACCCACTGAACCATTACTAGACCTGCCATTTTATTATTACCATTAGTACTAGGTTTGTGTAAGCTCTGCCTGCATCTCTTTATGTGTACCATATGCATGTGTAGTGTCTGCAGAGACCAGAGCGGACATTGGATTTCTTGGAACTGGAATTATAAATGGTTTTAAGCCATTATGTGGATGCTAGCAAACTGAATCTGGGTCCTCTGCAAGAGCAGCAAGTATTCTTAATCTTTCCAGCCTCCAACCTTGCTGTCTTAAATCTAGTTTCAAACATGGTAATTTTGATGACCTAGGTTAGGAACTAGGAGGTTGTTCTACGGGACCTAGGAGTAGAAGAGAACTGAATAGCTTGATTCTATGTGGAGGCTTCTACTGTACTCTGTGAGTTCTCATTTAGCTTCCTAAAGCATCAGTGTGATAGTCTGATTTATAGGGCGCCATTTTCAGAGTCTTTGGGGGGAGCTGCTCAGAGGTGATATGAAAATGAATTTAGCACTTTTTTTCTCCCTGTTTTTGGTTTTTTGAGACAGGTTTTTTTTGTATTTTCCTGGCTGTCCTGAAACTCCCTCTGTAGACCAGGCTGGCCCCAAACTCACAGCAATCCTCCTAACTCTGCCTCCCCAGTGCTGGGATTAAAGGCATGTACCACCATTGCCTGTCTTAATTAGCACTTTTTTTTTAAAAAAAAGAGAATTATTTCATTTTTTTTTAAACAAATGTTGCAAATTTGAATTCCGGTGAATAATTTTCTTTTTGTTCTATCCAGACAACAGATCAGAGAATAAAACGAGAAAACATAAAGGAAAAGAGAAAAGCTATGTTAGAAGCAAGACTGGCAAAGCTTCGACAAAAGAAGATGAAAAAATCAAAAGAAGATGGGACTGAAGAAGAAGGCAGAGGTACAGCATGGCTCAGATTTCTGACTTAAAAGGGAGGGTTACGTCTACAGTGTCTCACTCACAGGGTTGCAATCAGCGTCTTAGCTTTACTCTTAGATATTTCTGTCTATTTATTATTGTATGCGGTGTGTGAGTGAGTGTAGGTGTGCATGTGCCATAGCACAGGTGTGGAAGTTAGAGGACAGTTTTTAGTAGTGTGCTTTTTGCTTTCTCGGTGATGTCCCTGGTTCAGATTCAGGTCATAAGGTTTGCTCAGCAGGCAGTCTTACCCACTGAGCCATCTCACAGTCCAGGAGCAGTTTTTATAGCTGGAATGTTTCAGAATGACATTCTCATGTTTTTAGACAATAGACAAGGATATTAACAAATAATACATTGAGTTGCTTTTTATAAGGACAGTTGAGTAAACTGACTTAAAAGAAAAATTTAGCTCATACAGATACAAGATATAAATTTTAAAATTTAAATATAAGAATATATACACAAAAACATAGAAACTACATATTTGGAGTGCCATGTGATGTTTTGGTAACTGCATATATTAGGTGATCTAAATCAAGGCAGATGTCTGCCTAACACATTTATCATTTCTATGGTAAAAAACATTTAAAATCCTTTTTTTCTAGTCTTTTCAACTTCAGCTTTTTTAATGTTTAAAATTCTATCTAATTTTGTATGTGTGTGAGAGTGTGTGTGTGTGTGTGTGTGTGTGTGTGTGTGTGTGTGTGTTTTGCTTGTGTGCATGTCTTTGTTCTATGTTGGCTAGAAGAAGACATCAGATCCCTAGGAACTCAAGTCACAGAAGGTTGCTAACCAGAATGAGGGTGCTGGAAATCAGTCCTTGGGTCCTCTGGAAGTGCAACCAATACTCTTAATTGCTGAGACATCTCTCTAGGTCTGACTTCAGCTTTTTGCTTATAGTTATTTTTTGTTGTAATGTACTCTTCTTTGTGAAATGTTCTTACCAACTTGGATATTAAGGTAAAGCAGCTGGAGACAGAAATTCAAACTGAAGAACTGTGCTCTAGAAACGAGATGGTACATACTTTCCCTGGGAGACAGCTGTGAAATTCTGTGATCAGACAGGCTTACTCTGCGTTATGGGGTAGAAGCCAAATTGCTAACTTTAGCCCTTCCCTAAATGGCTCCAATATACAAGCCTGCCTGTCTGTTTTAACATTGAAAAGTACAAGAGTATCTAGGTCATCCAGTCCCCGGTTTCCTCTCATCTTGCTGTTTCTGCTGCTCTCTAGAGTGTCGCTTTCCTCTATGTTGCTCCAAGTTTGCTCCCTGGCACCTGTTCCTGATCCAGCCCAGGACCAGGTCAGGGAAGCAAGGAGAGAGGAAGAGGATCCAGCTTCCCTTTTCAGGGTGTGATTAGGAAGTTGTGGCCCAGTGTTTGCATCGCACTGGCCAGAGCTCAGGCCCACTGGCTGTATTAGTGGCAGAGAAAGCTGAAAAGTGGCTTCTCCTGGGAGATGAGATTGAAACCTGGGGACATTCTACCAACAAGAGATCCAGTTTAGGACTGGCTAGAATCTTCTCTTCCTTTTCTAGCCTCTGAGCAAGGCCTCATGTAACACTGACAAGACAGCAGAAAAGCTTTGGAATTGAAAGTTCCATGTTTAGTTTCAGATCAAGGCTGTCTCTCGTTGAGTCCTGCATGGTGTCTGTTTTTGTGCTGCCTCTTGAACATTTTTCCTGGAAGATGTGAAATGAAATGTTCCCACATTTCTTGAAAATCAATTTTCATTAAGATTTTAAAACTAGGGCCATATGAAACAGGTGGTTTCACCTCTCCAGCACGCTGGTTGCTTGCTCCTCTTGCTATTTTAGTTGGATAATTTAAGGATTTAGTTCTTCAGTTGCTCCTTGGGAACACAGGGATTGACATCTGTTCAACTTCAACTTGAGTGTTGAATCTTCTTCTTTTTTTTTTTTTTTGGTTTTTTCGAGACAGGGTTTCTCTGTATAGCCCTGGCTGTCCTGGAACTCACTTTGTAGACCAGGCTGGCCTCGAACTCAGAAATCCACCTGCCTCTGCCTCCCGAGTGCTGGGATTAAAGGCATGCGCCACCACGCCCGGCTTGAATCTTCTTGATACTTTATACTTTATATGTTTACCATTGATCAGCTGAATTTTTCTTTCTTTTTTTTTTTTTTTGAGACAGGGTTTCTCTGTATAGCCCTGGCTGTCCTGGAACTCAATCTGTAGACCAGGCTGGCCTCGAACTCAGAAATCCACCTGCCTCTGCCTCCCAAGTGCTGGGATTTGAATTTTTCTTGTTGATAAAAATAACAATAAAATTGTTAGAATTGTTTAAGGACTTAGGTCATCTGTTGTATAGAAATTGCTAAAGCGTTGTCAAGATAGAGTGAAAACCTGGTTTTCTGAATCTGATCCTGGGAGCCCACATAAAGGCTAATCAACTGCACCACGTTATTCTCTGAGCTCTGCGTGTGCTCTGGCATTCACAGACATAGAGAAGAACTGTTAGCAAACTGCTACACTGCTATCTAAGTGAGGCGCGCTTGCTGTTCTCATTAGAACAAGTGATTAGTTTTACTTCAAGATTAGGATAAGTTTTTAAACCATGGTGACAAGGTCTTGTTTCCTTACAGAAGCAGATGGAGTTGTTCCTGAGCCCTCAGAGCCAAAGCCTGTACCTGCCCCAGCTCCTGTGGCCCAGAGCAGCAAGGTGGAGGTCATCATCCAGGAGAGGAAGGACACCAAACCTGGGGTGCCACACATCCGAGAGTGGGACCGAGGGAAAGGTAGGCGGGGCTTTTAGCTGTCAACTTCTTGAGGGGCCCTTGTGAAGGGGAAGGGGGTTTGGTTTCAAGTAAAAAGTGTGATTCTGGTGAGATCTTATTTTTATTTTTTTATGGTGCAGAGATGGAATCTAGGGCCTTACACACACTAGGCAAGAGTTCTACTGCTGGACTCCACCTTGAGCCCTACAGTGACTCACAGTGCTCCTGAGGTTTAAATCTCCAGGTCTCTGAACCTGTTTCTTCTCCATATTGGACAGTAGTTATTTATAAACAGGAAAATGGTAAAACGTGATCAAAAGACCAGCATCTACAAAGGTATTTTGTCCACAGAATAATTTTCTAAAAAGTGCATGGGAAATTTATATCCATACTTTTAAGTGTGGTTTTTCAGCTTAGAATGCCACTCTTCAGGAACTGCTTTTAAGGTATGAGAGAGGCCGGTGTCTGAGGAATTCTGTCTTTAGCGATCCTCTGTTTGGTTGAAAGTTTACCTGAGCTTCCATTTTCCATTGTACATGCACATCTCTAAGTTTTCACCAAGGTACCCACCATAGTCTCTGCTGCAGCAGACTCTTTCAAAGCTACTTCAGGGGAACGCTAGCTCCTGCTGTTGGAGTGGATGAGAAATGTTTAGAGCCACTGCTCATATTGGATGAGCCCCTTCTGTGTCTTGCAGAACACAACAAATGAGAGACTGATTTGATGTGGAACACCTAATCATGCCAACGCCAGTGGATACTTAACTGTTTCATTTCTCTGTAATTGTAGTGCCCTTTTGGCAGTGTGGTCCAGAGCCTGTCAGCCTCTCTATAGAGCCATCATCTAATCTTTTCTTGTCATAAGGCTATTCCATTTCTTAGCTGGGTTTTGTTGTTCTTAGAAAGTCTGTGGTGGCTTTTAAAATGCATATAAGAACTGAAAAGTATTGAATAAATTTGACTGATTCATAATTGTTTTTAATAATACACTTTCTTATTTTCATAGACTTTTCCTTTGGATTCTGGTCGAAGAAGCAGTCAGAACTCCGAGCTGAGCGAGATCCTGAGTTTGCCCCACCTTCAAATTACTTTGTGGGTCAAAAGAGAACTGGTCCTTTGAATAGCCAGCCATGGAGCAGACCAGGATCAGCACCAAGTGACTTGGGACATTCCTCTGGCCAGAGCCAGGAACCCAGCTCTTCACACACATCCACTCTTGCCTCTGAAAGCTCACCACAAGCGCCCACAGTCACTTTCCAAACATTAGATGATATGATATCTTACTATAAACAAGTCACATGACCTTGTACAGCATGCTGGTTGCATTTGTGTCCTAGAAGTCAGACAGGACTGAGTTTTTACTTCTTTCTTCCTGTACTTTCCCAGGAGCACAGGCTTGAGGCCACATTAGTGGACAGGGAGGAGTGAGAGCTCATTGACTATTTGGTTGTTCATTTTCTTACCGCTTGGTATAGAAGGACTATCTCCTCCTCTCCATGCTGACCCAGTTGTAACTCATTTGGGGTTCCAGGTGTGAACTATAAATACTAATCTGAGAAATCTGATACTGAGGAACTTGTTTCTTTTTTAGATTATTTTATGTATGTGAACATCTTGCCTTCTTCTTTTTTTTTTTTTTTTTTTGGTTTTTCAAGACAGGGTTTCTCTGTGTAGCCCTGGCTGTCCTGGAACTTACTCTGTAGACCAGGCTGGCCTCGAACTCAGAAATCCGCCTGCCTCTGCCTCCCGAGTGCTGGTATTAAAGGCGTGTGCCACCATGCCCGGCCTACATCTTGCCTTCTTGTATATATGTGTACCACATGTGCCTGGTGCCCAAGGAGGTCAGAAGAGGGTGTAGGATACCCTGGGATTGGAGTTATGTATAATTGTAAGCTACTATGTGGGTGCTGGGACCAGAACTTTGGTCCTCTACAACAAGAGTAGCCAGTGCTCTTAACTACGGATTCATCTCTCCATACCCCTCTTGAGGGGCTTTTAACCCTTCTTTACAAACACACCCTCATGACTTCGCTTTTAGGGCTCCATTCTTTTCTTTTCAGAAGTGCTAGCATGCAGGTGTCTACTCCACAGATCCAGCTTCCCAGACAGGTGATGGAGCAACATCACAAGGATTTGTCCAACAGGCAAATGAAGGCCTAATGTAGAGGGATACATGGGAAAGGAAGCTGCTGGAATACTAGGTGGTCACATCTGTGGCTCTGAGGTCAGGGACGAGCACCTACAGTTCAGAGGTAGAAGTTGATAGTTGATCTTCACCGTTATTCAGTTGCCTATATCTGTCCTCTGCAGATATCTGGAGTTGGGCTGAATTATTGGGCATTTGCAAAGGCTGCTGAGTTGTTTAGAAACCAGTGTTCCTTAGTTTTGCCAGTTAGAGCTTTGACTTGTCCTCCTGCCTCTGTGCCTTCTGGTGCTGTCTATTACTTTAGTCTTCTTGACTCTCTGAGTAGGTCAGACTTAGACCCCATGGTGCTGAGCAGGTAGGTTTCTGCCTATATTCTTATTTAGCAGGGACGTTTGGTGCGCAGGAATCTAAAGGACGTCACTAAGTAGGGGTGTTCAGAGCATTCACTTATGCAACTGCAGACAAGCAGTCAGAAGTTGACCACCACGTCTTTGGGAACAGTGTAGCAAAGGAAGACCCACCTCTTTGGTGTTTCCTTGATGCTTTGTCTCTGCTCACATGAGTGGAAATGCCCCATTCTTCCTCAAGGTCATGTAGCACTTGTATTGGAACAAGACTTATGTCTAATTTCCAGACTTAAGCTTTTCCTAGCATCTTCTGCTGCCAGTCTTTTTGCCCCAGTATTAACAAAGTTTGAACAAATCCCCAAATTACCTCTGAACTCCACAACAAAAGCAGAAGCTAGATATAATGCAGTCCTGTTAGTCTCATCAGACAAATTTCTCTTTAATATACATCAAAACTCAGCTACCCTTAATTTTTTTCCAGAAATGACACACATATCCTAAAATTCATATGGAAATGCCAGGGACCCAGAATAGCTAGAAAAAAGTTGGAGGACCAAAGATAAGGGCCGAAACTATACATTCAGCTAAAAGAAGGAAATAGTTTAGAGGAGAAAGAAGGAAATAGAATTACTAGATATGTCACAACCGTAAGCAAAAGCAGAAAAGAGCCAGACATGGTGCACACCTTGGGAGCAGAGGTTGGTGGATCTCAGTGGGTTCAAGGCCAGCCTGGGCTACATAGCAAGCTGCAAGCAGAATAAAAGGAAAACAATTTTATTGCTGGAAATAAAGTGTTTTTATGAAGCAGAATATCAAGAAGAGAATGTGGTGGGATAAGAGGAGGCAGGAGCAACAGCCAGGCAGCAATGGGCCTTGAATGGAGCCAGCAGGCACGGGAGAACCTGGCCATCACAGCCCTCTGGTGAGCAGAAGCAGTCAAGCACAGTTACACGTCACCTCAACTAGTACCTGTAGGTCATTTTCCTCTGGGGTTTTGAAGACTAAGTTTCTTTCTGGTCTCCTCTTTACGACACCAGTTAAAAGCCCTGTATAAGATACAGAGCCAGCTGTATCTGCATGGTTCGGTCTCTCAGATTTAGTTTGAAGTCTGCTTCAGAAACTTGTTTCTCACGGACCAGTTTTGTGCCAGGGTGTCCAGCAGATGGCAGCAGAGTCCTCAGAGTTCAGAGCCATGCACTAAGACTATTGGCTTCATAAGGATGCAATCAATGTGTCGCTTTCATTTTGTTTCTTTCCTTCTTTGGGAGACAGTTTCATGTAGCTCAAACTTGGTATGCAGCAGAGACTGAACATTTTTTAGTTAATTCTTTGGCAATTTTCGTACATGTACATACATAATTCATTGTTTCCCCTCGCTTTCTGCCCTCCTTCTCAGACCTCCTTCCACCCTGACAGCTTCCCCTCTTCCCCACAAGTCCTTTTTTCCCATTTTTTCGTTTTGTTGTCTTGTGATCCACTGATTTTATCTGAGACTATCTGTGATCTATCTATTGGGACCTAGACAATGACTGCCTTTCCATCAGAATCCATCCCAACCAATTGTTCAGCAGGAAGAGATAGGGCCCCTTGAACCCCTCCCCAATCAGTGATTGCTCCGAGATAGTCACTTTTGTAGGCCCTGTGCAGGAAGTTGTAGCTACTGTCAGACTGTATGTGCTGTGTCTGTGCACTCTGTTCCCTTTCCTGGTGTTCCTAATCCTCGAGGGATATGCACTCAGCTGTCACTTATTCTCAGCACCTGAGCACAGTGTGGATGGATGGATAGCCACAGGAGGCTGAAGTGTCCGTATTGAATTTATGATCCTCTTTTGCGTACCTCTGTCCCTAGAGTGTTAGGATTACAGGTGTGTGCCACCACACCTGGTTTATGTCTTGCTGGGTATTTAAGCCAGGGCTGTTTTTGCATGTTAGGTAAACATTCTACCAACTGAATTACATTTCTAGGCCATTTTTAACATTGTTAGAACCATATCAAAAATGAAATTAATTTTTTCTATTGAACCTAGTATATTCAGAACATCTCAGTATACATTCAGGATTCAGAAACCATCAAGAGGTACTTTGTTTCTTTTAAAAAAAGTTTTATATATACACATTTTATATATATATATGGGGACAGGGGCTCTGTGTATGTATAATCCTTGGCTGTCTTGAAACTTGCTATGTAAACCAGGCTGGCAACAAACTCAGATCTGTCTGCTTTGCCTCCCAAATGCTGGGAATAATGGTGTGTACCATCACACCTGCTTTTGTTTTTATATTATGTGTGAAAGCCTGCATGTATATGTATACCATGTGTGTATTTATGCCCTCAGAGGGCAGAAGAGGGTGCCATCTCCTGGAGCTGGAGTTACAAGTACAGCTGCTCTGTGGGTGTTAGGAACAGAGTCCTCTGCAAGAGGACCAAACACTAATAACTAAGCCACACTTGAATACTGTGTTCATACTAAATCCCAGAGTGCACTGAAGCCCACAGTGTAGCCGACCTTGCACACTCATTTTCCACCAGATACACTTTTATCTGTACTTAGATGTCATAAAGCAGTTGAAAAGCACTAAGTTCATATCCAAGTTGTCCCAAACATTTAAATCTTCTGATAGTTGAATTGAATGAAGTTTTCAATTTAAGAATCTTTGGTGGTGTGTTTTTTGAGGTGTCAGCTTTGCCTTGCACATGCTTGTCAAGTGTGCTGTCATTGAACTACAGCTCCAGTTTCAACTTTTAAGCTCAAAATTTTGCTACTGTGTGTATCTCTGTATGGGGACAGAGGACAACTTGGTAGCGTTAGTTTTCCTGGTCCACCTTTACATGGGTTAGCTCCAGTTCAAGCTTAGGTTGCTAGGTCTCACAAGCACTTCACTCAGCTGCCTGCCCCCCTTTCCCACCAAGTGTTAAATTTACATCAGTGAAATTGAAGTTGAATTTTTTTGTTGTACTAACTTGTGTGCAGGACTGCTCCAAATAACCCTTTGCTGGCTTTGTGGTCCCTGTACATTGTCTTCCCATTAATGACCAAAGATTGGCGAGCCAGTTTCTCCCAGGTGCACATCCAAGACTTATGACCGTGTCTAAATTGGAAGTGCCTACAGGAGAATGTTCTCGTGTCTTCTCTGCATGTTTGGAGAGCAGAGCAAACCATTGAAAAGACTGCTTTGAGTTCCTTGTTTTCACTGTAACCTTTTCCTCTGCACCTTGTGTGTTTTGGCGCAGTTCCTTTGAATTGGTGTACTGAATCATTCTGCTGGCCTACAGAATGCCCAAAGGAGAGCATTTGAATCCATATACATGAGATGCCTGCTGCACTTAGCTATACATTTGCCAGAGGCGTGGCTCATTCCCTTGGGTTGCTCTTCAGCTGGTCTGGTTGTGACATACAGATGAGGCAGTGGAATTTAGAATCCGGAACAGGGGTGGGTACTGGTCTTTACAGTTAACACAACAGGATAGCCACACCATATGTGGCTCAAGTTTCCTTTTGAACCAGTAAGGCAAGCTGAGTCAATTATATGCCAGACTGTTCACATAACATGCTACATAGCCAAGGTGAGTGATAATAACTGAAAATGATTTGTTGGCTTGAAAATGGTGAGAAGAATGGTGTCCTGTGGCTGTGAGGACACGTGTGGCTGGTGGAAGCTATTGGTATGTGCCTTCGTGTTTGAAGAGTGAGTGGTTCATGTGTACTGGTGAGGGCTCAGTGTGGCCGTGGGGTTGATGGTACTGTTTAGGAAACTGGAAAGTCAAGCTGTTCAGGTGAAGCCATGTTTTCATACGAAGCCGCGCCCATTGCTCAGGTTGACAGTGCATGCCTTTAATCTCAGCAGATCTCTGAGGTCTACAGCGTGAGTTCCAGTTCAGCCAGGGCTACACAGTGATTTGTACTCTCAAAAATAAAATAAATAAAATAAGCCCTGACCTCTAGCAGAGCCTTGGTGCTCTGCAGTGGTTTCTTATATCCAGGCTGCACATGTGTGTACAGGAAATGAGTGTCCACACATAGCAGTCAGAGGCTTATTTCCTTTCCAATCTCAGTTTAAATACCCTCTCTTTTCCCTCCCCTTCCTTCTTTTCTCTCTCCTCCTCTCCACCTTTCTTCTTTCCTTATTTCCTCTCTCTCCCTCCCCCTTCCTTCTTTTTCATTTAAATCCATTTCTAACTGCCATGTTTCCTCAGCTCCCAAAGCCCACCTTCTGTTGTTGTGACCTGGTTTCAAGCATTTTCCCAGGCCATGCTTTGTCCTTTTCTGTATCTTGTACACTATCAGCATTAAGTTTCTCTGAGCTGGAACATGCTGACCACTCTTTCCTTCCCTACTTTCTTCACTCTTTCCACCCTTCAACAGTCACTGTGGCTTGAGGGTTTGTGAAAAGACATGGCTCTCTTCTCCACCTGGTCTTCTAGGTTCATATGTTATATCCTGTTCATATCCTGTTGAGCCTTGGCATAACAAGGTCTTCTTGGTCTTCTTCATACTATGAGAGTTGTGCAGAACATTTGGCTTGTTGGATGCTAGTTTAAATTTCCAGGGAATGCTGGTCAGTGCATTGTGTAATATACCATTACATCACATTGCATTTACATTACATGTGGCTGGTTTGCTTTCATTTAAAGTTTCTTAAACTGAGCTGCTCAGTTATTTTTAGTTGCTGCCTAGTAGTTCATCAAAATAACAGAAACAGAAGCACTGGTCAGCATTCAGACATGGTAGGAAAGGACCAGCCAGGGCACCTTTTAGATCAACTTAAATTGTTTTCTCACACTGCCACCTTCCCTCTCTGCCTTTGAAATGTCCCCTTGAGTATCACTTTGAGAAGTGGCATCACTCACTGACATGGAAAGACATTCATTCTTGATCGAACCTTTTAAGAAATTCATCTCAGTGGGGCCTGTTGACACTGCAGTGAACAGCCCTGTAGAGGAGCCAGGTATTTAGAAGGCTTGGTACTCCAGAATTGCATTACCAGGGTTTCCTGTTGAGCCTTGGCATAACAAGGTAAAGCAGGATGCATACTGGCCCTCATCATGTGAGCTAAGATGCACTTCTCTGTGTGGCCTGTTTTCCTGCCTGCTGGAGAATTCTTTAGCATCTCTTCAGATAACACTACCTTATGTCCCAAGCAGCTCAGAGGACAGCAGGGATGAGGATATCTTTTCCATTATCAGAAGCCATGCTTACTCACAGGGAAGTCACACAAGCCACCTTCTACATATTAAACCCTTAGAGGAGTATTTCTGACTCAAGCCAGAGGGAACCAGAAACTAGGGAAGCATGTCCAGGTGACCTGGGCAGCCTGCTTGCCTTTTGTTTTTGAGTACTCAGCACTTTTACCCAACTTTGTTTGTGGCTCAGTACCACTACAGGGAAGGATATGTGTCCTCTTTTTAAATCTCAGCCAAAATTTACCCCTTCTCATACGTGTTTTGTGGTGGGCGTGTTCATACCAGTATCACAAAAATAGGAGCAACATGCTGCACTATTCTGCCATGGCTGTGACAACTGTGATCTTACCAAATGATGCGACATTTCCACTTATGATCCGAAGGGTCCAGTGCTGAGGATGCTATCTGTCATCATGTGCCCATGTCAGTGCTGCCTGAAATGTTTGTGTATATAGTAACTACAAGCGTTGGTTAAGCAGGCATGATCCTGTTTCATCTGTGGCTTCCCCAGGCTCTCTGTGCCTACTATACCACACTATTTCTAGAGGGTTCTGTTATTCCATCATCTGTTACCTATCTGCTTGGTAACTTCTTAGCTTCGGGAACACCCTCTGGTCTGCCTCCTATTGATGTTTTTCTTTGGTGTTATTGGTGGTTTGAATGATTGATGTCCCTCTGTATTCTCTGGAATTTAAATACTTGGCCCCCAATTTGTACACTGTGTGTATCTGTGTGCTTGTGTGTTTTTGTTCATGTGCACATGCATGCTTTGGTATGCCCTCGCTAGAGAGGTATGTCACTGAGGCAGGTTTTGAGAGCTTACCATTTTGAATTTTCTCTTTGCTTGCAGCTTGAAAACTGGAATTCAGGCTAGGAGCCACTCCTGTTGCCATGCCTGCCTGCTGGCATGCTTCCCTACTGAGATGATCATGCTTCTCTCTCTAGAGCCTTACACCCAAATATATCCTTTCCTCCATACATTACCTTGGTCATGGAATTTTATCACAGCAATAGAAAAGTAACAAGTACCAGGAGTTGGGTATTGCAGTGACAGACCTGACCATGCTGGTTTGTTTGTTTTGAGGAATGTAGAAAATTGTAAAGTTTTAGACTAGAAAAGCAGGTGAACACTTTAAGCAGAGTTTAATGGGCCATCCTAGTTGGAGGTTGGAAGACAGTAGTGCTGAGAGCTGCATGGATCATGGCGGCCCAACAAACAAGGTTTCAGAGGGGACCCATATTAGCAACTGTAGGAGAGCATTAGTGTGATATATGGGCAAAAATGTGGCTGCTTTTATTTTTTTTTTAAGATTTAATTTATTTATTTATTAAATGTGTGTACACTGAAGCTGTCTTCAGACACTCCAGAAGAGGGCATCAGATTTTTGTTACGGATGGTTGTGAGCCACCATGTGGTTGCTGGGATTTGATCTCAGGACCTTCGGAAGAGCAGTCGGTGCTCTTAACCGCTGAGCCATCTCACCAGCCCCGGCTGCTTTTCTAAGAGCCTTCGTGAGACTGAGTTTAAAGGCAATGGACTAATTTTTTCGGTGGCAGAGTAGATTTTAAAACAGCCTGCTATTGACTCTGTCGCATAGTTGATAGTAATCATAGGCAGTGAAGAAGAGCAAGTGAGACAGAAAGAAATATAAAATGTAGGTTGAGAAGAAAAAGAATACCAGGAAACTTAATGTTGCACACAAGTCTTGTACTGAAAGAGATAGGGAAATTAAAGAGAGGTCTGATCAGTAACAATAGTAATAGGGAGAGAACTCATCTAGCTAAACTTCCAACGTGTGAAAAGAAAAGGCATGGAGAATTTTCTGCTTCTAGAAAGGAACAATAAACAAAAAGTACAGCAAGTGTGATTCAGTGGGGGCCAGGGTTCATCCAAAACTGGGAACTGGACTTGGGTCCATGTGGTGCTCGTTTTAGAGGCATGAAGGATACACTAGTTAAGAGGTTGTGGACTCTTCCTCTGGTTTCAGAGAGCTGCGGAAACCAGGCACATAGCAGGGGAGTCCCTTATTGGGGGGGGGGGCATTGTGTGAAGCAGTGGAAGTAAAGCATATGTTGCATCAGAGACCTCAGTGTGTTTGAGATATCAGGGCTGTGAGACATCTGCCAGAGGGAGTGGAACCAGCCTGAGAGAGAAATGCCCAGAGCTGGAGAGACGTAACCATCTAAACTCTGATCAAACATTGGAGCTCCAGGATTTGGAGTTTGCCCTGCTGAGTTTTGGTCTTGCTTTGATCCAGTATTTTTTTCATTATCTCCCCAGTCATCCTATTTGAAGCAGTAATGAACATCTATGCCATTGCATTCTGGATATATATATATATATATATATATATATATATATATATATATATATATATATATTTCATAGGGGGTTATGGAAAAGAGATTGCCTTGTGTCTCAGTAAAACTTTGGACTTTTAAAAAATGCTGGGACTCGGGGCTGGTGAGATGGCTCAGCGGGTAAGAGCACCCGACTGCTCTTCCGAAGGTGATAAGTTCAAATCCCAGCAACCACATGGTGGCTCACAACCATCCGATCTGGCTCCCTCTTCTGGAGTGTCTGAAGACAGCTACATTGTACTTATGTATAATAAATAAAATTAAAAAAAATGCTGGGACTGAAAGACTATAAGGACTTTAGAAGTTGGGCTGATTGTTTTGCATTATGTAAAGGCCATGATACTATGGGGCTAGGGAGTAGGATGTGGTAGCTTTGAGCAATAGATGTCCCTCTGTATTCTCAGGCATTTGAGTCCTTGGCCCCCAGTTTATGGCACAGTTGTGGGGAGGCTTCAGGAATGCCATTGAGGCAGGTTTTGGGAGCTTAAAGACTTGTCCCCTTTTCAGTTTGCTCTCTGCATGCTGCCTGAATTTTGGAAGGTGAACTCTTGCGTTCCTGCCGTCATCCTTCCCTGCTGCCATGTCTCACTGAGACAGTGATGCCTACCTTCCTGAACCATAAACCCAGATAGAAGCCCTTCCCTCCATAAGTTGTCTTGGTCATGACATTTTGTCACAGCAATAGAAACATAACTAATATAGATCCATGGCCTTTACACATTTTTTTTTGTAGTGTGATTCCTGTTGTAAGCCAGTTTCATTTCATTGTTACTTTTGGCATCAGGTTTCTTAAGGGCAAGACTCATGTCTAAATCCTGGAAAAGTGAATGTAGAATCAAATTAGGTGGACAAGGAGGAGAGATGGGTTGACCTAAAATGGCTACTCAGAAATCACATTTGTTGGGAAGAGTAGAGATCTGAATAAAGAGGGGGCTTGTAGACACAAGAAGCAAAGGGCCCATCTTCCCATGTGAGAGAAGTTTGGAGACAGGTAAAAAGATAGTACAGGGTTCCACAATGTCATCAGGAGTCTAGATTCTATTGTCCTGTATAGCTACCCCTAGCTCATCACTTCCTTTTTCAATGTAACCTCATGGTTCAAAATGGCTGCTAGAGAAATACCTATCTCATCCATTCCAGGCAAGACACATAAGCAGGGCAGTGACTGAAAAGTGTTTGTTTGTTTGTTTTTCTCTCCTTAAATGCAGCCTCCTTTAAAGATAAGTCTCAAGGTCTTTTACCCAACAGCTTCATCTTCATCTTATAGGTACAGTGTAGTAAGACACTCATTTTTTATACAAAATTTGAAGAGATATAATATCTATGCATTTAATTAAAATAACTTAAAAAAAATTGGTCTTTAGATCTGAGTAGCTATGTTTCCAAGTTTAAAAAAATACCTGATTAGTGTGTGAAGTGTTTAATGTTATTAGAGACATGAGATTGTAATCAAATCACTAACTTCACATCCACCAGATCAAAACAGAATCAAAACAATAATAGTGACAAGACTGTTCAAAAGGGCATATAGAAATTGGGGTCTCCATAACATCGCTGGTGACTGTGAAGCAGGGTCACTGCTTTTGTAAAGTCTGGAAGGTCTTCAGAACCGCAGACATTGAGCCCTGGGGAGATGGATCAATCAATAAAATGCTTCTGTGTAAGTAATGAGGAAGTGAGCTCTGCTCCCTATCACTCCTGCTTGGCACAACTACAGTCCCACTGTGGTGTGAGGGAGTGATGGGGACAGGGAGAGACGAAGACAGGAGGATCTCTAATGTTCACTCACCAGCCAGTGTAGCCAATCAGTGAGCCAGTCTAGTGTAACCAATCTAGTGTAGCCAATCAGTGAGCTCTAGTTTTGGTGAAAAACCTGTCTAAAAAAATGTGAAATGGAGAATGATCAAGAGAGTCACTGAAAACTGGCCTGTAGCCTCCACTTACACACACACACACACACACACACACACACACACACACACACACACCCTCCCACACATGTCCCCCTGCCACACACACATAATATAGGGTGAGCAAGATAGTTCACAGGTGAAGTACTTGATGTATAAGGCTGGTAACTTGAGTTCAATTCTTTGAATCCATGTAAAGGTAGGTGAGGGTCAACTTTATACAGTTGTCCTCTGACCTTCACATACATGTCACACACACATGCATAAACAAAATGATAAGATGAAAAGCAAGAGTTGGTGTGGTGTTCCATTGCCTTTAAACTTTATTTTGTGTATGGGCATTTTGTCTGCATCTATATTTATGCACCACATGCATGCCTGGTGCTCTTAAGGCTAGAGAAGGGCATCAGATCCCCTGGAACTGATTTATATACAGCTGTGAGCCACCATGTTGGTACTGGAAATTGAACTAGGGTCCTCTGGAATAGCAGCCAGTGCTTTTAACCATTGAGCCATTCTTCCAGCCTCATGACACATGCCTTTAATCTCAGCACTCAGGAGGTGGAGACAGTTGGATCTCTGGGAGTGCTGAGGCCATTTGGTTTACATAGTTTTAGACAAGCCAGAGCAACAGTGAGACTGTCTCAACAAACAGCAATAAAATTAAAAAAGTAATAACATACTTATGCATGCTGCCATGTGGGAAATTTTTTTACAAATCATTTGTTTTATGTATATGAGTGTTTTGTCTGTGTGTATGTCTGTGCACTCTTTGTGCAGTGCCAGAAGAGGGGTCTGATAATCTGGATCTGGAGTTAGAGATGGCTGTGAGCTACCATGTGGGTGCTGGGAATTGAACCTGGGTCACTCTGAATTGCTGATTCATGTCTCCAGCTCATGAGTAAAACAAAAAAAATAATTTTTTTTGAGGCAGCATTTCTCTGTGTAGCCTTGGCTGTCCTGGAACTTGCTCTGTAGACTAAGTTGGCCTCAAACTCAGAGATCTGATAGTTTCTGCCTCCCAAATTGCTGGGATTAAATGTGTATGCTACCATGCCTAGCCTACCATGGATAAAATTTAAAAGCATCAGGACAAACCATCACAAAGGATCACATATAAATTATATTTTTTCTGAGAATTTCATTCTTGCATATAATGTGTTTTGATACCACCCAGCCCCATTTCTTCCCACTAACTTCCTCTGAACTTCTCTAATCTTTTCACCTGGTAACTTCATGTCTTCTTCTTTTCCTTTTTTGCTTTTAAAGCTCACTATATTAGCTACTTTTCTATTTCTGTGATAAGATACCATGATCGTAAGCAACTTACAGAAGCAAGAGTTTATTTTGGCTTAGAGTTCCAGAGAGAATGAGCCTGTGTATGTATCCAGGAAAGGCAGGAACAGAAAGCTGACTGATTATATCTCTATATGCCCAAAGGGGAGGGNACCTCCTAAAGGTTCCCATAGTTCAGGACCAAGTGTTCACATACATGAATGAGCCTGAGACATTTCTCATTTAAATCACCATGCCCACCAAGACAGCTGTACATGGGTGTGGGTCCAACTGGTACATGTGAAACATACCAGTGGCCATATCCTCTGACAAACATGACTTCTTCCTCTGGTAGCCATCAATTGCCAGTAGCTCCTCAGAGGGTTAGAAGGACCACATAATTCATGACTCCATATTAAATGTCCAGAGCAGCCAAATCTGGGATATTCAAAAATCGCTCAGTTGATATCTTGCTTGCTGTGAAGCATGAGGACCCAGATTTGACACCCAGTACCATATTTGCCATGCATGGTAGTGTGTTTTGTAGTAGGTAGTGTAATTCCAGTATTGGGGAGAGACAGTGGCTCACTGATCACCTGGTCTAGCCTGACCGTGACTCCCAGCCCAGGTCCCACTAAGAATAAAACAAGGTGTGTGGCTTTTGAGGAGCAACACTTAAGATTGACCTCTAGCCTCCTCGTGTTGGCATACACATATACATATGTCTACGCATAATCATGCATATATGCATTTATCTATTTGTATGGCATGTCTTCATAATTAACTTCAAATGGTAGGAACTAGTTAGGAGGATGGGGGAGAATTTTTCCAAATAGTTAACATTGAACAATTTCAGGGACTGCTTCATCATCTTCTTTTCTTCATTTGTGTCCTGACTGAAGAGGAATGATGAGGAGAAGGAGGCGGAGGAGGAGGAGAAAAAGGAGAAAGGGGGAGAAGGGGGAGATTGTGGGGGGTGATGGGGGAAGAAATATCGTCATCATCATCATCATCTGCCCTATACAGTTAGGGTTAGACCTCTCTGGCTTGGTGCCTTGCTGCCCGAGATTCTGAATGGGTCTTTGTTCTGTGGACTAATCATTCCAGAACAAATCTATTTTTCTGTGTCTGCAAAGCTGAGAAATGGCAATGCCAGAGGTCGGCAAATCGACACAGGAAGCCACTTTGTCTTCAAGCCTGTAGAATGTTAGCTTTGTCCTATGGGACTCTTGTTGTTTGGGAACTTTGTTCCTGATGGATGAGCAAAGATAGCTCAAAGGCCAGAGATTGTGGTGTAGTATTTGCAAAAGTCTCCATGCTTTGAATCTAGGAACAGACAACTCCCAATCAAGGGCTTTGGTTCCTCATCAGCCAAAGTCTTGGAAAAGAGTACCATGGGCCTTCAATGTAAGCACTGCAGGTGTTTCCCTAAGGAACTATCCTGGAATGGTGACCTTGGGGGTGGTTCCCAAGGTCAGAGCTTGAGAAGGCAAAGAGAATTACCTGTTTGGGAAAGTGGTGGACAGGATGGGAAGTGGAAAAAGAGATGGCTGGAGAGCTGTACTTACTGCCAAGGATGGTGAGAGGATGTAGCTAGCAGCCTGCCCTCTGCTCTTGTGGCTGACATGGTGAAGATGCTGGATTGGCTTCTGGATAGATGACAGATAAGCCAGCATTGAAGGAAGATGCTGGAAAGGCCACGAGAGGAAAGTAAGTCCTGCTTGAGTTTCTTTCAGTGGACACTCCTACACATTGCCCTACTGTAGAGGCTCACATCCTCATGAAGGCCCTCAGAAATAAGCAACCAAGCACTGTTCTTATAGAGCATAAAATCCAGAAAATTTTGCTTTTATACATCTGTTATCTGCTAAATTCTAGGGCCCCCTCAATGTCCACTTGAACACTGAGTGACCTTGAGCAGCTCTGTGAATGAGGAAAAATGCTTCCCACGGCCCACTAGTGTAAGGGTATACATTTTTCACACTGTAACATCTGTGCTGTTGTGGTACATCTTCCTGTCAATGGCGTCTTTCTAACAGTGCATTTCCAGCTGTCCATGTCTTAGGCTTGGTGGGATGTGGTATCAGGTTCTGAACTGCGGGGTTGCATCGCCCGCCCTCCAGGCTTTTCTGTCTGGCCTACTCTGTACATGTCTGGTCATCAAATGCCCATCACAGGCCTGTGACCCGGAGCTCCCATGTTCCTTGTCTCTGGAGAGAGCCAATGTCATCCCTTTGTTTTTGCAGGCTTTTGTCAGTAGGCCGCAGGCAGATCTTCCACCCTCAGGTTGCTAACTACAAAGGTGTGGTGAGACTTCCCTCCTGGCCCCGCCCCTTTTGCTCATCTAGGTCCCAAGGTTCCTCCCTTAGGTCCTCACTTCCTGTTACCCTCTTGGGAACTTTTCTGGACCCACCCTTAGCCGCAGGCCTGTCCCAGTGTTGCTCACGCACATTGCTGTTCCTGGGAAGACGGGGAAGGGGAGCAATGCTTCATTCTGGCATGAAAGGATGACCAGCAACCTTCTCATCCTTCTGAGACAGAAACTGATGGCTCAGTGATCTTTGAGGGTGATTTCTGCATGTGCACTCCATCTTTCCCCAAGACGTCTCTGTAAGTAAGAGCTTCTGAGCCATCTCTTCACTTGTCAGAGTGCTGAGTCTCTACAGCTGAGTGTCCCTCTCCTTTGAGATGGACAGTGTCACCTAGCAATATGCTTGCCCAGACAACATGAACCAGGTCAAAAGTAACCGAGAACTGTACTTGCAATACTCAGCCTCAGCCTCCAAACTGCTGGCGCACGTCTCCAAACTCCTCATTTTTTGCCGCAACTCTGGCATTTCCATCCCAAAAGGCATTAGGAATATTTTTGAGTTCACCTGGGAGGAGCTCATCAACGACCCTGGAGTGCCCACTGCATCTGAGATTCAGGATCTGGTGATCACTATTGGAACTCCTACAGTGGTGCTTGCAGAAGTGATCCCAGTGCAGGTCCTCCCCATGCAGAAGAAGCAACCGCCCCCACCTGCCCCACCACCTCCTCTAATGCCCGCAGCTACCAGTGGGGTCAAGTCCGTCCCCCCGACCTCCACCTCTGCTAAGCTGATGCCCAATGGCCAAAATACCCTGCACAAGTTCCAGCGGCAATCCATCCACCTGCTGACAGAACTGCTTTCCCTGAAGATGAAGGCCATGGTGGAGTCTGCCTCTGGTAAGGCTGCTCACAGATTCTCCTCTGTTTCTACACAGCCAGGTAGGGTGTGTGTGTGTGTGTACCACATGCACCCCAACAGGTATGAGTTGAGCATACATAATCTAAAATATTCTGTGGTCTAAAGGCTATCGAGTGCCCATATGATACCACAATGGAATATTCCACTGCTGACAGTGCATGATAATTTGTATGTAAAACAATATTCAATCTGCATACAGGGTGCACAGAAAGCATCAGAGAATTCTGTGTCTTTTGAGTCTTGTCCTCATACATCTCAGTATGTACAGGAAGACATTTCAAAATACCAACCTCCCCCAAACCCCATATCCTTTTGGTTCTAAACCTTGGGATAAGTATAAGTATAGAAGTATAAGTGTATAAGTATGCACTGGAAATGGGGATGGGAGGAGCGTGGCCATGAGAGTGCTTCAAGAGGTGTGCCTCCCTCTTCCCTACCCAGTACCCTCCCATTTCTCCCCTGCTCTCCCACCCTCCCTCCCTTCCAGTCACCCATTTCTGGAGAGCCCATTCAAAACTTATCAGTGGTGGCAGCAAGAGGTTAGCAGTGCTGAAGGAAGAGCTCGGGGTGATGGTGCAGTGGTGGGCAGAGCTTCATTGATGAGTGGAGACATGGGGTGATGGTGCAGAGGTGGGCAGAGCTTCACTGATGAGTGGAGACATGGAATTCATGAATCAAGAGTCTGGCTCAACCAATGCCAAAGGAATTCTAAGAGCCCAGTGCCTCCAAACTGAGAGCCATTCTAGGGCTGGGGAAGACCCTGCAGTTCAGCAGAAGTCCTCAGTGCTCAGCTGTGGGCAGGCAGGGGGACAGGGGGGCAGGAAGGGGTGCAGAGGGGCAGAGATGGGGGCTGGCAGGGGGACAGGAGGTAGGCAGGGGTAGAGGAGAATGAGGGCCGGCAAGCAGGTAGGTTAGGAGCAAGATGCTGCCTGCTGGATCTTGAACTCTCTGTCCAACCAAGCGTGCACTTCAGGAGCTCCTCATCCTTACATCAGGAGTAAGTCTTCACTTTTCTTTCCTGGGCCATTGGTAAAGGCCCTTTTCTGGAAGAGTCATCTTTGGCAGGAGGAAATCACTGTCTTTCCTTTTTCCTTCAGCAGGTGCCAATCCTATGGACATCACCAAGCGCTTTGTGGAGGCCAGCCAGCTCCTCCATCTCAATGCAAAGGAGATGGCCTTTGACTGCCTGACTGGCACTATTGGGAAAAGCTGCTTGAGTACAGCACAGCTAGGGAAAGGTAGGGAAGAAGTGCAAACTCGCCCACAAGGTGAAAGGAGAAAGACCCACTCTCCCAAGGGTGGAGGTGGCTGTGGAGCAGCTCCAGAGGCTGTGCTGCTGGCAAGAAGCTCTCATGCACCCCTGGCAGAGGGCAGCTGTTTGTTGGTGGACATGTCTGTACCTCCCAACGCACAGTCTAGCCCCTCAGGCCCTTCCTAGGGTGTGCTTCTTAGCAGTCCGTCCTGGAGGTTTTACAATTTCCACTCAGTTGCAGAGTAGCCCTTTAGTACACATAATAAAGATGTCACAGCAAGGGAGTCACTCCTCAGACTGCTGTCGATCCTGGTGCTCTGTGTCCGAGCTCACCTGCTTATAGCATATGGGAATCAGCTCCCAGTGCTAGCCACGACTCAGCTCCAGGACTACAAACAGTCCTGCAGGGATGCTTCTTACAGAATGGTTTGGAGAGGCAGAAAACTTAGAAATAAACTGTCAGTCAATGAGGACAGAGTATGGCCCATGCAGATACTGTTTTGTAGTGAGCAACAAAATGAGGTCTTTCCTTACAAGACTTCCTGGTTGGTTTATGACTCCAGGTAACTTTGGAATAGCTGGCCCACTGTTTAAAAGAGAAGAATACTTTACATTTTTGTAATTTAACTGAAGTGTTAAGCATGGTAAAGAAGACTTACTCTTTTTTATTTTTATTTTTATTTTTTTTATTTTTTATTTTTTTATTTTTATTTATTTTTATTTTTTTCGAGACAGGGTTTCTCTGTGTAGCCCTGGCTGTCCTGGAACTCACTCTGTAAACCAGGCTGGCCTGGAACTCAGAAATCCGCCTGCCTCTGCCTCCCGAGTGCTGTGATTAAAGGCGTGCGCCACCACCGCCCGGCTAGAAGACTTACTCTTTTCCCTAGAATCCTCCATGAACATTTCTGCTATGGGAGTGAACACACCTTACCAGCTGGTCTACCAGTCTTCCACAGCCTGCCTGAGCTTCTCCCTCTCCACAGGAAAGGAAAGCAGGAAGAAAGGTGAGGAAAAGTAACATCTCCAGCCACAGAGATTCAGCATCCTGGGACACATGGGTCCTCATAAACACTCCAGAGCTGCAGCACACGTCACAGCAGCAACACTCCAGAGCTGCAGCACACCTAGTCACAGCAGCAACACTCCAGAGCTGCAGCACACCTAGTCACAGCAGCAGGGCTGCATTGCTTTCCCTACATGCCTCCCCCCCCCCCAACTCGATCTAGTTCTGTAACCCAGGCAGTATCCAGGGTGTGAAGGAGACGGCTCTGTCCAGCCACACCTTCAGTGGGGAAACGGTGGCATTTGTACCCCAAACTTAGCAGGCTCCAGTTCCGTGTTCCAGAAGGAACTACTACTATGTGTGGGCAGAAGCAAAGCCACAGAAGACTCTTCTGCCCTGATGAGAGAGTCCCACCCAGAAGGGAGGGGATGGCAGGGGAAATAGATAGCAGATGAGAGGAAGAAGCTCCCGAGGGTAGGTGTGTGGGAGGAGCCTGCTGAGAATAGGAAAGGCCTCTGGACTTTCCATGCATCCTGCCAACTATGATGACAGATGAGCTAGACGGACAGGTGTGTGTGGGGGGGGAGGGGTATTGGGTAGTGAAGGAGGACCATGGTTGCCTCATGCTGCCCCTTTAATTCCCACAGATACTGCAGGTAAGGCCAAAGTTGAGAAGCTTGAAGCCAGTTCCTCACCCATCCTGGCTGCCTGTGTGACTTGTCTTCCTCACGCTTCACTGTTCTTGGTAAAGGGGGGATGACTCTAGGGGACACGGAAGCATCGGCAGTGAGGCCCACTTCGTTGCTCTTGCTACTGTTCACCGCTGTGTTCCTCAGCCTCTGAACTATTGTCCGACCAAGTTAGTGGGCAATGATTCCTATTGCAGCATAGCACAAAAGAGCCTCCTAACATGTTCCGCAGTCCTTTCCCAGGAGAAGGTGGCACTCAGGGACCCACCTCTGAAGCCCACCAAATCTGTATCTCTGTCTCCTCGCCTCTGACTACAGCAAAGGCAAAGCCCGTGGATGAAGTCACGCCTCCGCCCGTCCGAGCCCGGACCCCTCCTGAAAATACTGTTCTTGAGTTGCCTGACCCCTGCCCTGAGGCCCGGGAAAAGCTGCAGGATATGTGTCGCCACATGTGAGTGCCTAGATATGGGCATGGTGACCACAGGACATGGGACACAAGGACAGATGGGTGTCACAGCAGTAAATGCATACCTCATGTCAGCCCAGCTATATCCTTTACACACACACACACACACACACACACACACACACACACACACACAGCACATGGTCCATCCGATTTACAGATAAAAAAAAGCAGTTCTGGAGCTTGTCCTGCTCTGTGAGGCCAACTCCTGTTCAGCTGTCTCTGCCTCTGAAACATCCTTCCTCACCCAAGGGAGTCATTTGTGTCACTGCAGTTCATAGACTTTGTGCCCTAAGTGGTAATTTTTTGGGGCATAGTTTGCTAAATGTTCAAGAAAAAAAATCTCTCTCAAAACAATTTCATTCACACAGGTGACTCACAGTATATTATTTGGGGATACTGTGATGCCTGGCAGAAAAACCATTTCTCTAATGGCCCAGCTTATAAAGATTAACCCCCTTTCCACTTCTATGTCTTCTGGGGATCACTGGGCCAGGTCACAGGTAGGAGCAGCTGTTCAGTTTACCTCTGTACTGTGACGTGCTAGAATAAGCCCACCTGGAACTCAGGATAGTGGGTGAAGGGATAGCGTGTCCCCAGCTGCTCCAGAGTCCCCCTCTGTGCACGGCCATTCTCTGTAGGTGCAAACAATCAGACAGGGCCTGGAACTCAGGGTAGTGGGTGAAGGGATAGCGTGTCCCCAGCTGCTCCAGAGTCCCCTCTATGCACGGCCATTCTCTGTAGGTGCAAACAATCAGACAGGGCCTGGAACTCAGGATAGTGGGTGAAGGGATAGCGTGTCCCCAGCTGCTCCAGAGTCCCCCTCTATGCACGGCCATTCTCTGTAGGTGCAAACAATCAGACAGGGCTAATCTTCCCAGGGCACCGCCACCTTCCCACTTCCTAAAAATACTACCTTTGCATATAAGGAAGAGCAGGATGGGGATCTGTGCTTTAGGACAAGGGGACTGGGATGGGAGTCTTGGACGTTGGGAAGGGGCTATAGAGAACCTCTCTGGAGAGTGAGAACCGAGCGCCTAGAAGACGCGTTCATCTCCTTCCCACAGAGAGGCCGAAAGGATCTTATGGAGAGGGAGGAATGCCTCCTGCCCCATGATTTTTCGAAACTACAGGTCAAGGATATCCTCTCATTTAATGTTGGCCTCCAAGGGGGACTCTCATCATCCCCTCACTACGGGGACTCAGATTACTGCTTCCGCCCCTCACCAGCCTTCCAGCCAGCATGCTCAAACGGGCCGCCATTCTCAAGAGTGGAAGGGGCCCAAGAAGCCCATCAAGCTGTATCACAGTTTCTATGACGGCTCCTCCTTCATTTAATATCCTTTGGATGGGTGTCACTCTTTCTGCACAACTTAGCCCCAGAGAACCCCTGGGCTTGAAACATCTAACTGTTCACTGGGGACTCTTGGTCAACTAGAGAAGCCTGGTAGGGGTGCTCCCCAGGGGCAAGTGTTAGTCCAGGTCAGGCTATGCGGGGACTGAAAGAGTTCAGAGTTTAAGTTCAGTACAGTTCAAGTCAGCAGGAGTCTATCAAGCCCCTAATACTTGTGAGAAGCTTGTCTGTGCATTTACCCTATGTTTCCCTTCTAACAGCTTTATAGATGGAGCTTTTAATATAGGTCCTGGAGGTATTCTGAGCCAGCATTTGCATCTTGTATGAGCCAAGGGCCCATTCCTCTGCACATGGGTATCCTATTGTCCCAGTGCCTTGTTGAAGAGACCACTTTTCCCTCTTTGAATGGTCCTGGAAATCTTGGCAAAAATAAATTGACTATAGAAGGAAGGATCTATTTTTAGATTCATTTTTAATTCACTGTTCTAATTTTGATGTCTATCCTTATGCCAGACCACATTGCTTTAATTATTAAAGTTAACAAGTGTTTTTAATCCTCCAGGGTTTTTTTTGGGGGGGTGGTAATGTTCTTTACTTTTCTCCTCCTCCTCTTCTCTCCTCCTTCTCTTCTTCCTCCCTTCTCCTCTCCCTCCTCCCTTCTCCTCTTCTTCCTCCTCCCTTCTCCTCTTCCTCCTCCTCCCTTCTCCTCCTTCTCCTCCTTCTCCTTCTCCTCCTTCTTCTTTTTCTTCTTCTAACATAGTCTCTCTGTGTAGCTCTGGCTGTCCTGGAACACAAAGAGATTTGCCTGCCTCTGTCTCCCAAATTCTAGTATTAAAGATATTTGCAAACATATCCAGCTTCATCCAGTGTATTGTACTTCTTTAGATATCCTCTCTGTCTTCTCCTTTTCCCTGGATTTCTGGAATTCCTGTTATGCATATGTTGCTGTGCCTGATGATCTTTCCTGGGGTCCTGAGTTTCTAATCTTCCTTGGATTGTTGTTATTGTTGTTGTTGTTAGATATTATCCTACGTTGTTGTTCAGGCTGATCTGAAAGTATGTAGCTCAGGCTAGCCTAGAATTCAGGTATTTTCCTGCCTCAGTCTCCCAGGCTCCGGGACTCCAGGCATGGAGTCAGACTGGGGTTTCTTCTTTCCCTTTATTCTTTTTTTAAAGATTTATTTATTATTATTATATATAAGTGCACTGTAGCTGACTTCAGATGCACCAGAAGAGGGCATCAGATCTCTTTATGGGTGGTTGTGAGCCACCATGTGGTTGCTGGGATTCGAACTCAGGACCTTTAGAAGAGCAGTCAGTGTTCTTACCCACTGAGCCATCTCACTAGCCCTTTCCTTTTATTCTTTATGGTCTGGATAATTTCAATGCACTAGCTTTCCCGTAGATGTTTTGTATTTTCTTGTTTTATTTACTGCTGTACTTATTTAGGAAAACCTTTGTTTTGCCCATTTCACTATCTCCCTAAGGTCTAGAATTTCAGATGGGTTCCTTTGTGTCCTTTCTACTTGCAGATCACCCTCCCTCCTTCCATTTCTGTTTTTATTTGGCTGGTGGGAAAAACTGAGGGAGACGGATTGCAGTGCCAGCCAGTCTTGTCCTCCTGCCTGGTGCATTGCTTCTGCAGTTCTACACAGAGAAGAAGCTGTCTACACTGTGCCTTTCTGAGGATCAGTGACTCCTGAGGCCTCTGAGCTAGGCAAGGAGCAGAGAGACATTATTTTCCTACAAAACTTGTCAAAAGGGGAGACAGCCTGACAGTGCTGGAAATACTGCGGGCTCTGGAGCCCATGCTCTGGCTCTGTAGTCACCGTGGCGTCAGATGGGACAAGGCGTTTCCTACCCCTCTGACTTCTTACTCGGGTGAACTCCTCACTCTGGTTTTCCTGAGATCTTCATGTTTTAGCATTAAAAGTCCATGTCCCTGTACCATTCAGACCTGTGAAAACTCTACTGACAGGTGAAACAGAGATAGGACTACCTCTCATAAGGCGGTGTGAGGAGTAAGAAGTAGGTACAGGAAGGATCTGGGGCACGGCTGGGTTCTGTAATTATTCAATCATGACATATGCAAAGCACAGACAGGATCTGTGAAGGAAGGGGACACTACACAGGAGAAGACTCCTTTCACATGCCTCTGTGGGGACCCCTGAGGCCGGCACCTCGAGACTCCTCTGTTAGTTCGACTTGACTGTATCTGCCAGCTATCCTTCCGGAAATCTCGCCTTACTTCAGATACCCACGTGCTGCAGAGGGAGACCCATCACCTGCCTCTTTAATGACATCCCTAATACCTTCCTGGCTCTGTTCAATGCGGAAGGCCTGGGCTGTGTTTACTATAACCTGAAGAACAGGTGAGTGGGTCATGAGGTAACTGAAGTTAAAGGAGGAGCATAGAGAGGCAGCGAGGCAGGATGAGGCAGTCCCACAGGAACACTTGGAGGCCTAGCTGTTGGGTCTGTGCTGCATTTTCCATAGTGAGAAGGAGCCCACTCTTACTGGGTAGCCCCAGGACACTAAGATCTCCATTCTTGTGGTGTTGTTTTCTGGGTTAAGGACCAGGAGCTCATAAATACTAAGGGAGCACTCTGCTGCTGAGCTACATCCCCATTTCTTTTCTTTTCTTTTTTTTTTTTTTTTGGTTTTTCGAGACAGGGTTTCTCCGTGTAGCCCCTGGCTGTCCTGGAACTCACTTTGTAGACCAGGCTGGCCTCGAACTCAGAAATCCGCCTGCCTCTGCCTCCCAAGTGCTGGGATTAAAGGCGTGCGCCACCACGCCCGGCTTCATCCCCATTTCTTATACCTGGGAGAATTCTTTAATAGATAAAGTTACTTAGCCCAGGGGTGGGTGAACAGGTGAGTGCTGCTTCATTACTTTCCTCCTTATTGTGACAAAGCAGCTGATTTAACGTGAAGAAGCAAAAACTTATTTGGGCTCACAGTTTTAGAGCTGTTCGTTTGTCATAGCACAGTGGATTAGGGAGGTTCTCATCATTGGTGACCTAGGGAATAGACAAAGGAACTTACAGGAATGGATCAGAGCAAAATACAGCCCTCTCCAAGATAAAGTTCAGTGACTAACCTCTGCTACCTAGGCCATGCCTCCTGCTTTTCACCACCTTCTAATAATGCCAGTGTATTATGAACCCATCAAAGGATTAATCTGCTGGTTAGGATAGAACCCTGAGGACCTGCTCATTTCTGAAAGCACAGGTAGACCCTGAGGCATGATCCACTAATCTAGGCACTTCCAAGCTACTCAAGTTGACATTTCAGGTCTCTAAAGAATAGCACATACTCTTGAGAGCCAAGTGTTGATTTTTGTCTGGCTTGACGTAAGTTGTTGGTGTTTTTTTTTTGTTTTTGTTTGTTTGTTTTTTAAGAAGTGACTTCCTTTCATGTTTACATGTTCTAGTTCACATTTTGGTGCTTGATATCTTTGTGCCAGGTTCCTGAGCTACAGAAAAAAAAATTTCATCTTTTGGGTTTTACTTGAGCCTACCTTGTCTGCCTCAGCCGGTCCCTTCTCCATAGACACCCCCACTAGCATCAGTTGGTGTTAGGAGTCTTAGACCACAGAGAGTAGATGATCACAGGAGACTTCAGACTCTTTCATTCCCTTCCTCAGACTATGTCAGGTAAACTTTCAGACTGGGGCAGACTCTTCCAGCCCTGCCCATCTGTAGTCTGTAGTGATGAAGGGGTTCTCTCAGGGCCTATAAGTACTTTATGTTTTGTGTATCTCCTAGCTGTCCGTATGTCTTGGTTTTGGATGAAGAAGGTGGGATCACAAATGACCAAAAGGGCTACATAGTCCACAGGTGGAGCTGGGCCAGCAAGACGGAGACATTGCTCTCTCTGGAATACAAGGTACGTGGGCAGCACGGTCGGGGTGGCCTCCACAGGCTGCTCAGCACTGAAGGAAGTGCCTGTCAGACAGCACTGCCCTGGGACCACCTGATCCTGTTCAGAGGTCGTGAGACAGTCAGCAGTTGTCCAGAAGTTGTGAGACAGTCAGCAGTGGTCCAGAGGTTGTGAGACAGTCAGCAGTGGTCCAGAGGTCGTGATACAGTCAGCAGTGGTCCAGAGTAGGTCACTTGCTTTTCACCAGCCTGTAGCAATGGTAGGCGACAGCACTGAGCCTTCAAGGCAACCTCCTTCCTATTTGATTTTTATTTGATTTTATTGTAAAATATCCTTCATTTTGTGAAGCATAATTTATAGTGGTTGGCGGCTTTATTTTTAATAATGTTATTTTTTAAACTTTCTTAGACATTTATTACTTTTATTTTACTTTGTAGAAAACTGGCTCCTGGAGAACCAAGCAATATTTGAAAAGTTGGAAAACTCAGCTTCATTTTATCCCAGCTGGTTTAGACTGAGCCCGTGCTCTGCAAATGCAGCTCACTTGTGGGTGTGGGTGTTTGTTTACAGTTTTTGTAGGCTGTATGTTAGTTTTGAAATTTCCTGCCTACTACATGGCCATTTTCAGGCGGGTTTGCATTTTATGACCATGGAAGGCAACTTTCACTGTACTTAAGCCTGTTTACAGAAGCAAGCATTGTGGGTAGCAGTTAGGACATTCTATCTTCAGTAAGCAGGTCTTCTCTAGCCAGCAGGGCACAAAAGGAGAGTTTGGCATGCTTGTGCTAGAAGTAAGGCTTTGATTCATTTGTCTCCGTATCTCTATAACTCTTAGGAAATGGTTGTTATTCAGCTATCAGACTTCAAGACAGTAATTTAACTAAGTAAGGAACATATTTAGTAAATGTACAGCATGCATTTCTTTTCCCATGTGTGTGTGTGTGTGTGTGTGTGTGTGTGTACGTGTGCAGATGAGGGCATACCATGGCACACATGCAGAGGTCAGGGGACAATTTGCAGGACTTGGATCTCTTCTACCATGTGAGTCCCAAGGCTTGAATTCAGGTTGTCCATCTTGGCAGCATGTACCTTTGCTCACTGAGCCTTCTAGCTTTTTAAAAATAGTGCCCATTGTGTGACTTTCCTGCGAAGGTGTGAGAACAAAAGTCTGCTCACCCTAGATAGGGCATGAACCCACAACCAAAGAAATGTTTCTACCACAGTCTAGCTTGACACATGAATTTATTGGAAGTTACTTATCAATGTATGAGGAGAGTTACTTAAACAGCCTGAAGGGCTCAAAAGCAACTAGCTGCATTATCAAGCAGCCATCCCTAGCATGGGTGATGGCTCACAAAAGATGGATCCCGAGAGTTCTCTACACAGCTTGTAGGCAGCTGGCAAGCACCAGTGTCGTTCCGACAGCTCAGTTGGTTCCAGAGTTTCCTCCCCAGAAGCTGTTTCTCTCTTATATACTCTAGACAGGGGCCCTGTTGAGCCTTGAGTTTTGGCTTTCCTGAACTTGAAAGCTTGCTCATTTCCTAAGTATTAGGAGCCTCTGTCCTCCCTCTAGGACAGTGCTTTAATTTGGAGGAAACTGCTGCGGAGTAATGCCTATCTGTGGCACTAATATACACAGGCTGGCACTGACCTCATGATCTTTCTGCTCAGTCTTCTGATTGCTAGGATTATAGGTGTGCATCATCATACCCAGATATTCAGCTCTGTGCCTTATCCTGGAGCTGCACAGCAAAGGTCTGTGCAGTCAGAAGTAGCCTGGAATAGAAGTTGGCCCATGACTTATAACATGGAGTGATTTGTGCTTCAGAGGTGGGAGAGAGAGGAGAATTCTAGATAAAATGAAAGAGCATTACCCCTAAAGGTTTTGTGTTGGGTCTGGTGTGCTCCTGTGAAGGAAGGGAACACAATGAGTAGAAGACACAAGGTGGGATTATCAGGCATCAGGCTCTGGAGAGTTTGCATGCTGTCTTTTTTGCTTTTCTAAGACTTACTTATTTTATATATGTGAGTACACTGTCACTATCTTCAGACACACCAGAAGAGGGCATCAAATCCCATTACAGATGGTTGTGAGCCACCATGTGGTGGCTGGGAATTGAACTCAGGACCTCTGGAAGAGCAGTCAGTGCTCTTAACTGCTGAGCCATCTCTCCATCTCTTGCATGCTATCTTTAACCAGTTTTAACTTAAATACTTTCATGACAAACTTATTTTTCCTTTCATCATTGAATATAATCACGCCAGCTGTCTCAAAGTCCAATGTGTGAAGATCTCTGTGTCCTCTGCCTCCCGAGTGCTGGGATTAAAGGCGTGCGCCGTGCGCCACCACTCCCGGCTCAGCAGATGGATCTCTTGTGAGTTTGAGGCCATCCTGGTCTACAGAGCAAGTACTAGGATAGCCAGGACTACACAGAGAAATCCTGCCTTGAAAAACAAAACAAAACAAAAAAACAAAAATCATTTGCACTGAACAGTCGCGCCATACCTATTTCATGCTGAGGACTCTGAGATTCAGGGAGACTGAACAGCTTATGAACAGAACAAGATTCAGTCGGCTGAATAGTTGCCTGAGCAGTTGCAGCTATGTGACCCAGGACCCACGATGGGGTCCCAGTGCGGTGTGCAGGACTCAAGCTGACTCGCTATCTGGCTCACCTGTGCTGCTTCGAAGCCGTTTCCAAGAGTGAGTTGGAAGAGAAGGAACAGGGAAGGAAGGCATTGCTGACGTTCTCAGTAAATCTCCAAGAGATCACAGACTTTAGCACAAGATCTAGAAAGCTTACACATCTCAGCACCAAGCTGAAAGGGCTTTGTGCCTTGGGCTTGGAAGAAACAGAGATCCACAAGTGCTGATTTCTTTATCTGCAGGTGAATGAACAAATGAAGCTCACAGTCTTGGGGCAGGACTCCATCACCGTCACCTTTACCTCCATGAATGAGACGATAACAATCAGTGTGTCACCCAAAAGCTGTCCCCATAACGTGCTGCATGACAAACGGGTAAGGCAAAGGGGCTTGAGTAGGGCAGAGCATGTGGGGCATCTAGCCCTGGCTCAAGGTGTCTCAGCAGAGCTTGCCACTCCAGGGCTTCTCCTCCTACCGTGTACGCAGGGCTTCTCCATACCTCTATGCTTAAGCAACTATGAATGGAAATTTCTCAGAGAAAGATGCTGTGTCTGAACTGAGCACACACAGTCTGCTTGTGCCTTACTCCCTGAAGAGCACACAGTGCAGTAATGACTGGTGCAGGGCCCTCAGTGTACTAGTATGCCAGGAAATCTAGAGGTGGCATGGGTGTGGGAAAGGGTGAATCCCATGCCATATACGCAAGGGACTTGAGCAGGTCGGGGTATCTGTGGAGATGTTCACATCTGTGAGAATATAGATCCCATAAGCAGAGAGATGGCTGCACTTTCCCATTATTTATTGAGAGGATAAAAATACAATAGAACCTTTTTAAGTCCAATCTTTCCATCCATTGGTCTGACTGTGGCCCGGCCAAAACGACATCATAGAAATGACAGAGTGGATGAATCACATGCCATTCCTAAACCTCGAGGTATCCAAAAGACAGCCCTTGGCATGAAAGTAAGACTGAGCTAACTGAGCCTGTGTGAATGGGGCAGATCACTGTAATTCACCGTTGAAATCATGGCTGGGATTGGCTCCTCGGAGTAGAAGCAGCTTGCCCAGTGCAGGCCTGTTTACACTTGCCCCCCCTGCAGTAATCACAAATAGTAATGTTTTTCCCTTCAGTGGCATCCCAGCTGGAATGACCAATTCTAAGGCCCTGACCAAGGTGTTCTTAAGCTATGGGACATTACCATTGCATGCCATAATCTCTCAGGCCCTCAGAGACAGCTGACTACCTTTCAATTACACAGAGACATGGGGCAGGCATTTACTGTAGACCCACAGTATATGAAGAAGACTCCTGATATCCCCAAAGAACAGCATCATGGCTGCTTTACTCATTGCGTTTTCTCCAGCACCATCTCTCTCTCGTTAATTTATTAAAGAGTTTAGCAAACCTTTATTAGCACTTGTAGTGTATCATAATAGCTGCTGGAGATGCAGAAATGAAACCTCTTTCTAGACTGGAACTTTCAGTCTTAATGGGAGGGATGAAAGAGCACACACCAGTTATGAATCCAGCCTGCTTTATGCCACGTAATGGAGGCATAGGGAGCTTCTGAGACACGAGGAAAGAAGGTGTTTACCAAAGCTCTCATAGGAACACCAAGGACACTCAGGTGCCTGTGAGCTCAGACTACACCAGCAGCAAGAATTCTGGCTTAGGTACAGTACAGAGTAGAGAATTTAACCAGCACACGGGAAAGAAAGTAAGAGAGGAAGAAAGCACAGTTGGCAAGCAGGCAGGCTAGATGAGCGAGCCTTGAGGAGGAGGCTTGAGTGTTGATGCCTCTCTCATGTCCATTTGGCTCCAGATTCTTCTGATGGCCATTGTTAAATGCATACTATGTCTGATAATCCATGCTTTCTGGGAACCATGACATAAGCAACTTAAAGCTCCTCCAGAGGAGCTGAATGAATTGACTCTCTAGTCCGTGTGCTCACACGCACGCTCAGCCTGGGAACACTAAGTAATTCAAGTGGAGTTTCGCCTTACTTCAGTGCAACTGTCGTGAGCCAGAATAGAGTGGAGCTGTGCTGTCCAATTTGGCAGACATAGCACCAGTCACACAAGCCTGTCAAACCTTTAAACTGCAAGGAGTCCAAATTTATTTGAAATCTCAGTGAAAACACATCCTGTGTTTCAATGACTTAATGGGAAGAGAACATAAAATTTCTCAGTAATTGCCATTTTTATTGCGTGTTAAATGATCATTGTAAATATACTCGAGAAAATAAATATATTATTAGACTTAAATATACCTTTAGGATGTTTTGAATATGGCTGCCAAGCATTAAACTAGCTCACATTGTATTTCTACTCTACTGTGCTAAATGTTGAGTGTAGGTCTCCATCAAGGGGTTCCCAAAGGCACTGCCTGACAGGAAGTAGAAGGATGACAAGTTATTTAAAATGACACAATAACTCAAGGAACATGACTATCTTGGGGACATTCAACACGGAGATAAACAGGCCGCTGTATTAAAATAGCCTCAGAAAAACATGTTGCATTATGGATGACACACTAGTAACAGAGAAGGCTGACTTGCCACAAAAGCATTCTGTCTGTAATTGCTTCTATTTAAAAAGTCACGGTGTCTTCTATAATGTATATTTATAACCGGATGAACAGTAACAAATGAATAAATGTAATCATCTCCTGTGAGCAATGGGATTTTCGAGCTTTGTCCTGAACTACAAGGTTCAGTATTTCAAGTTATTTTTTGCATGAACTCCCAGCTCAGATAACTGCTCATCTTAGATCCTTGGAACTGGCAGTTTCAAGGACAAAGAGAACTTTCAGAGCATTGAGTCTGGCAAAGAGCCCAGGTTCAGAGGAGACCACACAGGGCCTTGGTCCAGGCACTTTCCTGGCATAGCTTAAGTTCCCCTATCTATATAGCGATGTGTAAAGGCCAGCCCAGCTTTAGCTCTATCCTTGGATTCTCAGTCTTTTCAACTACAAGCTTAGCTTGTTTGGCTCTGGTTCTGTAAAAACACATGGCTACCTAGAAACGCCGGGACTTGGGAAGGATAGCATCTCTGTCACTGGGAAGCTTGTTTAAATGGTTTCCCCAGACACCCATCCCAGAGAGAGTCACCTATCATAGCGACAGGCAGAATGGCAGCTCCAGCTTTTATAGCCCTGAGGCCTGGCTCCTCACTAAATATTTCTATCAAGGCAGCACTTTGGAAGCGAGGCGATGCTTTGACTTAAATGCTTTATTAGCTCGGAGTGCTGCCTTGGATCCTTTTTGGAACCAGTGTGGATATAAATTACAAATAAATAAATAAAATTAGCCCAGAAGTAGCGGCTGGGACTACTCAGGATGACTCGGGCTTTGCTAGTAACTAGGGCCGTCCTTTATATGGGGGGTCTTACCAGCTTAGTCTTTGTCCTGATTATCTGTCTACTCCTCTTCCTACTAACTCCATCTGAGGCTTAAAGTCCACAGAAGAAAACTTTTCATTCTTTTACTCAGTTAAGTGAGCAATAGAAAAAGCATAGCGCCTACTCTTTAGGAATCAGCCACGTTTAAGGATGAAAGGAAGTGAGAAATGAACAAGACCCCAGGCAGACATGATAGGAATGGGTAGATGTGGACAGTTAGCAGAAAGCAAATGCCACTGGCCGAAGAGCCAGCGGAATGCTTATGGGGAAAGACTGATCACAGTGAACGTTGGATTCTGAGCACGGTTCTCCAGTACCATGGAGGCTTTTGGCTATTCAGGGCAGCTTCTTCAGAAAATGAGACTAGCACACAGAAGCTTAATGGAAATGACTGCTTTGAGGATTGGGGCAGAGAGAGGTTGAACTTCAGGGAAGCTGATACAGAAGTATCTGGGATACCACAGGAAGTCCTGAAGCCAAATGACCCTTCAGAGTAACCCCAGCTGAGAGCCTGGCCCTTTGTGATGTGGAGGACCTGCTGGTCTCTGTAAATTTGGGCAGCTTGGCTTTTCAGATAGGAATTGTCCACAGCCAGTACTCTGGTAGCTGGCCAGGTGGACATCAAGACACAGCCCTTACCTCCCCAAAGCTTGCAATTTAGGGGGGGACAGAACACATGTACCCAGTTACTTAAATGCTAACTTACTTTGCAGTCATATAGCACAGTGGGAGTCAAGGCAAAGGGTCATACTACACAGTAGCATCAAAGAAGCTCTCTACAGTGGGAGAGTCAGTCAGGTCTGGCCCTGAGTGCTGAAAGGACTGGGTCGAGAGAGGCAGAGCTGTCGTCTAGGCAGAAGGAACAGTCGCTTGACCTTCAGAGCAGAGTCAATCCTGCTGAGCAGGCAGACAGCTCCCTGAGGGCAGGTGACCACTGTCCCCAACCCCATTTGCCTCCCTCCAGCCAGTTCGCAGGATCAGCCTCATTGATGAAAAGGTGTCAAAGATAAACAGAACCCTGGCTGAGATCAAGAAGCGGTTTCAGAAGACTGTGACTCAGTTTATGAACTCTGTGTTGCTGGCAGCAGGTAAGGGCAGAGAGGTGCATGGGCCCACTGGAAAGCCTCTCAAATCTTGGGTCGCCTGTCTAAAAGTTGAGTCTTTTTCACCTCTGGAGCTTCTGCCTTCTAAGAGGTAGAACCACCCAGTATTTTCTAAGGGGATTGCCCAAGGACACAGCTAGGACTAATGAATGGAGATAACGTTAGGGGCTAAGCTCTCCCACTCTGTGTTTTTAGTGTCTCCGTGCAATTACTGTTATTTTCCTACCTCTCACAGACTTTGTGCATTCCTCTGTGTCCTTTCTGCTATGTCCCCTATCCAGTCATTCATAAAGCAATAGCATTTAGTGAGCACCATCTGCATGGAATCAGAGGATATCAAGATACAGCCCTTACCTCCCCAAAGCTTGCAGTTTAGGGGAACAGAACAAATGTACCCAGTTATTTAAGTGCTAACTTACTTTGCAGTCCTTGGGAACAAGGTGCTACCATTTCCTAGCTTGGACTGCAGGCATGTTCCCACACAGCTTTTGTAAGGAGTCTCTCTTTTGTAGCAGAGACTTGGTTCAATTGTGCCTTTCCTTTGTGAGCCTTCCTTGACTTCCCTCACAAATTGGGGCTCCCCACCTCTTCCTGGTAGTTCCCATGGCTGCTCTGAAAGTCCTCTACACTGCTCTAGTTATAAATCTTGTTACCCAGTCTTGTGACTATCCCCTTGTTTGCCCACCCCCTTTGTCCTCTGTCACAAGTTCTCAGTGGCAAAAGGCCGGTCTTGGGCTGTCTTTATACCCAGCATCCATTTAATAAAGGCTTGCTAGGTGAATGAAGGAACAATAGGTCTCTGGCCTCAGAAATGTCTACTGGACTAAATAGAGAGGGCAAGATGTAAACAAAATAAAACCCATAACACAACAAAGAAGAGGATGAAATCAGACTCGAGGAGACTGTATTCTCAGGGAAGGGAACACAGGATGTAGCTAACCTCACTGTGGAGTATTGTGGAGATGGTAAGGCTCACAGTGCATCTGGAGAAAGTAAGGTTGAGGCTGGGCCATGCAGAACAAGTAGAAACGAGATGTGTTCATTCACGCCGACTGCTGAGTGGGGCAGTGTGTTAGCTGCAGAGCAAGGCAGGCTGGATGGGAGCCAGTGAGGGTTAGTGAGTGTGAGCTAACACAGACTCCAAGGGTCCAGTTGGTAGGGGCCAAGAAGCAGAGTCAGAGGTGACCTGGTAGTTTGAGAAAGTAACAACAGCATTCCTGTTGACAGGTCTGTTCACCTTAGAATATCCCAACCCAAAAGACACAGAAGCTAGTCGGGTCAAGTTGAAACCCGGGTCTAATCAGGATCGGATCCGTAAGACAAGTTTATACCAAGGAGAAAACCTCATGCGAATCCAGTCAGCCCGACAGGACTCCGTAACTTACGAGACACTGAAGGAGGATTCTATACCGGCATCCTTGGCCCATGTTCAAAAGAAGAGCAGCAAAGTCCAGGTCAAAGTCTTACCAAGGTTGGCTTAGAGCTTCATTTCTTCTATAGAGCCAGGGGACGTGATGGGTAGTACAGATGCAGAGGAGCCACACAAGCCCTTCTCTGAGCTCCTACTGGAGGGATGGAGAAGAATAGGAGATGAATAGGTGTTTAAATGATATCTTTTATCTTTGAACATTTATTGTGTAAGTGCCTAAACACATATGGGTGTACATACGGCATGGGATGAATGTAGAGACCAGAGGATACATCAGGGGAATCGGTTTTTCTCCTCACAGTGTGGGTTCCAGAGATTGAACTTGAGTTCTCAGGCTTGGTCACAAGCACCTTTACTTGATAAGCCATCTCGGTGGCCCCCAAATGATGCCATTTCAAATGGCAATAGGGATAATAAGAAAAGGTTTCAGAGCACTGTGTCAGAAGAGGGATTGCTCACGGGCCAGACCTACCCTGACTACCTAATTTTTGTAGATTTTTAAGTACTTTGGGGAAAACCAAAAGAAGGCTGTTTTATAACATATGAACTGAGGAAACTCAGTGGTATTCTTTGATGATATTCTATAGGAGCACAATCACATCCGTCATTTTGGACCATCCATAGCTGCTTCCCCATAGCATGGAAATGTTGAGTCTTTGTGACCGAGCCCATCAGGCCTCTGAAGGCTGGGATACTTACTTTCTAGTCCACTACAGAAAAGACTAACTCATTTCTGGAACAGAGTGACTGGGAGTAGGCTGGCAAGGCTGCCTTCAATCAGGGTGCCAGGAAAGCTGCTGTAAAGTGGTATTTACTGGGAGGGTGAAGGATGAGAGAAGCGAGACAGGGGCAGCTCCCAGGGACAAGAGCAAGCTCAGGAGGTGCGTGCTGGGGAGATCTGTGTGGTCATCTGCTACGAAGGGGCTGGCAAGGTGGCTCCACAGACTAGAAGGAAAGAGCGACTCCTAAACGTTGTACTTCACACCTTCACACATGTGCCACAGCAGAAATACACATACAAGATCAATGTTGTGTTGAGAAGTTTGGAAGTTTGGTTTCTTTTAAAACACAGAAATATTATAAGTCTATGTTTTTGTTTTAATCCCTGGTGTGGGATACGGGCTGCTTCAGACCGTTCACAACAGCTGACTATGATTCGCCTCGTGCTCGCTGGCAGGGACGTGATTTTGCCCGCTGCAGATAGTTTCTGTGACTGTGTAATGTTTGGAATTCTGTGGACTTTTCAGAGGGTTTATAAATGATAGGTGGGCCTGAGAGGTGGCGTGAGTTGTTGGTTGGATATTGGTCGCAGTTTGTTAAGTAGTCACGTGTAAAGAAGAAACAACAAGAAGAAAATAGTCCGACAGTGAAGAACAAACTTGCCCCAGGAACTAGACACTCCTAATCAGTAGCAGGGGCTGAGGGTGGAGAGTAGGTGGAGAAGGGTGGAAGAAAAAAGAAGCCACAAAGTAGCCAAAAAGACAGCTACACAATGTAATTTTTTTATTAGATATTTTCTTTATTTACATTTAAAATGTTATCTCTTTTACTGGTTTTCCCTCCGAAAATCCCCTATCCCATTCCCCTGCCCCCTGCTCACCCATACACCCACCTATCCCTGCTTCACTTTCCTGGCATTCCCCTATACTGGGGCATCAAGCCTTCTCAGGACCAAGGGCCTCTCCTACCATTGATGTCCAACAAGGCCATCCTCTGCTACATATGCAGCTAGAGCCATGGGTCCCTCCATTGTACTCTTTGGTTGGTGGTTTTAGTCCCAGGGAGCTCTGGGGGTACTGGTTGGTTCATATTGGTGTTCCCCCTATGGGGCTGCAAGCTCCTTCAGCTCCTTCGGTCATTTATTTAGCTCCTCTATTGGGGACCTTGTGCTCAGTTCAATGGTTGGCTGAGAGCATCCACCACTGTATTTGTCAGGCACTGTCAGAGCCTCTCAGGAGACAGCCATATCAGGCTCCTGTCAGCAAGCACTTGTTGGCATCCACAGTAGTGTCTGGGTTTGGTGACTGTATGTGGGATGGATCCCCAGGTGGGGCAGTCTCTATATGGTCTTTCCTTCAGTCTCTGCTCCACTCTTTGTCTCTGTATCTCCTTCCGTGGGTATTTTGTCCCCCCCTTCTAAGAAGAACGAGAGTATCACTACTTTAGTCTTCCTTCTTCTTGAGCTTCATTCAGTCTGTGAATTGTATCTTGGGTATTCTGAGCTTAAAGAATTCAAGAAGTTAGACTCCAGAGGACCAAATAACCCTATTAAAAATGGGGTACAGAGCTAAATAAAGAATTCTCACCTGAGGAGTATCAAATAGCTGAGATGCACCTAAAGAAATGTTCAACATCCTTAGCCATCAAGGAAATGCAAATCAAAACAACCCTAAGATTCCACCTCACACCAGTCAGAATGGCTAAGGTCAAAAAACTCAGGTGACAGCAGATGCTGGCAAGGATGTGTAGAAAGAGGAACACTTCTCCACTGCTGGTCAGATTGCAAGGTGGTACAGCCACTCTGGAAATCAGTGTGGTGGTTCCTCAGAAAACTGGACATAGTACTATCGTAAGATCCAGCAATACCACTCCTGGGTATATACCCAGAAGATGCTCTAACATGTAATAAGGACATATGTTCCACTATGTTCATAGCGGCCTTATTTATAATAGCCAGAAGCTGGAAAGAACCCAGATGTCCCTCAACAGAGGAATGGACACAAAAAATGTGGTACATTTACACAATGGAGTACTACTCAGCTATTAAAAACAATGAATTCATGAAATTCTTAGGCAAATGGGTGGTATTAGAAAATATCATCCTGAGGTAACACACATGGTATACACTCACAATGTAATAAAAAAAAAATTTGTTTTTTAAGAATGAAGCCATGGGGCTGGAAAGATGGCTCAGCGGTTAAGAGCACTGACTGCTCTTCCAGAGGTCCTGAGTTCAATTCCCAGCAACCACATGGTGGCTCACAACCATCTATAGGGGGATCTGATGCCCTCTTCAGGCAGGCAGATGCATATGCAGCAGAGCATGCATACATTAAATAAATAAAATTTAAAAGAGAGAGAGAGAGAGAGAGAGAGAGAGAGAGAATGAAGCCATGATATGAATTGAGAACACAAGGGAACCTAGGAGATTGATCAAGGAACCTTGTAAGCTAGAGAGGCCATTCCACATGTAGAGGGAACTCAGTAGATTTATCTGTTTTTGTTTTTAGAGCTTAAAAAATATGTATATTTTGGGGCTTGTGAGATGTCTTAGCAGGTAAGGGCTCCTGTCATCAAAACTGATTACCTGAGATCAATCCCTCGGAACTTACATGATAGAAGAAGAGAACTAAGACCCATGAGAAATCCTCTCATCTCCACATGCCACGGCACATGCATGCCCACAAAATAAGACCCATGAGAAATCCTCTCATCTCCACATGCCACGGCACATGCACACCCACAAAATAAGTAGATAAGTATATTTAAAGTATATATTTTAAATAGGAGATTTTCACAAAATAATGAGAAAAATTCTAATCACGCGGCTCAAGTGCACAGACCCTGCAGCCACCAAGCCAGGAGCAAACCTTTACCAGCCCCTAGAAATCCCTCTGGGCCGATTCCAGTTCCTGACTCCCTCTTCCCAAGACCAAACATTGTGACCACCACAGATTAGCTGTTAGTTTAACTTTTTTTTTTTTTTAAATGGTTGTATATGGCTTGTTTTCTTGGAGTGTGGCTTTTTTCACTCAGTATTATGATTTGAGATTTACTTGTTCTTTCTCATCGCTGTATAACAATTTATTATATGACCATGCCATGAATTCTGATGTTATAGGCGTTTGGTTCCTCATACTTTTTGTGCTGCCAATTGTGCTCCTGTTGGCATTTGTCTTTTATATGATTGGCAAATGTTAAGGTTTGTAAAGCTGTGGAGTGTGTGTGTGTGTGTGTGTGTGTGTGTGTGTGTGTGTGTGTGTGCATATGCTCAGCTTCCTGTACAGACTATTGGTTTTCTGCTGCAGTTCTAGCAAGCTCTACTCCCCACATCAGTGATTGAGTGCTCCAGTTGCTCCATGTTCATACCAGTGATATGCTGCTCTGCTTTCTCTAAAAGAATGTATAGGATAATGATATGTGTATATGTTTGTGTGTGTGTGTGTGTGTGTGTATCTGCGTGTGTATTGTGGCATATGCACATTTGTTGGAGGGTATTGAATGTCTATCATTCATGCTCCATCATTCTTTGCCTTATTTCCTTGGCACAGGGTTTCTCACTGAACTTAGAGTTCATCTGGCATCCAGCAAGCTCCAGCCATCCTTTGTCTCCACTCACTCACAGCTGTGGTTATCGGAGTTTGTGGCCATGCCTTGCTTTTTATTTATGTGCTGCAGATTTGAACTCAGGTCTTCCTGATTGTGCAGCAAACACCCTTAGCCACCGAATCATCTCCCCAACCCCTAGATTATGTTTCATAATGCTTCTATTTTGAAATAATTTTGTATAAGGTATAATGTATGAGTTGAAATTTGTTTTGCACATGGCTATATAGTTGTTTCCTCAACATTAAAAAAAGAGAACCTTTTCTTCTTTGCATTTCTCCCCCAGAAGTCTCCTTTGTAGGTAGCTTTTAAAAACAAATTGCTTTATAAGTATAGAGCTTGCTAGACTACTTGCTTTTTCTTGAATGAATATTTAATAATTCGTGTCTGTAAGGGAATTGGTCATCCAAGTCATTGGATTTATACCACATGGAGTTGGTCCTAGTCCCCCTGCGCCCAGGACCTTCTTTTGAAAACTTGTAACGCTTATTTGGTGTGTGTGTGTGTGTGTGTGTGTGTGTGTGTGTGTGAATACTCACTTGTACCACCGCATACAAGGAGAAGTCAGAGGACAGGTAGATTCTTGCTGAAGTAGGCTCTATCTCCAGGATCAAACTCAGGTTGCCAAGCTGTGGTAGGCACATTTGCTGGCTGAGCCCCATGTGCTCCTTCTTGATGTCTGTAGCATCCCTAGTGGTGTCTCCTCAGCTCTGCCGATTTTTCTTTATGTATTTAGAACTCACTGAACAGTGCATGCTGATATAATCAGTGTGTTTCTAGGTAGAATAACTTCTCTCCATTATTATGTTATCCTTTAATAACAATTTTTGTTTCATCTTATTACTTGTGCATGTGTGCATGCATGTGCACATGAGTGCAAGTATTTGTGGAGGACAGAAGAGACCTGTCAGATCCCCTAGGGCCACTCAGAGTAGCTGCTGGGAACCAAGCTCTTAATTACCGAGCGGTCTCTCCAGTCCCTTCCTATAATGATTTTTTTCTTTACTTCTTTTTGTTCCCCTGGTATTTAGTGCACAGACACATTAAAATACACACAGACACACACAGACACACACAGACACACACACACTACCACCACCACCACCACCATCACCGTAAAAATAAAGAGTCTTTCTTTCTTTCTTTCTTTCTTTCTTTCTTTCTTTCTTTCTTTCTTTCTTTCTTTCTTTTTTCAAGACAGGGTTTCTCTGTGTAGCCCTGGCTATCCTGGAACTCACTCTGTAGACCAGGCTGGCCTGGAACTCAGAAATCCACCTGCCTCTGCCTCCCAAGTGCTGGGATTAAAGGTGTGTGCCACCACGCCCGGCTGTTTAGTAGCTCTTATAAACTCTTTCTGCAAGGGCTGTGTTTTTTACTGTGCAGTCCTTGAAGTCTCCATTTAGTCACTCTGACGGCCAGCTCATGGCCTAGCCCAGAGCCCCTGACACTAAAGCTGCTGCGGACGGCTCTGTGTGGGGCATTACTCTGCGCCTTTGCTCAGGCTGTCCACAGCTGTGCATCAGTGTTCATACTCTGCATAGCTTCAGAGGTGAAAGATGACTGTGTTCTTGGGCTTTTCTCCAGCCTGACATGTAGATCCTTCAGTGTCCTTGAGAGACTTTAAAGCCTCCATTTTGCCATCTACCTGGCTCCTCCCACATCTTTTTTTCCATTTGCTGGGATTATTTTTTTAAAGTCTGTACCCGTGTGCTTTCCTTGCACACACAGTCTTGTCTGACTTCTTTTTGCCTTTGCTACAATAAGGACTGACCAAAATAAAATTGGAAGAGAAAAGGATTTATTTGGCATACAGGTTACAGACGAGACTAAGAACAGAAGCAGAGACCATGGAGGAACACTGCTCACTGTCTTGTTTTTCCTGGCTTGCTCAGCTGCCTCCCGTATATAGCCCAAGTCTCCTTGTCCAGAGATGGCATCAGCCACCATGGACCTGGCCCTCCCACACCAATCAGCAATAAAGGAACAGACACAGATGTGCTCAGGCCACTCTGAGGGAGGTGGTTTCTCATCTGAGGCTTTCTCTTCCCCGGTGTCAGGTTGACAGATGAAACTGACTATGACAAGTGCTTTCAACAAATATTTGCTGGGGCTGCTCACTGCAGATCCTGAGCTCAACCTTAGACAGGTCAGCTACATCGCCATCATTTCTTGAACCTGATCCACATCCCCCTCCTCATAACAGCACATGAACTAAGAAGAATGGTAGAGAAGACAGATCAAATGCCAAAGCTTTCACCAAAGCTGGGCAGTTTCTTGTTCATGAACTTTCTTAAGGTTATAGTCAGCTTGTCTTGCCTGTCTGTCTGCCTCTATCTTTCCCTAACTTTGTTGCCAACTTTAGTGGAAGAACAGTTTTGGTGTTCCTTTCCTGCTGTTCTTGGTGACTTCTCTGTTTCCAAAGTTTTAAGAACATGTTCTGAATCCTTGTTGGTAAATTGATTTGGTCCCATTTTATCATATGTTAAAGTGTGAGTGTGTGTGTGTGTGTCATGTGTGTATCTGTAAGTGTGCATGTGGAGGCCAGGAATTGACTTTAGTGTCTTCCTCTATTGTCGTCCACCTAATTTTTTTTTGACCCTCGTTCTGGTCAACCCTGCTCGCTCTGGTCGCCTGCCCCGGTAAGGCCCTGCTCGCTCCAGCCGGCCCCACTCACTCCAGCCGGCCCGCTCGCTCCAGCTGGCCCCACTCGCTCCGGTTGGCCCTGCTCACTCCAGTCGGTCTCTCCGGTCCAAGGATTCGTTTATTATTATTATTCATAAGTACGTTGTAGCTGACTTCAGACGCACCAGAGGAGGGCGTCAGATCTCATTACGGGTGGTTGTAAGCCACCATGTGGTTTCTGGGATTTGAACTCATCACCTTCGGAAGAGCAGTGGGGCGCTCTTACCCGCTGAGCCATCTCACTAGTCCCGACCTAACTTTCTGAGGAAAGGTCTCTCAGTATCCTTGGTGCTAGCAGTTTAGCTAAACTAGCTGGCCAGCAAGCCCTGGGGATCTGTCTGTCTCTGCCCAACTCCAGCACTGGAGTTATATGTGTGGTCTACCATGCCCAGCGTTATATATGAGTGTCGGGAGCCCAAACTCAGGTCCTCTTCTTGAACAATGAGAACTTCACTCACTGAGTCACCTGTCCAGCCCCAAATGTTGACTTTTCTAATCTACTCCCAGGTCTTCACATAGCAGCTACTTGCTCACCATAGCTGGGGTAGGAGCTCCTATCAGGAGAATAATAAGAGAAGAATTTGTTCTATATGCCTCTATTCTAAATTGTAAGAAATTGCAGAGTCTATTTCTCCTACATTAAAAGCCTTGATCACTTTGAATTTACTCTGGTATAAAACCATGATGAATAGAATTAGCATTCCTCCTGGGTGTTTAGATCCTTAAACAAGAGATATTCTACTCTATTTTTATTATATATTTGGTGCTGTGGATCAAATCCAGGACCTCACATAAGCTAAATGCATGCTACATTGCTGTGCTCTCCCCTGAGCAGATGCTCTTACCAACTTTAGTCGGCAAGTATTTACCATCATTAAATTTCCTCTGAAGAATTATGAATTGTAAGGCAAGGTATGCCAGTGTATGCCCACAATCCCAGCACCAGGAAGGATGAGGCAGGAGGATTACCATGAGCTCAAAGCTAGTGTGGGTTACTTACCAAGACCCTGTGTGGCTGGAGAGATGGCTCTGCAGTTAGGAGTGCCTGTTGCTCTAACAGAGGACCAGTTTCAGTTCCCAGCACTCGAGTGGTGGCTAGCACTGTCTGTCACTTCCAGGGAATAGGATGGCCTCTTCAGTTCACTGTGCACACACATAAATGCAGGCAAGACACTCACATTTAAAACAAAGTGGACATATTTAAAATGAACTAACTGACTAAGGAGTGTTGACTCACAGGCCTTGCTCTTGTTTGGGGATGACTTGGCCTTGCTACTTCAAACGCTTCACTTCCTTATGGGAAGATGCTTTCTGTATTTGACCTGTACGTGGTGATAACTGTTCTGTCTTGCCTATGCTGTGGGGTACAAAATTAGCCAAGGTAATGCCTATTCCAAGGGCCATAGATCCTGTAAAATACTGTGTAAAACAGCAATCATGAGAGGGAAACTCATAACAGTACCTTACGTCTAACGGTGCCTGCGTCGTGTCAGGACATCGCAGGAGGCTGATAAGTGCTGGAGTGTTCGAGAATCTCTATGGCATTTTTGTTGGGCCAAGTGCTCTATTGTAGTCCACCAATCAAAGCACTTCAAGTAGCTGATCTCTTGGAACCTGTACTAAGATAGGAAACTATAATAATAAAAATAACAGGAAGCTGCTGGTGGTGGCAGTGCATGCCTTTAATACCAGCGCTTAGGAGGCAGAGGCAAGGGGTTCTCTGAATCTGAGTCCAGCCTGTTCTACAGAGAATGGCCAGGGCTATACAGAGAAATGATGATGATGATGATGATGATGATGATGATGGTGGTGGTGGTGGTGATGATGATGAGATGGTGATGATGGTGATATGACATATGATGACTATGAATAAATAAAATAAGGGGGGAAATGGTATATTAAACAGCAAGAAGTGCTTGAGGGAAAGCAGGCAAGAAAGCATGTTGAGGTGGAAACATTCAATGGCGTGCTTAGAAAGTCACTAGGAAGGCGGCATTTCAATAGATTTAAAGGTGGCAAGAGAGTAGGCTCATAGCTCTGGGGCAAAAACAAGGCCTAAGCAGAAGTCAGTGTGGCCCTAGCATGGAGAGCAGAGTGAGAGTACTGAGAAGGTGAGGGCCCTTGAGGGCAGTGAGAAGCAGGAGCTGGATCTCGCGCAGCCCGCCACTGCCTCAACTGGAAGAAAGCCCAGGGAGGCTTCCAGAGACAGATTCTGACAGAATCCCTCAGTGGCTCTGAGAGATGAGGGAAGGAAGGCCAAGCCCTTAGGCACCACTTCAGACATGAACAGAGGCTGGACTATATTGGTGGTAGTGGAGGACAGTCAGATTCTGGGTCTGCCTTAAACTGGGGAAGAGGGTTGTGGGGGGATTGGTGAAATGTGGGGTCACAGTCAGGAATGGCTCTGAGATGCAAGCTGAGTAACTTCTTTTGCACATGGGGAAACTGAGGCCTGGAGTAGCTAGGGGTCCCTCATACTGTTAGAGGGACTAGACCAGGACCTGCCCATAGCCCAGGCTCTGCAGTGGTCTTCTTTCTGTATAGAAACAAGAGCTGTCTGGGGAGGGGTTGAGGCCTGCCCACAGGCTCCTACCACTGTGCTCTTCCTTATAGAGGGAAGCGCAGAGAGGTGCGCAGCCCCACCAGGTGGGCAGCCTCACCCTCTGACTGCCCACTGGTGCTGCGGAGGCTCATTCGCAAGGAAGACATCCGGGCTGGCTGCAAATGTATTGTGAAGGCACCCCTAGTGTCCGACTTGGAGCTGGAGCGCTTCCTGTCTGCACCCCGGAACCCCAACCAAGTGCTGGTATTTGGAATAATGTCAAGCCAGGATCCCATGCTCACCGCACAGCTGCAGTGGCTGATGGATACACTGTATAGCCATCTGCAGCAGGGCCGGTCTTCACCCTGCACCCAGGTTGGTCCAGGGCCATGTAAGGTGGCCTGTCAGGCTAAGGCCAGGGGGGCACGGAACCCAAAATGACCCCACTGTAGGAGGATGGGTTAGGTGTCTGTCAGTTCCTTTTCTTTTCAGGGCCTTGGCACACATTCCTCTTTCTGTCTGGAGTATTTTGTCCCACCGTCTCTCTTCTGTTCATTCTTATCTTCCAGGATGAATGTCACCACACTAGGGCAGGTGCTGCTTCTGCCCCTTGAGACAAGGTCAAGGAATGGCCCTTTTCTTTCAGAGCATTTAGCAGTTTATGTCTACAGCTGGTGTGATGGTCAAGGACAAAGACAATGCCCACCACCCACACTCTCACATTTCAGGGAATGTCTGTGGGCCGTTCCCAGGTTCCTCAGTGCGTTGGGCTTGTGTCAGGTTCTGGATACCTGCCACTGGTTCAGCATGAGTCAGTCCCAGTATGGCTGTAGCGACAATGGGCCCTGGAGAGGGCCAGGACAGGACGGCTCTGGAATGTGCGACTTCTGCCTCCTGGGGTCAGAATGAGCCCCTAGGATGCTCAGGACTTTGGCAGGTAGCTGAGTGTCCCTGGAATGAGGACAGCTTGAGGTCCCAATTTTAAGTCTAAGGGGTGCTGGAGCATAAGGGTTAGTGCACAGGAAACCTCCTCCTTCCCTCTAGAGTAGTTCTTAAGCCCATCCTCATCACGCTGAGTTTGCCTTCATTCAAAACAGTGTTAGAAACAGTGAAAGGCTGAGTCCCCAGACTCGTGTGGACATATGGGCAAGGGAACTTTTCCAAGCTGCCTCATCCCTTGAGCCGGTTGCCGCAGAGTTCTGAATCTGTGTGAGGACCCTGGGGTAGGGAATCTGCTCTAGGAGTGCTCGAGGCCTTCCATATCTACCCTCAGGCCTGGATATCAGCCAGTTCCAGAAGCTCAGAATTTAGAGCCCTCCTGAAATCAGATGCCTCCTTCCCCATTTCATTTCCAGCCTACTTCAGCCTAGAGAATGTTCACTAAGAACATGCTCTGGGCTCACGTGTTTTATAGCAATTCCTCATGGGAATGTACAGTTGGCTATAGTTCATCTGGGGGCTATTAATTACTCACTAATAATTATTCCTAAGGAATAAGATGCTTGGGTGTCTTATAGCCACAGGCAGCATGAATGGGGCCAAGCTCTGGCCTGAAGTAGTAGGAGATGGAGAAGTGGCAGTGAGTCTGGGAGACAGGCTTGGAAGGTAGTGCTGGACCTCACGGAGAATTGCCCTCTGCCCCAGCTAATAGCTGCTCATTCATGCTCAAATCCCACAATGGCTTAAGACTACAAAGGGGTCAAGACGGGCAGCCAGTGAGAGGTGGGGGTAAAGGCTCCTCTGAGCTTGGCAACATAGCAGACCTTCCAGAGTGAGGGACATGTTCCACAGATCCCAGGGTGAATCTAGAGGAGACACTCTGGTGATGACTTCCCCACACAAGGCTCAGAGCAGATCTGGACACCTCCTCTCAGGACAGTGATGGATGCGGGAAAGTTAACATGTATCTTCTTGCATCAGGATGACCAGTTCCCACATGTCTATTTGGCAGTGCCGGCATGACCCTTACCGCCTGCTGCGGTATGACCTGGACAGCCCCCTGCAGAAGGATCCTCCCCTAATGGTGAAGAAGTTTGCAGTGATACACGGGATGGTTTTGGTGAGCAGGGGGCTTTGCTAAGGGCTGGACATTCACCACCAGCCCCCACTGTCTCAGCCAGATCAGGGAGAAGAGGACAAGACCTGCTGATCTTCTACCATCCACAATGAGGCTCAGAGAGCAGGACTGACTGAGGGTCACCCAACAGACTTCCACCCCCCATCCCAGGAGATGGAGGGGTTGGTTGACATTCACACAGAGAATCAAGTCTACTCATCTGATTCTTATTAAATTACACTAAAAGATTCTCAAACCTTATATGCTTATTGAAAGCTCAGGTATACAATCTAGAAACTAATGGCACCTTCATATCACCTTCACATCACCTTCACATCACCTTCACATCACCTTCACATCACCTTCACATCACCTTCACATCACCCAGGCTCTCCCCTGCTAGGCCACACCCACCTAACATTATCTTGTCTGGACTTAGCTGTCTTTCTCTACATGCATACTTGAGGGCAACACCTTTTCAACTACAGAGCACCTCTCCAAGTCTTGAGCATGTAACACCAGAATTTTTACCTTGTTATCACTAACCTTGCTACTTTTATTGAAAGGTTCTTTCCTTCTCTCCCTTCTCCCTTTTTTTCTTTTCCTTCATAATAATGTTATGATGAATAACCATGCCTAGCATGACCGGTGTCCATGTTGGAGAATGATATATACAGAGAGTAGAGGGTGTGAAACCCCCATTCCATAGGATGAGCTAAACAGTGCATCTTGATATGCAGTTTTGAAGCAGAAGGGGGGTAGACAGCTCTGTAGGCAGGTGGGTAGGAGTCTGTGGGTGAGTAAAACCGTGACCTTTCTGCAACCTAGGGGAGGTATGAAGTAAACATCTGAAAGGTTCCCAGTAGGGGCTGAAAGCTGAGCAGGTTGGGCTGCCCTGTGACTCAGGAGGGACTGTGCAGGGGCCAGGCTCGATCATGTCTCCCTTGGTTTCTGATGGAGGCTAGCGTGATTACCCATGCTATCAAAGGCCTAAATCCTAAACCATCCCTGAGCAGCCTGTGTCCAGTCCAACTAAGACGTGGAACTTGGCTGTCAGTATAGTCATGTTACTATGCCAATATACTGAGGGTGTTTCTAATTTCCTATCTTTCCTGTTTCCCAATAGATGTTTGCTGGGGGCAAGCTCCTATTTGGGGGCTGTGTGCTAAATGGCTATGGCTTCAGCAAGCAGAATCTGCTGAAACAGATCTTCCAGGCTCAACAGGATTGCAAGATGGGCTACTTCCTGCCAGACAACTACAAATTCAAGTAAGACTGGACAAGCCACCTCAGGAGGGACAGTGGGTGGGAGAGCAGGTGGTCCCAGAGGGTGAGATGGGGAAAAGCCAGAGTGCTGAAGTGGGGTGCAGCCTCTCTACAGTCCCCTGAGCAAACAGAGGGGGTTTGCAGGTGGGCAGGGGGAGAGGGAAGAGCAGGTAGGAAGAGGTTTACAAGGTCATACTGTTTGTCTCTTTGAGCCATAACTTTGGCTAAAGGGTGGTGTGAGAAACAGAAGGCATTGCTTCTGTGCCCAGTGCCCCACTCAGCTGGAGATATGGGAAACACATTTTTGGGGGGGGGCAGGAGGTCCAGCCATACCCCTCATCTGCAACTTATGCACACATTCAGCTTGGCTTCTGCTGGGTTGCCAGGTGGGCCTCCCAGGCACAGTCACTGGTGGAGGAGGCTTAGGTATGAGCATCTAACTAGGTGCTGCCTCCTCCTAAGTGTGTCCAGGCTGGCGCTGGTGAGCGGTAGAAGGCCGTCTCTGAGCTCAGAACACTGTAGTCTAGTCCAGGAGCAGCCTGAGTTTTATGCTAACGCCTGCGTTCAGCGAGCACTGGCAGGTTCCAGATTCCACTGTGATCTGTGGTGCAGGTTCCTGGGAAACTTGCTCGGTCAGAGGTTCCAAGACACAGTTGGAGCCAGCTTTACCCTGTATTATCTGGTGACTGTCAAGTAGTCACGTGGGCTCCCAAATCTTTATCTCTTTGCCTTTAAAATGAAGATAAGTCTTGTAAATTTTAAAGGATTCCACAAAAAGTGTTTGTTAACAAGATCTGTTATGTGGTAAACAATGATCAAACTTAGGATAATTGTTATCTGTAATATTTGTATGCAAACCTGAGCCAACTGTTGAACACCCCCACAGTGCCAAGTTATGTCCATTCCCACACAGACCTGAAGATGTCTATATTGTGTGTGTTTGTTTGTTTGGTTGTTTGGTTGGTTTTTCAAGACATGGCTTCTCTCTGTAGACCTAGCTGTCCTGAAACTTGTTCTGTAGGCTAGGCTGGCCCCATACTCAGAAATCTGCTGGCCTCTTACTTTCCAAGTGCTAGGATAAAAGGTATGTGCCACCATGCCTAGATGCAGTTTTCTAGCATTGACACCAGAAACGCTTGGGGAGCTGATTTGGGTTTTGTCAGTATGCTTCACCCTGGGGTTTCGAATCCACTCATGGGAAGTCTGTGGAGCTCCCACCATGTGACCTTAGGGTTTTGGAGTGCTCAGTGGGAAGCACGTGTAGAATGTGGTTGTTAATGAGCAGCCTGAGTGAGGCTGTGTCTACCTGCACACAGTACTGATGACACTTACCCTCAGCCTTCTTCACTAGGGTTGGGGACAGCAAAGGGAGGTCATGTGTGGTATGTAAAGCACCGGTATCTGTGAGCAGAGAGGTGTTACCCTGCCATGCTCATACACTACCAAGGACGTAGGTACAAGAGGGACCAGGATAGGGCAGTATGAGATATTCATGGAGCCTGAGCGGATTGGAGAGCAAACCAGACAGAGAAAATGGTTGGTACCCCAGAAACACAAAGAGGCTTAACCTGCAGCAGCTCCAAAGGTGCCTGTACAGGAGGCCCCAGTGTGTAGTAGAGAAATGGCTAATGGGAACATCCCTGCCTACCTCTACCTGGTCCTTATCCCACCCTCCTCCAGGGATGGAGTGGGTAGCCGGTGAGGACAGCCACCAGGAGGTGCCTTTGTTGCCAATTTGGGATTAACAGATTTAAATTGGATGAAACATCCTTAAACTGGCTGGCACACGGGTTTTGACAATTTAAATGGATCAGGTTTGAGTTCTTGGTAGCGGAAAGATGCTAGCCAAGAGCTCTTTCAGCTCTGAGAAGTGTTACAGCTTAAACGTTCATAGAGGGCTTCAGGGCACCAATCCGGAGCAGGCCCTTGCAGAACAAATCTGCTAGTCAGCAACAGGAACACCCAGAGCAGCAGGTCTTGAAAGCAGCTCAAGACTGAATTCTCACCTGCTGCCGAAGTAGAGGCTCAAATGGACTTTGTGCATAGGGACAGTGCTGTCCCCTGCCTGCCCTGAAGGCAGCCTTCACTGAGAGTGGCTTTAGTAGTAGTGAGGATGAACAAGTGGCTGCAGCCCACCCCAAAGCCTTCCTTTTTGGATTCCTCCCTCTGGCAACAGTTCTGTCTGCAATCCCCAGACCATCCGATTGTACTGGGTACCCTATGGACCCTGATTGGTTGAATGTGGGCATGCAAATAAAGTGAAAAATAGGATCAGTTCCTCTGATTGGGGAGGGAGAAGAACACTTAGTGACGCCCCTCCCCCCAAGTTGGCAACAGTTCACAGTCAGGTTGAAAAGACTTTCTACAGAGGCAGGGACACTTGAAAGACAGGTGTTTGTTTGTTTGTTTGTTTGTTTTTGTCTATTCCTGCTGCTATGGAAGCTCAATAGGGAGATCTTGGTCAGGCTGCTGCTGCTGTTTTTACTTTCCTTTTATGGCAGCAGAGTAAACAGTTGTGTAACACTTGCAAGTGTGCCTGTGGTATCCTGGGGTCCTTTGCTGCCTATAGAACATGACATGGTCATCAGCACATGACATGCTCATCAGGGAGAGGAGGGTGGAACTGTGGGCTCCAAGTTCTCTGTTGCTAGAGTCCGGTTGGGTGTCTGTGTATAGAAAAGCAACCCAGGACCCTGAGCTAGGAGATCCTGGCACACAGCACATACACCTTATGGAAGGAGAAACTGAGGGCCAACAAGGAAAAGGATGTGCAATAAATAGCAAATAAATCCAGGCTACACTACAACCATGACCTTTATCTTCTCTGTACCTCAGTCATGGCCTGAAGGGATGGGACATAACCGTCTCAGGGTTGTTTTTACAGGAGATAATCAAAATCTACCAGAAACAGCCATACATATTCTGCAGTAACAAAAACAACTTGAAAAAACATCTTGGCCCCATATGCTTAATGCTGTGCAAACTGTAATGTGCTCAGTGGACCACGGAGAACACGGCGAACAGTTATGAAATGTGTGAAAGACCAAGTCCTTTGTAAATTGCCCATATCCCTGATAAGCCACAGTGGGAACTGGGAGCTGCTGAGTACCCTGTGAACTAGAGAGGGTCTCAGAAACTGCTGGGCCTGCTCTCAGACCTGCTCCTCCCAAGCAGCAGAGCACTTTGCAAGCTGCCATGAGCCATGCACAGTGCCTAGTCACCACACTTGGTAAACCACAGGCAATCTATGAAGGACAGAGCATCTTACAAACTGTCAAGCTCCCCATGTCTTACAGACTTGGAGTGAGACCTCATAAAGATACTACGGGATACTAATGCCTGTGTGAGAACCTCAAAGGATTTGTGAACGGCCATGATCTTTATGAACATCAAGCGAAGGCTTGGTTGCACTGTGGGTGCTTCCGGTTATGAGGGGGTTCTTCACCCCTGGGTCACTGTACTCCACCCCTCTCTTCTGCCCACCTTAGAAGAGGCAGGGCCAGCTGAGTCACAACAGGAGGTGGCCAGGGACTAGCGACAAGAGGCAGCTGTAGCAAGCTGTCATGTTCCACAGGTTGTGCTGAAATCCTTAGCTCCACAGTGATGGAGTTAGGAAAGTGGACTCTAGGAAGTGGCTAGGCCACAAGAGCAGAGACAGCACGAGTGGAGTTAATACCTACAAGCTAGCTTCCCCATTCTGCCTTGTGACAAGAGTGAAAGGCTGCCATCCACGAGGATGTCCTCCATGAGTGTCAGCAGGCACTCAGTCTTTTGGCTCCTTGATGATGGACTGCCAGTTTTGAGAACTGAGTACAGTTCATGTCAATGATCTGTTTGCCCTGCAGGCATGATGCTTTCAGAGCATCCAGAATAGCCAAACTGTGTGGCTTAAGCAGCAGAGGTGTGCCATCTCAGTTCTTGGGACTGGAGACTGAACCCAGGTATAGGTGGGCCATAGTCCCTCTCAAGTCACATTCTTGCCTCTCTTTGGCTTTGGTGACAGCACTACCCTGATGTGACACTAGTCATGAAGGATTAGGGGCCCACCTCATTCCAGAATGACTATATCTCAACTATTGTGTCTCTCCGGATGCCACATTCTAGGGTCCTGGGGTTGGGATTTCTGCATATGAATTTGGGGGATACATTTGACCAACAGCACTGCACTGCATGATGGCCTCGACTCAGCTCTCCTTTTGCTGCTTTGCAAAGCCATCTGTAACCTGTGGGCATTGCACATGTTCAGTGTAGCATGGACCCAGGAGCTGGTAGCATGGGGTGGGGTAGGGGGCTATGCAGTCCTTCACAGAAGCTAGACTGACCTCCAATGGTCTTCAGGTTCCAAGAACAAACACTTTCTCCCTCATAACAACTGGGAAGAAGCGCGTTTTGCTGGTCTCTCTGGTGTCTGGGACAGGGTGGTATAGCACTCAGTGAACTCTGGGCTCTCACCTCTGACCCCCCCACCAAGCTCTGTCATCTTGTCACCCTCCCCTGCAGCATGTCAACCTATGTCACAAACCTGGATGATACTGAGTCAACTAAAAAAACCCCATCTGATGATTACGAAGAAAGTGTCTCTTCAGTGGCGCTTGTGGACAAAATAGAAAAAGAACCAACTCCTTCCCCTGAGAAGTATGTTTTCCCTGTGACTCTAGTTGGCAGATAGGGATGGCTCATTACAGGATTCCCTAGCTTGGACACAGGCCATGAAGGCCTGCCATAGCATGCCTTATGCCTTGGTAATCTGTGTCCCTAAGGGTGTAGGCCCTTGATTGATAGCCTGTTTTGCACAGTGTCCCACTGGGTGTCGGGGTATACTTTGTAGTAAGGCCCCAAGTCCAAATTCATCTGTCAGAAGGATGGAGGATGCTATCAACTCCAGCAAGTTTTTTGGTGATGGTGACAGGGGACCAAATACCAATTCTGCAGTGTCCCTCTTTCCAGAAAGATAGAAAAGTGCTAGGATCAGACTACTGGCCCAAGAGGGAACTGTTCCCTGCCACTCTCCCTCTAGGGTCATGCCCTCATCAGCTAAGCTAGGCTTTCTGCCTGCTCCCTTGATGTCCACCGCCTGCATCTTCCCATTGTGTATTTAGGGTCAACCCACCTGAAGTGGAACTGCAGCCTTTCACCAAAACGAGGAGGAGCAGTAAGAGGATCACTGGCTCTAAGAAGTCAAACTTTAAGAAGTGATGCTGGATAGCCAGCGATGCCCTCCCCACACCCAGCCCCACCTCCTGGTCTCCCACCCCCTTTAATAAATGCATGTGCCTCCAGAGTCTGGATGAGGCGGTGGGGTGGGGGGCAGGCCCCGTTCTGACTCCAAAAAGGCCAGAAGTCCTCATGGCTAGTTTCAGACTGGGTTCTTAAAAACTTGCTACCCCCTAACTCATAGCCTTCTCTGTGGCCAGGAGTAAACCTGAGAAGACCATTCTGGGAAACAAATGTCTCACAGCCAAGGGACTGCCCGCTCAACCATTCAGCAACCCTAGGGAGCCTCAGCAGGGGCTGGACTGTGTCTCCCATCCTCTGTTGAGTGGAAAGACTTCTGGTAGAAAGGAGAGGAGAGAGGAGGACATAGAAGGGGAGAAGAGACTGAAGGAATGGTGAAAAGAGATGAGAAAGCAGGCGGGAGAGAGAAGGATGGAAGGGCAGATAGGGATGCCAAAGGATGAAGGAGAACAGGAGGAAGAGGAGGAGTGGGCTGAAGGCCAGAGTCCAGCAGACACCTTGCAGGCTCTCATTCCCATTTAGCCCAGCAATGGAACTTGTAGGTAGACTGGGTTCTCACTTTCCTGAGTTCATGGTCCTGGAGCATCTTTTATCAGCATCCAGAGGCCCCGGGCAGCTATCTACTCTTGGGTGCTTGCTGCCTTGTCCCTTACCTCTGAGAGAGCTGGAGCTTTCATGACTGTACGATTGGTAGGAACCACATCCCCATAGCAAAGCTTGTGCAAGGTCTGCCTTGGCCTTTGTGCCTAGTATAGAGTCTAGGTCCCAAACTCCAGGTAGCATTTGGCGATATATTTTACAGATAAGAGCAAGAAGGCAAAGGGCTAAAGTTCTTTTCTGCCCTTGTAGATAGGTACCCCTACAGCTGGTGAAGGTTAGAACCAAGGCCTCTGCTCAGGCTACAGTCTGAAATAAAGCCTCAGACCTGCACCTCTCTGGCCTTTAGGCCCTGTGCTCAGCTGTGCTCACATAGATATGCTAAGTAGTTAGTGCTCTGTGCACTGGAGAAGAGGCAAGGCAGGTCCTGGTGCTATGCAGGATGCTTATCACCCTGGAGCAGGGTGGGGTGGAGAGGATTGGGGGTGGGGCAGTACGCCTGTAAATAGGAGCCCCTCCCACTGGCAAAGCAGGCAGTGAGTGTCCAGAGCAACTTCATCAGGTTGCTCCTGGAGGAGGAGGAGGAGGAGGAGGAGGAGGAGGAGGAGGAGGAGGAGGAGGAAAGGGTAGAGAAGAGGAAAGCCTTACTTTATGGAAATGCCAGAAGAATGTGTAGGCTTCCCTCCACAGTGGCTCTTACAAAGACAGGAAGGTGCTGGATTGTCTGAGCTGTGATTAGTGTAGGGCTTCTTAAACTTTTCCCATTTGGGACCAAGTATTTTTTTTTTACATAACCCTGGGCATATAGGTATGCAAATCAAACATTTACTGGTAATAATAAATGTATTTAAAAACGTGACTTTCCATTTATTAATGAAAGCAACTTTGCATCTTTGTGCAGTGAGTGTGTTTATGTATTTTACGTAATCTTGCCTGAATATTCAATGCTGGAAAACTTAGAATATCTTGTCATTCTGCAGAATTGATAGGTATTCTGATTTTATAATCGTCAATGCTAAGGATCATCAATGCTAAGAATGTCACTTTATATAAACATGAAGTGGCAGAAGTATACTCAGGGCCATTTTAGAAATAGTTGTGCAATATTAAAATAATGTATTATGTCCAAATAAGGTTTGTCCTAGAGATACAAAGTTGGTCCAAGGTCACTTCTCATATAATGAAGAAAAAAACTCAAACACTAGCTTCACTGGTGAGGAAATGCAGCAGATACAACCTCAGCAAACCAAAACTAGATTAACACCTTAACTTCAAAAGGTTGATGAGAAAAACCTTCATCAAACACTTGGTTCACCCAGACTCATTAAATGCCAGTGAGGTAAAAAAAAAAAAAAAAAAAAGACAAGTCTGCCACCAGCACTACCAAAGATGATGTGCACTGGAGACCTGAGCCCTCCACAAAAGAAAGCAAGGGACAGGACACGAGAGGAAAGGATCAAACGGAGTCACTGCAGATGACTTCTCTACCTAGAAAACCCAACAATCAATGGGTTCAACATCAGAGCTGTGACACCAGATAAAAGCATAAGGTCACTCTCTTACCACAAAAGGCCCAGGACCAAGATGCAGGACCCGTGAGTGCTGTGGAGACCCGAGCAGAAATGATGCCCATCGGTGCTTGGATCCCAGAGTGACCTGAAGCTGGAAGAGGGAGGCCGTCCATCAGAAGGCCAGCATATTGACCCAAGGCCATCAGGGCGCACCACAATGCAAAGCTTCTAGTTGCTGAGGTCCCTGATGCCTCTCACCTAAGACCCTTGAGAATCTTTTTCATAAAGTAAAGCCCTCCCCTGCACTCTCCCTCCCAGCCGTGCTGAGACTGGGCGAGCAGCTTTGGCTTCTGGGTCTCCATGTCTTCATCCATAGAATGTGCTGGGCTAGGATAGCAACCCCAGATATAATGCAGTGAATGCCTTTGTCTTGGGTTTGGAAGATGTATATGAGAACAAATTATACTTATTAAGCACATCCCCCATTGCCACTTTCCACATTAGCAGGGCCCACCTACCTGTGGGTTGTCTCCCAGGCTTCAGGATCAGGAAGGGTTAAGGAGCTTGGCTACCAGCCAAGCAGAAATAGTATTAGTCTTGAGCAACATAGCATCCCCATATCTGTGCAATCTCCCTCCTCCAGCCCAGCCTTTGGAAATAAAAGCCTAGCCTAGCTCAGGCTCCTCTGCCTGATGCCTCCTAATGACCTCAATCAGGGAGAGTGGGTACCCTCTCTCAGCTCCATCAGCTCCCCAGCTCAAAGGAAGCTCTGAGCTGCCCTAAAGCTGTCAGTTCACACGTGGGAGAGACTGGGTTGTGCCCACTGCTGGTCCAGTTTGAAGGAAAGAAAATTGGAAAAGGAAAATTGCTGAGGGGTCCTGGGGTGGAGAACGGTGACTGGGGAATTACTGTGGCCAGGTGCCCTGGGTCTTAGCTCATCCTGCTCTGGACCTGAGCAGGGGGTTTCCAGCTGCAGAATATGGCCCGCTAATGAGTTAAAAACCCAATTTGGAGGATGTGAGCTGGAATGTAAATGGCACGATGCATGTAGAAAGGAAGCAGGTTCTATTTCAGCCACCCTGAGCGTAATATCTGACATATAGGCTCTGAAGCACACTCCACCCCCTTGCCCCAGCCATCTGTGTGTGTGAACTCAGATACTCTATTTAAAATGATTATTGTTGGAGGACCTAGTTGACTGTGAATGATGGTATCATCCCTGAGAAGGTGGTTTGGGGTCATCTAGAAAAGCAAGCTGAGCAAGACGTGAGGAACAAACCATTAAGCAGCATTTCACCATAGCCAGCCTCTGCTTCAGTTCCTGCCTCTGGGTTCCTGCCCCGTCTTCCCTTGATGATGGACAGTGATATGGAAGTGTAAGCCAAGTTGTTTCTGGTCATGGTCTTTACCACAGACATAGAAAGCACACTAAGAGTTTGTGTGGTACATGTGCTTGTGAGGGTGAGTGTGCACAGTTGTGCATTCAGAGAGGCCAGAAGAGGACATTGGGTGTCCTGCTCCGTCACGCTGCACCTTATTCCCTTGAAGACAAAGTCTCGCTAACCTAAGTCAGGCTGTGGCCATTCTCCTGTCTCCACCCCAGACAGTGGAAGAGCTTTGAACTCAGCTCCTCAAGCTTGTACAGCCAGTGCTTTTGCCCACTGAGCCATCTCCTAAGCCCAGATCTTGGTCATTCTAATAGGCAGGTAATGGTACTTACCTCGCTGTCTTTAAACTGTTTTCTCTAATGGGTTTCTTTCTACAAGTCATTTGACATCTGTATCTCTAAAGTGCAGTGTCTCTTTGGGTGTTTGGTCTGTTTTGTTAATGAGGTTGTCATCTCATTATATATATATTTATATAATATATTTTAATTATATATTATATATAATTATAAATATTATACACGTATTATATTATATAATATATAAATTACATGTAGTACAGTATATATTTTTATATAAGGCTACACACACATTATATATATATATACCCCCTTCCCCCAGAGCTGGGATGGAACCTAGGGCTTTGCGTGTGTGCTAGGCAAGTACTCTATCACTGTGCTCAGCCCTTGGACAACAGTCTTTCATTGGATATGGATTCTGTAAACATTCTCTTACGGTGTGTGTCTGTCATCTCATTTTTTTGGTATTATGTTTTGCAGAGCAGAAAATTTTAAGTTTAATTAAGTCCAGCTTAGCAACTTTTTCTTCCATGGGTCACATCTTTGCTGTTGTAGCTAACACAACATTGTCATAATCAATGTTATTTATATTTTCTCTGGAGTTTTGTAGTCTGACTTTCTACCCTTTGGCCTAATCCCATCCCAAGTTAGCCTTAGTGACAAGCTTAAGTCCCATGCAGATTCACTGTTTGGTATACGCCTGTGCTACACGGCTTTCATACACATTTTATCACCTTTGCTCCTCTGTGAACAGTTGGTTCACAGCACTTTCGTGGCTTCGGTTATGGCTTTTCATCTTGTTTCACCGTCTGCTTGCTTCTTCTTCACCATGACCACATAGAATTGATGCTGACTGTGATATAGTACGTGTTGACGTCTGGGCGTGTCTCCAAGTTTTGTTGTTCTGTCATTTTTCAGAAGTAGAAATTGAAACACCAAGATGCTAAGTCATTTGCCCAGTGTTGCAGCCTTTCTCATGGCTGGTGGGAAAGCAAGCTGATGCAGCCACTTGAGAAAGCATTAAACTCAAATCTTTGGATTACACAGCTTGCATTTGAGACCTATATCAAATCAGGAAATGAGGAGAGAAGAGAGAGAAAAGGAGTAAGATGCATGATAGTTTCTCCTGATTGTCAGCTTCGTAGGATTCCACATGACCATGGAAACAAATGTCTGGACATGTCCATGAGATGTTATTATCTATGTTAGGCTAATTGAGAAGACCCACTCCAAATAAGAGTAACACCTCATGCTGAGGTCTACGGACTACGTGTAAAGGAGAAAGCGTACACCAGTCTTCGCCATGACGCTCTCCTGCTATGGACATGATGATGTGGCCAGCTGTTTCCATGCTCTTGCTTCCTGCCATGATAAATGGACGTTCGCTCCTTAATTTGCTTTTATCAGGCATTTGGGGCTTCCTTTTTGTCGCTTCTTTGTATGCGTCAGGTATTTGAGAAGGTAGCTTCTACAGGAGATAAGAAGAGAATGTCAGGCTCCACTATCTTCTCCGAAGCCACCAACGGTGCTGAGTAAGGTTTGTCAAGCTGGTCATGTAGGTGGCAGCTAATTCCCCTAGGCAACACGTTTCTTCTCTCTGAAATGCAACATATTTGTGTGCACTGGAGTGTGTGGCTGCTACCTAACCTTGCAGCAATGGACCAGAGAGGAAACCATCCCTTGTCCTGTGACCCAGTCAGTATAAAGAATGATGTGTCCAGTAGTGACAGGGGCTGTGGGGACAGTGAAGGGAGAGCCTGATTGCAGAGGTGTCTTTTGAACAAAGCCTTGAAGGAAGGTGAGAGGGGAGCCATGCAGATGTCTTGAGAGGAAAGCCTTCTAAGCAAAGATCCTGGCTGGGATGGGTACACACTTGCAGCAATGACCGGACACAGATTTTCCAGGTCTCAGAGGACTAGGACAAAGGAGTAGGGAGCACTGTGGCTGAAGGGGAGTCATAAGGGAGCAACTGCCTTGGGGGAGGGGCTTGGGATCCTGGAAGAACTTTGGCTCTTACTCCAGGGAGGAGGAACCACAGAGGTGCTGAGCAAAGTATGGCCATGATCAGAGTGGCTTGGACAGGGTCCCGAGCTGCTAGCAAGAATAGTGTCAGGCGCAAGATGGAGGCAGGGAAAGGGTGACTACATTTTAGAAATCTAGCTAAGATTTCTTAACCAACCACCTGTGAGGTGGGGGTGGTGGTGGTGGTGGCAGGAATGTCCTGGGGTTTCTAGAGAAGCTTCTAGAATCCTGAGGAACATGGGATGCCAGGAGCTAGGATTTGTGTGCATTTGTGTAAAAGGCCATAGGTCCCTCTGCAGAAGGACTAAAGAAAGGCTAACAGTAAAATTTTAGTGAAGTTGTTCTTCAGGGGTATCTGGCCTTCCCTTCATTCATTCAAAGGGTTCTAGTCTGCAAGCTGGCTTAAGTCAGAAATTGCTTCACAGACCAAGATTCCCTCTTGCCATAATCCAGTGTAGCCTTTCATTTGAGGATAGGTCAAACAAAAATGCAGTAGGATTCTTATCTACTTCACACACGGCAACACCAGGTCTGCTTAGCCAGGTCCACAACTCATGCCACCATAAAATCTCTTTGCCTTTGCTGACCACTATGGATGAAGCCTTTATGGACATATGTTGTCCATTGTGATAACTATAATGATCCCCTGCCTTTGGTGGGTCAGTACTGCTAACTAGCCCCTGCTACTTAGGGACTGATTAAACCCATCACATTTAATTCATCTGAGCAGCAGCGTCTTTGACCCTAAGGTCTGGCACAAGGACAAGAGTGACAGAGTGCTCTTCAGATGTGATGGTGCCCTCTCACCATTCTGTGTCTGAAAGGCCTGGTGAAAGTCACGTCACCTGGGCCTTCCCATTGTGGACGATTAGGTTTTACACAGTGTAAAGCACACTCGAGTGAACACTCACCCAGTGTATCTAGTATTACAATTTTCCTAAACCTTAAAATCCCTTCATCAACCAAGTCAAGTGGCATTTCCAACTCTTTTTCCATAGGCCATCTTCTGAAAATTCTTTAACTAACCACTCATACTTTGAATAATTTTTAAAAACAGTGTGTGATATATAAACATGTATATATAGTATAGGTCTAGAGGCAACTATTGATGGGCCCTGATGAGGAACATCAGTAGTCTTATGTCTAGCATCTCCTTCAGGGAAAGTCACTGCTGGTTTAGCAGATGGTGAAGGATTAATTTCCTCAGGCAAAGGTAGGACAGGGAATATTCAGGCATTGTGAATATGGGTGCATTTTCTGCTAAAGGTAGAGAGATTTCTTCCTCAGGTGAGCTACACCCTTGAGAATCTGAGGGTTCAAAGTTCGAAGCCTCAGCAGGGTCCTCCTATACAACTTCTTGTGTCTTAGGGTTCCACCCTTCATCCGGATGGCCTTGTCTTTAACTGCCTACACTCTCCAAGGCTGTGGTGTGAATAGTCATTGTAATTCATCCAATTTGTCTTATCATGAAGGCTTCAGTTTGATTTTTTCTTGCAACTTGAGCTTTATAGCTGCTGGAAAGAAGATTCTCCTCCTGGCACACATAGAAACCTTTAGACTGAATCTGTGCATCTGGAGCCAGTCTGTTTTATTGCTGAGTTCATTACTGTCCTTCACCATAGTCTGAGATGCTAGAAGCTGGCTAATTTTTTTTTTTCGGATCTCATTGCTTACTTACCTAGAGATGCTAGGTGTAACCTGCCAGTCTCATTGTTTTCCTTGTTTATTAATTTTTTTAAACAAAATGTCAAAATTTTTACATACAGAGTCCCCAAATCTGTTGGGGACAGATTTGTGCGTTATAGACCGTTCACACCAGGCTTTCAGGGATCTCCAAGCTCCCAGGAGAGTGTCCAGTGGCTGCAGGTATCAGCAAACGGGAAAGCCGAGTCCAGATCCTTCCAAAGATCCATCCTAGGCTGGAGAGATGGCTCAGCAGTTAAGAGCATTGACTGCTCTTCCAGAGGTCCTGAGTTCAATTTCCACAACCACATGATGACCATCTGTAATGGGATCTGATGCCCTCTTCTGGTATCTGAAGAAAGCAACAGATACTCACATAAATTAATAAATAAACTTAAAAAAATCATCCTTATACTTCTGTTGCTCTGGAACCACTTCTGGTGCAAAAATCTGAATTAGTCCAAGTTTTCTAGAAAAACAGAACTGATAGAAAAAACACAAACACACATGCATACACGAAGCACACATACGCGCGCGCGCGCGCGCGCGCGCACACACACACACACACACACACACACACACACAGACAAGATTTATTAGTGTGGCTTATATACAGGCTGTGGTCTAACTTTTCCAACAATGGTTGTCTTTTGGTGGAACATTCAAGAATGCAGTAGTTTCTCAGTCCATGACATTGGATGTCTGAGTCTTCACGATATGCTATAATCTCCAAGAAGTAGGCTCCAATACCACTGAAGGAATGAACCTGCGGGTCAGAGTGAGGGCAAGCAGGCGAAGAGCAAGCGCTTCCTTCTCCCATGTCCGTCACATAGGCGGCCACCAGAAGCTGTGGCCCAGACTGAGGGTGCGTTTTCCCACCTCAAAGATTCAATCAAGAAAATTGCCCTCACAGGTGATCCCAACCACTTGGGTTTTAGTTCATTCCAGATGTAGTCAAGTTGACAACCAAGAATAGCCATCACACCACCTTTGCCCTTGCAACGAGACTGGCCTGGTACACTGTTTCCAGGGTCTGGCCCTTTTAAATTTAGCTGCAGGAAAAAGTAGTTTGTGCAGGCCTGAACAATCAGCAACAGGAAAACGTCATCCAAGGGGAGTGCTCAGTAAGGGGAGTGCTCAGTGAATTATGGAGGCATTGTTTCCCTGCCTAAGGAGTCAGTGGTGCTGCTCTGAGCCCAGTGACCAGCCCAGGGCTGCAGGCTCAACACTGCTAGCTGGGCCAGGACAGCATAATGTGTACAGCCAAAGGCAAGAAAGAAAAAGGAGGAGGAGGAAGAGGAGGGAGAAGAGGAGGAGGAGGGGGAGGAAGAGAAGAAGGGGGAGGAAGGGGGAAGGAAGAGGAAAGAAAAACAGCAGAGGAAGAAAAATACTTGAAATTCCTTGTGTCTGGGGATAGAACATTTCTAGAAAGTCGACAGCTAGGGAAAGGCTGCTGCTGTCCTGGGTGGGGGCCTCCTGGAGCAGGAGGAAGTTGCAAGCGATATTTTGAGATATTTTCAGTCTAGTGTGATGTCGATTGATTTTCCAAAACACTAGTAACCCCCTGCTGAAGGGAGGGCTGAGGTTGGACTGGGGCTAGCCAGAGGTGGAGCAGGGTGTAGGACCAGTCTGGATGTAAACAGGAGCTGACTCAGTTGGAGAGTTCCAGCACTCTAGACGGCTGGCTTACAGCCTCCATAGCTCTACAGGTTTGTGTTCCAGACCTCATTCTGGTGGAAAAAATACACAGATAAAGCTGGGTCCTCTATACAGAAAGCCTGCGACATAGCCAGGCAATGTTCTTCTTGCCTCCCTCCCCCAGAGGGGTGCTCTGTGTTATACAAATACTCCTGCAAAGCAGATGGGAAAAGGAATAATGTTTATGGAGAAGAGGTAGCCATGAACAGAGCAGGCAAAGGCTGTCCTAACGGAGCTGATCTGGTTAGAAGACATAGTGTGCAAGATGAGTAGCACGCGTAGCCTGTTGGAAGTGGAGGGCGGAGAGTGGGGTGGGAGTGTTCCATCTGGTACAAATGGCCAGGAGGATGGATGTTGCCTTTCCCTCACTGGGATCCGCCCTCCTGCCTTGTGTCACAGCTCCTGCTCTGACACCTCATAGTCCTGTCTGTTCCAATGTCCTGGGATCTCCTTGCTTTGGACCAAGCAGGACCAAGTTCCTCAAAAGAAGCCCTTTTACCCTTCTCCAGAGCTGACTTCTTGCCTGGAGGCGGGCAGACCAACGGTTTTAAACCCTCCGTCATATGGAATGCACCTCCAGGTCCCCTTGCCTGGAGGCGGGCAGACCCACGGTTTTAAACCCTCCGTCATATGGAATGCACCTCCAGGTCCCGTTTCATGTCTTAGTCGTTGCATGCCATTGTCCCTTGAACTTACCAACCTGATGTCATAAATGTTACCTACCCTGATCAACCATCCTAGCTCCTCTGTCTAGGACAGTGTGGGCTAGAATATGTATGTATTCTGTGATTCTCCCTGGGCCATTCTAGCCACGAAGCTGGCAGATGTTTTTTTGACACAGAAGTAGACCTCGCATAAGAAAATATGAGCCAATATTCCCAACCTACAAAGAGAGATCAGTAATAAAAATGCAAAACAAAAAGAAGGGGGACATGGCCAAAGAACACGATGAGGCTGTTCTGTTGACACAGAAATGCACATGGCCAATAAACAACTGAAAGATATGAGCTTCCCAGGCAGTCATAGAAATGCAAATTAAAAGAACAATAGAACGCCATTTTTCTCCCATCAGATTGGAGAAAATATAAAATATTGATGACATCTAGTAACCAGCAAGAAGCAGGGCAGCCAGCCGTTTTGACACTGCTGTTATACAGTGTGAGCCATACAATCTTTGGGGACAGTAATCTATGTTAAAGTTTCAAGTGTTGTGTGCCCTTTGGTAGAGCAATTCCATGTTGGAGAAGTGATTTTGCAAAGCCATCTGCAGGCACAGAAGATGCTGTGTGCAGGAAGCTTTGCCGGCGAAACAGAAGGGAGCGTGAATGCAGATGGACAGGGCGATGGTAGATGCAAGGTGTAGGGCAGCCACTGTCGCATCAGCACCGATGGACCTGCCATAGAGCTCCAACAGCATCTGCTGGGCATCTGCCTCTTCAAAGTCTGTCTGTGTCATGTGTGTGTGGTGTGCGTGCATATGTGTGGGTATACTGGTATCTGTGTGGGCTCGTGTGTACAGTTGTACAGGCATATGTGCTTGAGTGTGTGTGGAAGCCAAGAATTGATATCAGGTGTCTTCCTCAATCACTCACCGCCTTACATTTGCTGAGACAGTCTTTCGGCAATCCCAAAGCTTGCTGAATTCAGCTGGACTAGCTGACTGGTTTACCCTGGAACTTACCTTGTCTCTGCCTCCCCTGTGCTAGGATTGTAGGGTGGCTGTCATTCCCACTTGTCATTTCTGTGAGCTCCAGGGAATCTGAAGTCTGGTCTTCATGCTTGGGCATCGAGCACCTTATGCACTGAGCTATTTCCTTAGCACTAAAAGTCATTCTGAGCAGTTCAGTTGGTGACTTGCCTGTCATGCTATCTTGTCATGACATTTTAAGACACCAAGGCAGGAATCAATTTAAAGACCAGGTGGAAGATCATCCCCTCCCTGCCTAGTGGGAGCTTTACCCTGCTCTTCCCAACAGATGCTCAGTGGCCCTCTCACTTGAACTAACGGGAATCCCACGATTCACTGGAGTTCTCCCTGCCAGAGTTTCCATAGCTTCATTTTCCATGCCTCATCCTACCTGTTTTGTGAATGGAACCAGTTCCCGAAAGTGCAGAGAGACTGGGCTGGGTTTTTAATCCAGGGCATCAGCCAGTTATTGCCCACTCTGAACACAGAAGGAGTTCCTAGCAGGGCTATGCAGAACTGAATTCTAAAGCCACGTCTAGGCTCTACTGTTAGGAGAAATAGAATTTGATTAGTGATGTCTGCTCTGGGTGAGCAAGGAGGAGAGGAGTGCTCAACTGCCTGGCTATGGACATTCTAGGTCCATATGTGCATGCCAAAACGTGCACAGAACACTTAGAGTTTATTAACATGCAGACTCTGGCCTAGCAAGGGTAGGCAGCCTGAGTGTCTGTTGTCCTGATAAGTCTCTGGCCATGCTATGTTGCTGGTCCTGGGACAACCCTTTGAGGACAAGGACAGGATCTTGGAGCATCTTTTATCAGTCCTTACTCGGCTCCTTCAACATCTCACACATTGGCAAACAGAAGGCACCGACCCTGTTCACTGATTTTTTTTTTTTTAACTCTTAAATCCATCACAAGTTCTGATTCTTGGAATAGCTCAGGTGGACTCGGTTGACAGGTGAGACACTGTGGGAGCGGGCAGGGGGTGGGGGTGGGGGTGGGGGTGGGGGAGGAATTCACACCAGTTCCTCCTGCTACTCTCCCTCACCTCATCATCTCCTTTTCCTGGAACCAAAGGCAGCCAGAAAAGCTCCTGTTACTGCCTCAAAGTGCCTTGCTCACTGCCATAAATAAGGCCTCAGCCTAGCAGGCTCCCTGCTGTTCCTGTGACATCTCACAGCAGGCTGGGGCTCCCAAAGCCCTGGAAGGAAAGGAGATGTGGCCAGACAGCCTGAGTTATGGGCTCCTGGAAGCCCATTAGTCACCCAAGCGAGGGAAGTTAACCCGAGCTTATTAACTCTAAACGTTTATTATTAACATTGATCACCCAGCAGACAGCACCCTCCCTCCCACCCCATAGCTGGCCAATTCATTGTGATGAAGGACAGGGATTCAGGCGAAGGGGCTCACCACCCCCAGATTCTCCAGGAAATACAGACGACTCAAACAACCTCCAAGGGGCCAGAAAGTGTTTCTAATCTGTGACCCTGATACTTGCCTCTCCCCAACTTTCTGCAGACCTTAGGCCAGGAGCTGGGGGGCCTTTAGTTGCCATCATCAGACACCACGTCATCTGCCAGGTCTGCTCATAAGGCCAAGGAATGACCGTGTGTGTGTGTGTGTGTGTGTGTGTGTGTGTGTGTGTGTGTGTGAGAGAGAGAGAGAGAGAGAGAGAGAGAGAGAGACACGTGACTTCTCTGAGATACAGTTTGTTGTCTATATAATGAGGATGCATTCTATCAGTATGGGGTGCCGACTGTGCGCCAGGCACTTTCACGCCCTAGGAGCCAGAAAAGAAGAAGGCAGACCCATGGCAACTAGTGAAAATCAGCAAGCAAGCAGAGCTATTTCAGGCAGGGTGGAGTGTGAACCTTCCGTCCACACTGTGACCAGGGCTACTAGGGGTGTCAGTATTGCCAGGGTGTCTGTTCCAAGGAGATGGCACTTGAGCTGAGTGAGTGACAGGAAGGAGGGAGGCAACCATGGAAAGATCCAGGCACACAGGAGCCCAGGTGAGAAGAACAAACATCAAGGATAAAGACCACAGGTCCAGTGGAGGTGGCATGTGCAGAGTGGTAATAGTTTTTTAGTTTTTTTGGTTTTTCAAGACAGGGTTTCTCTGTGTAACCCTGGCTGTCTTGGAACTTAACTCTGTAGACCAGGCTGGCCTCGAACTCAGAAATCCGCCTGCCTCTGCCTCCCAAGTGCTGGGATTAAAGGCGTGCGCCACCACACCTGGCCAGAGTGATAATAGGAAAGAGCCCAGAGTGGTCCAGAGGCTTGAGTGAGGGGAGCTGGATGGGATAGGACGATGGACAAGACAGTCCAGGACTTGGTTGACCCTGGGGGCCTTGGAGCTTTATTCTCAGTTCAGTGGGGAACTGCTGGATGGGATGCAATTATCCCACCTCCTCCCCCTTGACGGCACATGCCAGGCCTGTGACATGTAATGGACACTGGGTACATCTGTCTCATTCCTTGTTGCAGTGGCTGTGAGCATTTCCTGGGTGTCCCCTTCTCTAGGGGGTTCACTTAGTGGGTCCATATGTCCCAGAGTTTCTAGGGAGGAAGCAGGTTCATATGGGGCCATAGCTTCCTGGTGCCCACTGCTCCCCATCTTTCCAGTGAGGGCAGGTTTTCAATTGTCCGTGGGCATCTGGATTCCTGGCTCCAGTTCTGTCCCTAGAGACTAGGACCTAACCCATACGGGTTCAGCCATCTGATGAACATCAGTGCTGAGCCCTACAACTCCATCCCTTTACCTGGAACATTCCTGACTTTACATCAGAAATCAGACATCCCAGGAAACCTCTAGTCTTGGCAGTCATGACTCTTGGTCACCCTAGGAAACAGCCACTAATTCATCAAACCAGCAAGTACTCTTCGGCCTGCTTTTCTACCGTAGAGCCAAGACTAGCCAGTATCACCCTTGACCTGCTGCGGCCATGCTGTAGACGGTGACTCAGACCGATGTCTCCAGAGAGCCGCCTGAGGTAGAAAGATGGACTGTCCTCAAGAAGGGAAATGGGCAGTGTGTAAGTGACAACTAATGGGCTCTGGCTGACCCTGGATAGCCCAAGGCTTCTTCAGACCTCGGTTGTCTCATTCGGCAAGCTCCCTCCATCCGAAGAAGAAGGCCCACAATGCGACAGAGCACTCGAGGAGAAACCCTCTAAGGCTGCATGGATCTCTGTCTTTGGTCCAGTGACCCAGTCTGGAGTATCTGTCATTCCCACTTTACAGATGAGGATGCTTGGGCATAGAGATGAATTAGGAGTTGTCTGACGTCACACAGAGTAAAGCAGGGGAGGATCCTAGACAGGAAGGCACCATCACCTCTGTTCAGCTCTTTCCTTCATGCAGTCTCCTCTTGGCCCCGTAGCCGCTGTGAGGCAGGTGGACCACAGTCTGCTGGGCCTCACAACCTAGCATCCCCACATAGAACTGTGTGACCCTGCACAAGTAACTCAGCCCTCCTGTGCCTTGAGTTTCTCATGTGTCAGAGCTTCGAGCAGCTGGGTCCCTCAAAGGGTTGGTGGGAAGGTGAAACGAGCTGGTTAGACAGAGCATTTAGAGATTGCCATAGTCTAAGTCTCAAGTAGAACTGCTTTTTAAAATTAGCATGACTTAGAATGATGCGACTTAACTTTATATGCCCCATTACAGGGGAATGCCAGGACCAAGAAGTGGGGGTGGGTGGGTAGGGGAACAGGGTGGGGGAAGGGTAGAGGGAACTTTCGGAATAGCATTTGAAATGTAAATTAAGAAAATATCTAATAAAAAATTTTTGGGAAAAAAAAAGAATGATGCGACTTGTAGCAGCAAAATACTGGAAACGATGTAAGTAGTCGGTAACAGGAATCACTAAGTCAAGTAGGGCCTGCCCATTTTAGGGGCCATCTTAGTAATTAAGATGGGGCGATCTAGGAGCAAAGGGAGACAAAACTGATAGAAAAGCGTGCAAAGTCCAGAACTAGACTGACATGTGTGGAGTCAGCAGATGGACGGCAGCAGGATTTGCAGTACAGCAGGAGAGGATCTTCACAGGGAAGAACAATTCTGCAGGGCTGCTGTACACCCTCTGCCTGCGTGCAGGGCTGCTGCACACCTCTGCCTGCCTGCAGGGCTGCTGCACACCTCTGCCTGCCTGCAGGGCTGCCGCACACCCTCTGCCTGTTTTCTCAGTGGTGATTTCTCAGCGGCCATTTCCCCTGCCCAGAACATTGGCTATGCACATGGACCACCAGTTCCCAACACACATGAGAAACGGGGACAGTGAAGCTGCTTGTGGTATGCACAGACTGACAACAAAGCTACATGAGTTCTGTGGGGTCCGTGGCTCTAGGTGACCACAGGACAGTTGTCCTCTTAGTGAGAAGAAAGCTATTCCTTTACTTGGATGTTCACTCACTGTGATGGTTGCTTTTTGTTGTTGCTGCAACAAACCACCCCCTAAAACAAGGCAAAGCAAAGATGAGTTAAGGAAGAGTGTTTATTTGGGCTCAGGGTTTAAGGGGATACAGCCTGTCAGGGCTGGGAGGCGTGGCCGCAGAGTGTGAGGTGCTGGTCCCAGGGCATCCACAGTCAGGAAGCAGAGACAAATGAAAGCTGTGCTCAGCTCTCAGTCTCCTTTTGATTTAGTCCAGGAGGGCATGACACCCTCCACACTCAGGATAGCCCTTCCCTCCTAGTTAAACATTTCTGCAAACATTTTCATACATACACCCAGAAGTGTATTTCTATAGTGAGTCTAAATCCTGTCACATTGATCACGAAGATTAACCCTGACAGCTCTCCTCCATCTGAGACCAACACAGAAGGGAAAGGACTTCAAGACAAGTCGTCAACGGGAAGCCCCAATTTCCTTTGGGGGGGGGAAGAAATCATGTTTTGTTGTCCCCCCTCCCCCTTTCACCCCTCCCCCTGCCACCACACAGTGCAATGGAAAAAACAAAATAACCAAGGGAAAAGTCACCCCACGCTTTCCTCAGAGCAGGGGGCTCCCACCTCTGTGGCGCCATAAGGAAACTGAAGGCTGAGTGAGCAAAACATGTTTTCCTACAGCAGGGTGCCTGTTGGATCTGTGGGAGTCAATTATTGGAAAACCAAAATAAAACAAGTCTCTCTGTCTTAGTAAACACAACCTTCTCACTGGGAGCAGGAAAACAGAGGCGGGGCTGGGGTCGGTGTGGAGGAGGGGTCAGAGTACACGGCATCTGGAGGAGGCAAGCATCTGAGTTTGGGGAGATGCTGAGCGAGGCAGGTACCTAACCTTGCAGAGCAGTGGCTCTCAACCTTCCTAACGCTGCAAGTTTTTAATACAGTTCCTTATGTTGTGGAGACTCCCAATCATAAAGTTATTTTTGTTGCTGTCTCATAATTTTACCTCATCATTTTGCAATGGTTACAAATTGTAGTATAAATCACTGACATACAAAACCCTGTAGGGGTCGCGACCCACAGGTTGAGAACCATTGTTCTAGAGCCTGCCTTCACCTAATTGTGAATTCTTTTGTCCACCTCACAGAGTTAGGGACACAAATATGCCATGACATTCACCACATATATCCACTCACACTGTACACATGCCCACACAAATGTGCATTTCGCGCGCGCACACACACACACACATGCACAGACACTAGCCAGCAAGTTAAAAAAAGCAGCATGTGCCTAAGACTCTTTCACATGCTGAGTGCTGTTCCTAAGGACAGTATCTGGTGCTTACTGAAGTCACTAAGTGCCAGGAACTAGGCTGCAGCTGTGGAGTCTCCAGCTTTCCTTCTTAGCACATGCACAGTGGGCGGTAAAATGCCTCTACAGATGAGAGGCTCCCCAAAAGAAAAAGATGACCTGGAACTCCTGACTGGTGGTGAGTGGGAGGGTTGTGGCTCAGACCCGAAGTGCCCCAAGCTATTCCAGGATTGTCTGAAGCTTTCACTGTAGGAATTTCCAGTGGGTTTCTGAGCACAGCTCCTGGTGGGGTCCACGAGGAATGTGTCCTCCCCATACTCCTCAAGCAAAGTGTCTTCAGACATAGGGTGACAACCGGACCAGTGCCTGGAGCTTTAATGACATCTCCAGACAGGGCCCAGTTCATTTCTCTAAGTGTTCATTTTGTGGGAGGGAAGCACAGAAATTAATGGTCTCTCTCTCTCTCTCTCTCTCTCTCTCTCTCTCACACACACACACACACACACACACACACACACACACACGGTTATTAAGCTAATGAAGGACGTTTGTCCAAAGCAGTTTCTCTCACCATTGGCTCTGGCCAGAAAAGAAAGCTCACAGTCGCAGCTCCAAATGTGTCCATAAATCTGAGCTGTCCGCTGGCTCATCAAAGTTCTCCCTTTTGGGCCACCACTTTCCTAGTGCATTGGGGAAGGTCACATTGCCACTTCGCTCTTGCAAACCCAGCCTTTGAGGGAACAGTTGGCCCTGTGAAGATGTGAGTTCCCTGTCCCTGGGGAAGAGTCAGCATTGGTGGCCACAAAAGCTTGTTAGGCATAGACCCACACACACCCAACCCCCACAACCCTAGCTCTTGGCTACACATGCAGGGTGTGGCTGGATCCTACCTCTAGATACAACTACACAGCCCGTTATTGGCCATTGGGTTTTCATTTGGTGGCCAGTTGAAATATAAGGGGTACCATTTAGGTCCCTGACTTTAGTGAATTCCATTGCTTCCCATCCTGGCCCAGAGACTCCTGCCTTGGAGCTCGCAGTTTAACCTGCCCAGTGTTGTGTGACAAAAATTTTCCTGCGGAGATACAGCACATATCTGTCTACTCATCACAGATAGGAAACTCACAACAGACCAAATACGAATACCACCAAAGTTCAGTTTGGTGAACCAATGCATTTTCCTTATAAGAATAAGGGTTACTTATAGGAGCAGAAATTACCCAAAGTTGCTGTTATCACCAAAGCTCACCCCAGCATAGGTGACAGCTCACAAAACTGGGAACTTAGAGTACACTGCACAGCCTGCAGGAAGCTCAACAGGTTAGAGAGTGCCCTTTCCAGGTGCTCAGTTGGTTTAAACCTGTTCCAGGCAGTTCAACTGGTTTCTTTCTTCCAGGACACTGGTCTTGACTCAAGAGTCATTTTTGAAGCTTTGCTTGTCTGAAGCGTCTACTTGGCAGCTTGGTTCAGTTAGTCTGAGAAGGACGCTCAGCTTTTATTCTTTACTCTGGTAGGGTGGGGCCTAGTGAATCTGATCAGTTTCAGGGACTTCCTGAAACTATTTTGAGTTGTTTACCTTCCCACTTAAGGAACTTCCCTGAAGGATAGAATGTTTCAATCTCTAAAGAAACTGTTACACAACACAGAACAGTCTTTAAACAAAAAGTGTGCTACATAACCATGAGGGAGGGGACTGGCAGTGGCCTTGTCAAGCCTTATAAAGCAAATCACCCTGTACCTTTCTATCTGCACATCCCTGATTGCTTGGTGGGTGGGTGAGGACAAAGGCAGGTTCTGTTTTTCTTCTCTGAGTCTCTTAATACCCTTCCAAGCACAGTTCTTAGGTGAGCACACTTTTTATAGTTTGGCCTGGAAGCCCATATGTTGAAGACTTGGTCTTCAGGTTTGTTCATGAGGAAGTGATGGAACCTCTGAGAGGTGGGGAGACTTTCACGTCATTGAGGGTATGGCCTAGCAGATAGAGGATCCTGACCTTGACGGTTCATTTTGTTCCCTCTCTGGCCATGAGGTGAGTAGGTTTTGCTCTGTCATACACTTCTGCCTTAATATTCAACAGACTGGGGTCCTGATCCACCACTAGCTTCAGTCACCATCCTCCTTCTAAGCCAATTTCCAGGAATTTGCAGAGTGATGGGAAGCTGACCCACATAGAGATCAATGGCTCTACCTTCCAGAGCCTGGTGTTGCTCTCCTGTCCCCACTATCTCCTCCTGAGAGCCTGGTCTCCAGACAAAGGTCACCATTCCCTTCAGGGGTGGGATCCTGAGTTCAGATGTGTGGCTTTTGTTTTTCCAGTTTTACCAGATGCCACAGACACTTCTGCATGTTAGGTGCTGGCCTTTGACTGTAGAGAAAGCAGCAAGGAAGCCTCAACCCCTTCTGCTAGGATCGGCATTGTGCTGAGGAAACAGGCCACAGCCTGGTCCTGCTCTCTCTCTCTATCCAGAGTCTCATTCTCATAGCTTTAGTTGTCCTGACTCAACCACAGTTCAAAACTGTAAAGTGGAAAATTCCAGACATGAACAGTTCCTATGTAAAATAAATAAGTATAAATAAATAAATAAATAAATAAGTCATTGTGGCTCATGATCATAATTGGTCTGTTAAATAAAATTGTGATCACTACTCTCTCTATCTGTATCTAATTTGTAGATTTACCTTTATTACAGGTACGTAAGAGTAAGAAGAACCATTTAATGTTATGAAGTTTAGCACTCTCCGTGAAAGATCTTGGAACCCAAGCTTGTGAGCAGAAGGGGGCTACTGTCCACATGTGAGTCAAGGGAAGTGGTGCTTTCAAACAAGGGAACAAGGAAGTAGGAGACATGAGATGATAGACAGGACAGAGGTGGCTTGGTGTCAGGGAAGCATCAGCGAGGTGGTGACGTTGGACACCTGGCAGGTAAAGAGAGCCATCCTAACCGTATGGGATTTTAGGGAAGCATTTCTACAAGGTGGCAACAACAGCTACAAAGGTCCTGGGGATGAAGGAGCCAGCAGGATTGGGAAGAGAGGAGGGTGGCATGGCTAGAGCCCAGAGGATGCTGGGTTGGAGGGGGACATGCTGGGTTAGGGTGCAGAGCCTTAGGGTACCAGTCCTCCCTTCCCTCTCTTCCTCTCTCCTTCCTCTTTTCTTTTCTTCCCTCCCTTTCTTCTCCCCTTTCTTCTTCCTTCCTCTCTTCCTCTCATCCTTCCTCCTTCCTCTCTTCCTCCTTCCCTCTCCTCTGCTTCTGGCTTCTCCATCTCTATCATTTCTTCCCTCTCTCTACCCACCCTCTCTCCCTTCTTCCCACTTGTTGGGGATTGAACCCTACTCACTTGCACAGCCTAAGTATGTCAAGTGCTCTGCCCCTTAACCACACCCCCAGCCCTAATGCAAGTTAGAATCCATGTATTTTAGCTTCAGTCCTGGGATTTTCCATAGCTCCCAGAGGAAAAGCCAAAGCCCTCGCTCATCTCATTCCCTTTCCCCCTCTCCTTGCACCTTGTTGTCCCTTAGAATGCAGGCCCTTCCCCACATGGTCCCATATCCTCAATGTCCCCTCTCCTGGTGTGCTCTCTGTGGGTTTCCTTCAGCAGCAGCTGATAAGGCCTTGTTCATACCCCAGCTCCCATCACTGAGTCTTAGATGTCAGATCCTCAGACATCTCTCAGCTGTGCTGGATGCAGACTCCTTCCCTGGGCCTCCCCCAAGCACAGTGCTCACCACAGTGGGAGGAAGGAGAAGCAGAAGGCAGTTAGGACCAACATTTATGAATGATGCCTGCTTGTGTGGCCTCTGTCCATGCTCCCAGTAGCCCCTTAAGGTGGCCACTCTTTCATAGGAAGAGAAACTGAGTTCTGAGAAGCCTAGGTCACTTACTCCAGGTACACAGCAGGCAATGGGCCAACACTCAAAATAAGTAGCCCCATGTGTCATGTCAGGCTTCATAGCTGTCTCCTGTGGCCTGCGGTTATTGTGTGCCCTGACCTTAGCTTGTCTTAGTCTTGTCTGATGGGTATAAACTCCCAGTTCTTCCTTGCCCACAGAATGGCCATGAGACTGGAGAAGGGTTTCTGTAGCTGGCTCCCAGGCACCTGCTTGTGCTATACTCAGTGACATGAGTAAGAAGTTGCTCCAAGCCAGACCTGCCCTGGGAAGGGTTAACATGGCCTCTTTGTCCCGCAGTTGCCATGGGGACAGTTCCTGTCCTCCAGGAAGCAGGGAGAGCAGTTTCCTGTTTTGAAGAAGGCTTGAGTACTGTTTTCCTCCAATAGGCCTGCTTGGAGAGGGACAGGAAGCCTAGGGCCTGGCTGCCCCTGCTGTGGCGGTGTGGTGGAGTCATGCCCACGCCTGGCCAGCCAGGAGGGGTGGTGTGTGGAAACGGAGCCTCGGGAAAAAGCCAATGTGGCCAGCACCAGTGCAAGGAAAAAAAAAAGCCTGGCCGGAAGGGGGTGGCCACTTCCTCCACAGACCTTGAATCCCACCCAGTGATAAAAACTCCAATCTGGACCTGCCCAGCCCCCAACCCCTCCTGCCCAGAGCTCCGCCTTGCCCTGGAGATTAAGCAGAGGGCTCACTGGACAAACACTGAGTCCCCTGCCTGCCCTTTGGGCCCAAATGCACCTCATCTATACACTGAATGTTCCAGCTGAGGGACCCCACTTCCCATCCCTACCCTGTTTGGCAGCCTTTCCTTGCTTTGTAAGAGATCAAAGCCCCCACCTCACACATATACACCCCAAACCTTCCCAGAATGCATTTGAGCCCCTATACTGCAAGGCAGGGCGTCTAGAGTTCAGGTTTGACAATTCCATGGCACCCTGCCCCCACCTCATGAGGTCCCTTCCCCTGCAGATGCACACCTCCCTGGTCACATCAGCACCTCACAGCTTTTTATTACTCTAGTCAGGCTATGCCAGTTCCTCTTTAAACACTCTAGGGCTCCCATCACTTATAGGGTAAAATCCCAACTTTGTCATGGGACAGCATTCTTGTTGCCCATCTCATGCTGTGGCTATAATGCTGGGTCTTTCTGCCTTACACTTTTTATTTCCTAAGTGTTGGTTCCTGCTGGGGTCCTCACCTGGAATGGCCACCCCACTCTGCCTCCTAGGAAATGCTGTGTGGTGTTTAAGGCCAGCCTAATGCTTCCTCCTCTCCAGCCCCTAAGTTCTGTCCAGTCCTAGCTTTTAGCCCAACCCACTGAGTCCCCAGTAGCTCACCCCAGCCCAAGCTGAGCACACCTTGAGCAATCCAGAGCCCAGCAGAAAAGGAAGAAGGTGCTACACTCACCTACTGTTTCCCTGAGACAGCTTCATTGGCCCATTGCACAGAGGAGAAAACTGAGGGCAGAGAGGGAAAGTCAGTTGTCTCAGGACCACAAAACCTGTGACTGTTTTGGGGCTGGGGAACTCCAAGTCTCCTGTTCCTCTCTGGGTTCAGGTCAGCAAAGGGGTGAGGAGTTACCCCTGCTGAAACTTCTGTACACCCTCCAATATCTGCAGCAGCAAAGGGAAGGGGTGGCCTTGCTAAAACTCTGTCCCTGCTGGTAGGTATCTGACTTCCTTTTGTCACTTTGGAGCCAGGAAGGCTGATGATGTCACAGCCCGCAGTCAGGCCTGAAAAACAGCAGCTACAGCAGCGGTTCTCAACCTTCCTAATGCTGTGGCCCCTTAATACAGTTCCTCGTGTTGTGGTGACGCCCAACCATATAATTATTTCATCACTACTTCATAACTGTATTTTTGCTACTGTTATGAACCATACTGTAAATATCTGATAGGCAAGGTATCTGATATGTGACCCCTGTGAAAGGGTCACTGAACCCACTCAAAGGTGTCATGACCGACATGTTAAGAACCACTGAGTTAGAGGCTGTAAGGCCAGAGGAATTTCTGTTTCACAGATCACCTTTATCTGTGGTGACAAAAGGCATACCTCAGAAAAACCCTGAAGCACAAGACCAGGAGGCAGAGGAGGCTGATGGTGGAGGATGGCAGGGAAGGGCCTCTGTCTTGGCAGGAAATAGGGTTGATTGTCACCTCCTCTCCGTGAGGACAGGCCGGGCCCTGTGTCTCCTACTGGGCTCCCGTAGTGCCCTCTACCTCCACCCTCAACTGAACCCATTCCAGTATACAGAAGGTGCTCGATAAATGCTGCTTTCTGTTCCCTGAGTGTTATAATTACCATTTGTTTCCCAGTTCTATCTTATCTGTAAGCATTTATTAAACATCAATGATGTGCTAGACATTTACATGTCCATAATCATTTATTGGGCACTGGATGGGGATGGCTCAATGTCAAAATCAAGTGTTTGAAAGCAATCCCCAGAATTTGGGTCCAAGCTTTCCCACTTAGCAGCTGTGTGCCTTGCCCTGTGTGCTGTGATAGCCTCCTGTGTAACAGAAAGTACTGACAGTTCCGTTCTTTGGGGCGTCATTAAAAGGCCTGCGTACGTTATTATATATCAAGTTCTTTGCTGGATCCACAAGGCCAAGCTCTCAGCAGATATTATTTTCACGTGGGGCAAACTGAGGCTCCGTGAGCAGCCTGGGTTTACCCGAAGGGTTCCATTGTCTGTCTGGAAGGCTTGGTGACAGGTACTCACTCTCCTGTGTATGGAAAGCCTGGGTGTTTGCTTATCTACGGAAAATGGCCCAAGCTGCTTTAGGGCCTACTTGTCATTGTGGGGGCTTGCAGGTGGTGGCTTAGGCAGCTGGATGTCAGAGCTTAGGATCTAGGCTGCCATTAATATGTTATGAGTCTTAGATTGTCCAAAGATATAAAGGACGGAGGAAGAGGAGGATGAGGAAGAAGGGGACCTGGGACCTCGAAGGGACCAGTAGGAAGAGTGGACTCAGAAGCTCTGGGAGCAGTTATGGCACAGTGGGGTCTGAATGTCACCTGCTGTGAGAGAATGGGGTTCTATTTTCTTATTAGTGCTCTGTCAGAGAGCATCTGCTTTGCCTCAGTCACCCTGGAGTTCTGGTGGGCATGGGATGCCTGTGGCCCGCCTCAAGGCTTGGCTGGGTAGCCAATCAGATATGCTTATGGAAGGCCAGGAGGGTGAGAAGGAGTATGAGCATAAGATGCTGGCTCTGATCTGCCAGGGTGACTTGAATGGAGGAGGCAGAAGGCAAGTGGTAGGCACAAGGCTGGGAGCTGCACTTACTGAGATCCAGCTCTACCCCTGCTTTGCATCCTGGGTGCAGCCTAGCCTCTCTGTGTCCAGTTTCCTCACATGCACAGGGGGAGAACTACAGCTAGCCCTTTCTGTAGCCGTGAGAAGGATGCAGGATGTGGAGGGTTGAGCATAGAACCACGGCATGAGTTACCACTGCCGTGGCCTCACCCAAAGGACACCCTGGGCATCCACCCCAGTTACTTCTGCATCCAGTTCTCTCAGCTCAGGCCCTATACCTGACTGTTTCTCAGAGCCATAGAAATGGCTCCTTTGGGACCCCTCCTATATGACATTCCTGCACAGCTGGGATGCTTTGTCATTAGAAGGTTCAGAAAGGAAGAGCGAGGGAGAAGCAAAGAGGAACAGAAAGAGGGAGCAGGAAGAGGTCTGCTGGAGACTGAGCACCCTGCCTCTGTGGGCAGCTGTCCTCAAGGTATCGCTGGTGTCCTGCCAAGCTCCTCTAGGGAAGTGGGGACAGACTCTTGGCAACTAGAGAGCCAAGTGGATGGACAGGATTTAAGACTGACTGGAAGCCAGGTATATTGGCCCATACCTTTAATCCCAGCACTTGGGAGGCTGAGTATTATAGAGGCAGGCCTTCTATAATAGGCCTTCTATTGCCTACCCAGCCAGGCCTTGAGGTGGGCCACAGGCATCCCGTGCCCACCACAGCACCAGGATAACTGAGGCAGCAGATGCTCTCTGACACAGCACATAATAAGAACATAGAACCCCATCCCCCACAGTAGGCGACTCTGCTCTCTTGGGTTTGAGATCAGCTTGCTCTACAGAGCGAGTTCCAGAGCAGAGAAAGCCTGTTTCAGAAAACAATAAAAACAACAAAATAATTAAAAAGTTAAAATTAAAAAAACAAAGAAACCAACCATACTTTAAGGGCCGAAGTTTTCCATCTGTGAAGGGGGGACGCAGTCACTGTAGGATTCTTGGGAAGAATGCATTCCTCAAGGCTCAAATGGTAACCACATGTCATCACCCTGGGCAGGAGGGTTGCAAAGCCACTGCAAACAAAGGCTTTGGGATCCATCTTCTCTCACAAGGAAAAACAAAGGAGTTCAAGCCTTTCCCTGCAGTCCCTCGCAGCCTGTCACTCCGTACCCACCACCCTCTGCCTGCAGGTGAACTAGTTGAATCCTGTGAGGTTTTCCCAACTGGCCTTGGGGCTGTGCTCACAAATCCCACATCCAACAGTGTTGGGTTGGACTTAGCAGAGCTTAGCAAAGCATCCGGGGATTTTCCTGCCCCCACCCTGAGCCCCAGAACAAAATCAACAGTAGAGGTGGCTGAACGTGAGCCTCCCTCCTGATCCCGCTGAGGCCACGTTCTTAGGATTTTACTGATTATTCTAAAAGATAAGCTCTTTTTTTTCTTTTTCCATCAAAGGATTTACCGGTTCACTCTGTTTCACACACCTTTAAACATAGATCTCCTCACCCTCACCACCACCTCTACCGCCTTCTTCAGTTCCATCCCCACACAATCTCCACCACTCAGCTGACTCCATCATCCCCCACGCTGCCAAACTCCGTTTCCACGGTGCACAGCACCATCACGCCTCCAACAGTACACTGTCTCCATCAGCCCAGTCACCCATACTGTCTCCTGTCAACCCGAGCAAATCTATCGGTTCTATCACAAATACCCTCCCCATCACCCTGACTGACTCTACCATCCACCTTTTCTGTCACCTCCGCCATCTCTATCACTTTAACCACTTCCACATCCTCTGCCCCTGTCCACCAATGGTCATTCCCTACTATTATGTCACTGCCAAATATCTCCATCACCACCTGGAAAAACACCACCACCTCTATCCCATATACCATCTCCATCATCACCACCTGGAAAAAACACAGCCATCTCTATCCTGTGTACCATCGTCTCCATCACCACCACTCTTTCCGTCACCTTGACCGTCTTCCTGCCTCAACTCTGCCACTTCTACCTCCGTTATCACCTGCTCCATCTCCACCTTTACCACCACCAACTCCTTCCCCTCTTACATGCTCTTCCCCTCTTACCACCTCTGCCTCACCTATTCCACCATCTACACTGAGGACACCATGACTTGCATGACCACTTCTACCACCTTCTCTACCCGGGGCACTACCACTCTCTCTCCTTCTGTTTCACCGCAATGTCCTCATTCACTTCTAATGTCCTCTCTGTCACTGTAAGACCCCCTGAAGCAGGGTCGATCCTGTCCCGGGATGAGTTGGTGCCCCCAAAACTCGAGAGAAACCACTTGATGCAAACCCGTATGAGGTTTATTTTTCAGCCAGCTGAGGACGCACTCCTCTGAGAGTCAGGGGAGTTGGACCCCAAGCAGTAACAGTAGGGGGCTTTTAAAGGAGAAAGTGAGGAGTTGGGAGGAGTTGGGAGGAGTTGGGCTACAGCTCTTCTCTGTGGAGTTTATCTCTGTGTCCTTGGCACAGGGAGGCAGGCAAACGCCTGCCTAGATCTTTTTACAATTATCACTCCTCTGGTTGTAAGGTAGCAAAACAAAAGGCTTTTTGCTGGCTCTAGAGAACAAAGAGCTTCTTACTGGCTGTTATTTTTTTTTTTTGGAGATCTGAAAAACAGGCTTGGGGGGGGGGCGTTTGGGGTTTTTACATTTCAGGGGGAAGTGCTTTGGGGTCTCACATCACCTCCATTTCCACCAGCATCACCTCCATCCTGAGCTAACCACCATGCACAGATCGATTGAATCTACCAAGAACTAGTAACATAATCAGTCAGAGATTTTCCTTTTTTCTTTTCTTTTTAAATTCATCATCTACTTAATGTTAGCATGAGTTGGGGAAAGGCACACAAAGCCATGGCACACTTGTGGAGACCAGAGACAACCATTGGAATCTGCTCTCTCTCCTTCTACCTATGTGAAGTCCAGGGATTGAACTCTGATGTCCAGGCTTACGTGGCAAGCTCTTTACCCACTGAGCCATCTGGCTGACCCCAGCCATAAATTTTCTATTCCGGAGTCAAAAGTATTTTTCCACAAAGGACTGGAGGCTTGCTTCAGTGTCTGGTGTGGTGGCTCTGGGATGAAAAGGTCATTTGAAAAATTCAAATTCAGTTCTTAACTGTTTCAGTAGGGGAAACGGAGGCCACTCTAGGACATGTCATGCTTCTTCAAGTCCCAAGTTCCCCCAAGTTATCTCCTTCACCTCTTGTTTGGTTGACCCCTCTCACTGGGGACCTCCCCTGAGCTCCAGTCCCAAGTTGCAGGACTGTGTATGTCAGACAAGGCTCCCTGAGGGCAAAGGCATCTATATGGCCATTAACAGGCAGTGCCGAGGAGATACTGGGCCTCTCTATCTGGGTACAATGTGAATCAAGCCCTCCCAGCCATCTCCAAGAGGTGATGGACGATTAGACAGCCATACTCTGAAGCTCGTGGGTTCTGGCTTGGGTTTCCTCAGAAAGTCCTGGCAGTTGCTCAGATTCTGAGTCTGATGAGGGCCCGGAAATGCGCATTTCACACACTCCCCATGGGTTCTGGCTGTGGAGAGCCCCAAGTGGTCTTCTTCACAGCCAGGGTGCCTCTCCATGGTGTTTGTTGGTTTAATTCGTCTTCTGTCCCCAACGACCTCCCCATCTGAGCTCTCCATGAGGACGAGAACTTGTGGCTATCACCCTCAGTGGTCGCCTAGCCCAGACTAAATGAACATCCAAATCTGAAAATAAAGGGATAGATGGTCTCTGTCCCTTGTACAGCTCCTTTGGTCTCCTTGATCATAGCCCCGGCCCCTTTAAGTGTGCGTGGGGACGCCGGGACCCTCAGTCTCTGACAGCACAGAAAAAAAAAAAAAAAGCCTTCCTCTCGGGAGCGGGAGGAAACATCTAGGAGGGGGCGGAGGCGCGGCCGGAGCCTGGAGCCCCGAGCTTGAGCGGACGCCCCGCCCAACCCGAGCCCCGCGCCCAGCGCCCCTCGCCTTGCCGCGGAGTGCTGCGCCCGGGGCGGGCCGGGCCGGGGCGGGCGCGGTGGACTGGGCGACAGTGGGACTCCGACAGACGGACCCGCACAGCACGCAGCGACCAGCCTCGGGCTCCGCGGTGGAAGATGCACAGAGCAGGTAGGAGCCCGCGCCTCCTTCCACTCTTCGGCGGCAGGCTCTGCGAGTGGAGCTTGCGGGACCCGGGTTCCCCTCTCTAGCAGCCCAGAGTTCGGGTGTTCTGTCCCACGCACCTCGCCGTTGTCCCCCGAGGAAGGGTCCCCTCAGAAACCAGGACACCCCGCCTTCCAAAGCGACCTAGTCTTGGCCCCCAACCCCCAGTCCTTCCCCTAATGTCTTTTGGGTCCCAGCAGGTTCTCGTTCACCCTTTGGTGGCCAAGCTTGGCTCCCGGGCGCCGACGCCAGAGTCTGTTCTGGTACTCTAGGGCTCGACACACCCCGCTTTGCCATCAGACACCAGGAGCTCTTTGACTGAGTTAGGAAGCCTGGGCTGTTCCTCTTAGATGCACCCCTCTTAAAACCCTCAGCCCGGGCTCCACTACCGGTCCGAAGCCTGGTTACTCCCAGGAGCGTCAGCGTCCCTCTTACCCCCTTCCCCCTCGGGTCTCAATCTGTGAATCAGACTTCACCAGGTCAGGAATTCCGGGAAACACAAAAGTGTTCTCAAAGAAATTTAGCGATCTTTGCCGAGGAGTGCCATTTAGCAGATTGAGAAAGTGAGCCTCAGTCAGATGGGCGGTGCCTGGAATCTGGATTCCTAGCTGCTGTGCATAGGAAAGTTCTCAAAGATGAGCTTGCGCTAAGTAGTAATCCTGAGACCTACCTGCTCTACGCGGTTGTACCCTGTTTTCTTTAACTGCTATCACTGATCAGAAGAGGAACCCCTTCCTCACCAAGCACCCTGTTCAGTGCCATACTTCCTAACACATCCCCAAAGAAACAGGAAGCCACCATTTTGGCTGTCTTGGAACCATATCCTGCTGCTGTTACTGCTGCTGGTGGTGGTGGTGGCGGCGGTGGTGGTGTGTGAGGGGAAGGAGGAGTTGAGGCTTTTTTCTTTTTAAGAGTGTTTTACTGAAAAGTCATTGTCTTGGGAGCAAGGTGCGGCTGGAGACATTGGGTTGGTCTTATAACAGACTGAGGAGTGGGGCAGCCACCTCCTTGTGTCCAGGCATTAGTGTTGCTGAGGGTAATTAACGTGGGTCACAGAATTGGGGGGGTATAAGGAGGAGAGTCACTGCATAGGAGTGGAGAGGACTGGAACAGGGTCCTAGGGGCTGGCTACCCACTGCTGTCTGGGGAAGGTTGTAGTCTGGACAGAGATAGGCTGGCTTTCCCTACTCTCCTAACAAAACAGCTTGGTAACAATGGAGAGAGCCAGTCCAGCTTCCCCATATTTTCCTGTATGAAGCTGGTGCAGGCCCTCCTTTCCTAAGAGTCTGGAAGGTGGAGGGAAACAGAACAAATTGAGATGTAGATTTGACCCCAGGAAGCCTCTGCAGCAGGCACTTTGAGGTCTAGCTGTCTTGTCATTAATTTGTGTCTGTAGACACGGTTCCCTTTTCAGTGTGATAGCCTTCCATGGTGACCGGTGGATGCCACACTCCCTGCTTCCAGATCTCATGGCTCCAGGACTCCCTGGGGTTGGATCTCAGAGCCACCATATGCTTACGTGAGCTTAAGCAGGTTTCTTAACTGCTGTCCCTCAGTTTATCTACCTGACAAATCAAGATCTGTCTCAGACTTGTCTCTACTAACTAACAATAAAGTGAGCAGAACAGGGTCCATCATTAAGCGACCACTGAACACTAACTCATATTTCCTAGGAACTTATAATGGCTTAGTTACCACTACCGTGTATTCTTTCTGTCAGTCTGGTTAACATCATCAACAACAACAACAACCTGATGATGGGAAATTGAACTATTCTGATCTGTTCAGGGGCCAAGACAGGATTGAAATCCAGTTTGAGAGCCATTTTGTTTTTAAATCCAGGCCCATCTTGGTGCCTGGGGGATGTTTGCCTCTTGGCTTTGTTGGGTGTTTTGTGTCTGTTGATTTCCTCGAACTCACAATAGTGCCATGAAAAGGTGGATAGTTCTTTCCTTCTCCAAAAGGAAGACATAGCTTCCAGAGGCTGTAGGATGTATACACACAGCTGTATGAGAAGGGCTGGTACCAGACCCTAGGCCTCTCCGCACTCTGTCTCCCACTGTTTTCCTGGGAAGTGCCCTGTTGTGGATCACTGGGCAAGCTTAACAGCGGCCTAATTAGAAACCAGCAGGTTTGGCTTGGACTTTCCAGCAGGTGCCTAGGAATGGATGTTAAATTAAGATGCACTGCAAGGTGAAATTGGAAGATAATTGTTCTTGTGACATATGGTCATGCGCGCTGCTCCAGGGGGAGCGGAGGGAATGCCAGGGGAGAGAGACTTGGGATCGGATGTCAGAGTGTCAAAAGATGCTGCAAGAAGCCCCCTGAGTTGGAAGAGCTGGGAGGGGGGGAGAATTAACTTTTGGGTCCAACCCTTCACTCTATAGGTGGAGAAACTGAGGCATGAGAAGGGGAGAGACTTGGCCAAGGAGACACCTCCATTTAGTGGCTTAGTCAGGAATGGAGGCTGAGGTTCTGCCTCCCTGTCCAAGGCTCCTTCCCAGACTCCATCTAACCTGACTCCTCCATGGCTGTGAGGGAGCAGCAGGCATGAATGTGTGAGTGACAGATATTTAATTAAAATCCAGAGAGAAAATAGCAGCTAGTACCAGCAGCCGGCCGGGAGTGATTTGTATCATCAGGCGCTATTGAAAACGTTCTTTCTTTCTGTGCCCATCCACTAGTTAGCATTTTGACTAAAGGGGTGCTCTGCCTTTGCGCTATCCTCAGGTGTGGCAAATCTCCAGGCATCATGGGCTTTGGTGACTAGGATGGGGCATATTACCTTCAGGAAGATAGAAGGCTCTCGGGCAGCCAGAGGGTACCAGCCAAGTCCATGATTGGGTCCACAACCAGGAAGTTAAGCTCATCCCAGAGGAACAGTCCCAATGCTGGCTTCACCTATACCTCTCAGACCCCCACCAAAGCTCAGCCACTGGGATGTACCCGACCTTGAGGGCTTCTTGTTGTTGTCTCTGGGCTCTGCACACATTGTCACCTCTGCTGACTTCTCTGGCTCTTGTGTTTTCGCTCATTGTGACCCCAGTCCCTTAGCATGTCCATCAAGAGAGCAAACCCCATCCTGGAATCAGGAGCTTTCACTGCCAGGGTGGCAGGGAGGAGCAAGCCAGGCTGTCCCCTGTGCACTGCTGTGCTTTCCTTTCCCCGCAGTCTCCTTCCTGGGTCCCACTTCTCCCTGTCCATGACTTACATCACATCCCGCTACGTCCACCTTTGACAGACCTGCCCCTGGAACCCATAGCCTGTTGGACATCTCCACTAGGTCTATGATAAGTTACTCAGTTGGACTTCTGCACACTGAAATCCCCGGTCTCCCTTCCCAGTCCTGGCCATCTTGGCTGTTGTGAATAAATTGTCCTGATGTCACTTTTCTGTGTTCTCAGGCTTAAACTTCTTTTGATTATCATTTTGTTACCTGGGAACTTTTCTTCTTCCACATCCAGGTCTGCCCATGCACACATCATCCTTCTGAGCTCTGTTTCCTGATTGGAGTTTGACTCCTTGTTGTCCCAGCCTGGTCCGGGCTCCATCACTGTGGCTGGTCTGGATTAGCGTGAGAACCTCCCTTATGTCCCTTATCATGCCCACCCATAACAGCGTGTTTAGTCTGTCTGTCTGTCTGTCTGTCTGTCTGTCTGTCTGCAGGCATGTGTCCTCCTGCTCACCCTGCTCCTTTTAAACCCCTGAGAAAAAGCTCAGGGATCTCTGAGCCTCATCTCCTACACCCCTCCCCCTCCCCACTCTTCCTTCCCCAAAGCCTTGGCCTCCCTCCTGTCGTTTGGACACACTAATGAGTCCCAGCTTCTCCCTTCTTTTCTACATCTTTTATGGCCCCTTTGTGAGACCAGAGGGGTTTGTTGGTATGTCTAGAGACTCTAGACTAGGGCCCCACACAGTACAGGAGTACAGTATCTATGAACCCATGTATCTGGACTAGGGAGACTTGAGTGGGAACTGACTTAAGTCACTTAGTCACACTGTAGTCAGACTCAGACACTACTTTTGACACACATCTCACTTCACAAGCTGCCCCTAGTTTCTCTGCATCAGTGTCCCTGGTCTTTACCCTTCTCACTGACACCAGGGTTCCTGGGGTTCCACTGTAGGGGAAATATTCTGTGGGATAAAGGAGAGGCAGTGTGGCAGATGGTGGAAGTAGGAAATCGTGTTCTCTCCAGGCCTGCTCTGCACCACCCACCTCACACCAGCCAATTGCCGGTGAGGGGCAAGACCAGGTGCTTTCGAAGCCAGACCAGCATCTTTTGATCTCAGGGGGGACGTGTGGAAGCACTGTGACTTTAGCACAGTGAGAGAGACCGAGTGCTTGTCAGTCCCTGTGCTCCCGCGCAGAAGGCATTTTCTTGCAGAATCACGCCTCAGACCCTACCATAACCTTTTTCAAGGAACAGGCACCTACAGATCAATAGCTTGATTGGATGAAGGATGGGTTGGGAGTGGGGGCAATGCAGCCAGGGTGACAGCCATTTTTCACAGCCTGTCTGTTCCTCAGTCACGTCTCATAGTGCCCATGTTAAATGCCACCTGTTAAGGATGAGAGATGAGAGCCTCCGCCCCTGAAGGATAAGTCATGCCAACATCTGGCACCTGCTGTTGTGAGCTGGGCAGCTGCTATCAAGTGGTATACCAGATAGAGCTGCACTCATGTTGGAAGGATGGGGGCAGGGCGGGAGGATACCCCAACCTGCAGCAACAGTTACTCCTGTGTGAGCAGTCCCCCTCATGCAAATGCCAGACAGGAGGCACTTCTTTCTTCTATGTATGTCTTTCTGTCTTCACAGCATCCCTACAAGAAGCTATATTGTTGTCCCCATTTTACAGATGGTAAAACTGAGGCTCAGGTCTACAGCTCCTAAGTGGCCAAGCCAGGGTTTGAACCTAGCTCAGCTAACTGTTACCTACAATGACCAGTGGCTAGAGCTTATCTTGTTAAACTTCAATTGTGTGTGTGTGTGTGTGTGTGTGTGTGTGTGTGTGCGCACACACACACAATTGGAGTTTAGTAAGTTGAAGAATATTTTAGTTTAGTAAGTTGATGAATATTTTTTCTAAACCAGGAATCATATGGGCTTGCTAACTCTGGTAGTTCTGAAACCTGGGCAAGCTTGAGGGTTGATGTGGATGTCCAAGGGTAGAGTTAAACTTTGGTGACAGTTGTGTCTTCTTTCTCTCTTTCTGGCCTTTAACCTCCTCCTTCATCCTGTCATAACAGCCTGCACTGGTGAGCAGATGCCCATTAGACACTCATGAGCCTCCTTCATAGAGTCTGTGCAATCTTGAATGTGCAACTTTGCCCTCTGCATGATAGTGCCCTGGTGTTTGCAATTGTGATCCTGACTTTGGTTTCACACACTGGCATTGCGGTGCCTATGGGAGAGGACCACAGAGAATTCCAAGTCGGTACTGAGCCCCAGGCATGCAGCTGTGAATGGAGATACTAGACTGCACTTCAAAGTCTTCTTGTGAAAGAAATGCCAACTAGTTCATTTAAAATGACTGAGGTGCTCCTTAATCTACAATGGAGTTACATTCCCATAAAGCCATCATAAGTCAAAAATACCCTGTCAAGAGTGCATGTCACAGCCGGGCAGTGGTGGCACACACCTTTAATCCTAGCACTTGAGAGACAGATGCAGGCAGATTCCTGAATTCGAGGCCAGCTTGGGGGTGTGGTGGTGCACGCCTTTAATCCCAGCACTTGGGAGGCAGAGGCAGGCGGATTTCTGAGTTCGGGGACAGCCTGGTCTACAGAGTGAGTTCCAGGACAGCCAGGGCTACACAGAGAAACCCTGTCTCAAAAAACCAAAAAAAAAAAAAAAAGAATTCGAGGCCAGCCTGGTCAAAACAGCCAGGACTGCACAGAAAAACCCTGTCTTGAAAAAGCAAGAGAGAGAGAGAGAGAGAGAGAGAGAGAGAGAGAGAGAAGAAAAAAGAGTGCATGTCACACACCTAACCTCCCAACCATGCTAGCTTAACTGTGCTTAGAACCTCTAACTTTCCCTGCAGCTGGGCTGAATCATCTCCCCCCAAAATCTTCTGCCTCTGCCTCTCAAATCTGGGATTACAGGCAATATCCATGCCCTGTGGTATTTGGATATACCAACTCCAGTAAAATATATTGTGTTTTTGTTCTTGCTGTTTATTTGTTTTTGAAGCAGAGTTTCACTGTGTAACCTCACGGGCCTGGAATTCTCTGTACAGACCAGGCTAGCTTTGAACTACCAGAGCACTACCTTTGAGCACTAGGAGTAAAGGTGTGTGCCACCAAGATTGTTAGTGTATTTTATTGTTATTGTAAAGAAGATTGTTAAAGTGACCTTCACCTATTTCTATTTTACTTTACTTTATTTTATTTTAATTTTTAAGATGAGGTTTCTCTGAGTTACCCAAGCTGAATGCTGACCCCTTGGGCTCCAACGATCTTCCTGCCTCAGGCTCTTGAGTAGGTGGGGTTTCTACGGTGGATCCCACGCCTGACATTTCTTTTACAATATGGCAGTGCCAGGAGCTGGTGTGGTGTCATACACCTGTGTTTACAGACTCGGGAGACTGGGGCAGGAGAAACCTGGGTTTGGGGCCAGCCTAGACTACATAGTAAGACTTTATAAATGTCACAAGTAGTGATGGGTGTGGCCCTTGATGAGAGCTGCTGGTAGTAACTGCTAAAACACATCAGTGGGCTCAGATGCTGAGGAAGAGACTTGATGTGTTAGAACCCCCCCCCCCCAGTCCTCTGTTACATCTTCTCCTAGGTTAGGACCAGGCTGGCATCTGGAGCTGTTATCACACCCAGACCTCAGCAAAGATAGACTGAAGATGAGGCCTGTCTGAAGGGACGGTGTCAGCGTGGAGTTATATGTCTGAGAAGTTCACTTTGCTGGAGTATGAATAGAGATGTGACCGGGCCCTGCTGGCTGCTCAGGAGAGACAGAGGCCTTGGACCTTGGGGACTGTACCACTGGTCTGCTTCTTGTCTTAACATGCCCCACGCTATTCTTCTCAGGGGTTCACCTTCTCCCAGAGGCCTCCCAGTTACGGCAGTACTTCCTGGATAACTCCTGACGCACGTGGTCTCTGCACATCCCTTTACCTGCCAGTCTGTGTGCCTCCGCATCCCTGAGGGTCACCATCTTTTGTAGCTACCCATATTAGTACATGCCATTTCCATTCTTCCATGACATTTGCGGGTACAGGCTGGATACTGCAGAAATACGCAGACTTCCTTAGTCAAAGGACATACAGCGTTGTGTGTCCTTGGTGTGTCAGCTGTGAACAGATGAAGTGATGGCTAGTGATGAGCTAGCATCTCATAGCTGCAGTTCTCTCTCTCTCTCTCTCTCTCTCTCTCTCTCTCTCTCCCCCCCCCCCCGCTGTTGTTCTAACTTCCCAAAGGATTTTCCTCTGGGCCCCATAAAAGCGTTTCGTCTGCAGTGTTGGCCTAGCTGGCTTGGTTAGGGTGCTTATGAACACCAGCTCTGTGAGGACCCTGGAAGCCTGACCGTCAAGTTCATCTTTTTCTCATGGTGGCAGGACACACAGAGATCATTCAATCAGTAGTTTCTGGTGAATGAATGCAAAGATCTTGACACATTGTTCAAGGCACATGGGATTTTGTTGAGCTGATCGCTGTTAGCTGGACTGTGGAGGAAGCTCTGTTCCCCCATTCACAGAATGAACTGTTAATGTTAGGTCAAAGACTTTCTGTGTTTCAGATACGATTTCATGTGTCCCAGGCTGGCCTTGAACTCACTGTGTTGCTGAGGGTGACCTTGAATGTTTGATCCCCTAGCTTCTACCTCTCCAGATCTGGGATACTAGGTTTATGGGGGCTGAGGATCAAATTTAGGGTTTCCTGCGTGGAAGTCAAATATTCTAGTAATAAGGCTATATGCACATCCCTGCTAAAGGATTTCAAGGATGTGGGGAAGGGGATAAAGGTCTGAGACAAGTCACAGAGTGGGAACTCTCCTCCATCCTTCCTTCACCAGGCCGTGTGAACAGTTTTGAGCATAAGTTAATTGTGTTTCTTCTCCTTGTCTCTGATTTGCTCTGCAGATTCACCAAAGCCACCACTTGCTCCCAAGCCAAAGGTTACTACCAACCCTTACACACCGGCAGCCAAGTTTCCCCCTTCACAGAGGCCTGACAGTTTCCCCAGCCCCAACTCCATGTCCAGGGGCCCCAAACCCCCCATCGCTCCTAAGCCCAGACTGACTGGCCCCAGTGAGTACCTGAACAACAGCATCAGCAAATGCAGCAACGGGAGGCTGCTCTGCGAGGACCGGGGCCTGTACGACGGACACCACTCCACCCTGAATTGCTTGGAGTTGGAGACTGATGAGCAGTACATCATGGTCCCCATGGCTCCACAGAAAGAGGATACTCCTGTGGATGGGGCTACCGAGGAGCAAGGGTTTGATGGGGAAGTCCAGGAGCATGGTACAGAGCAGACAGGAACTGAGGGGGACCTGGCAGCTCCAGATGAAGAGGCACCAAGTAGAGACAGTGAGGAAGGCCTGGTCCACGCTCTGGAAGATGAAGACTGTGATCATGATCCAGAGACAGATGGGTCCCCAACAGCCCCAGATGAAGGGGCACCAAGCAGAGACAGTGAGGAAGGTGAGGAGGACTTTGATCAGGGCCCAAGTATGGAAGAGCGTCCCATGAGTGAAGAGGAGGGAGAAGAGGAGGAGGTGAAGGAGCACGTGTACAACAGTGATGACAGGGCACCCTGGGATGGAGAGGAGCCCTTCCCCAATGAGGTCATTCTCACACATGTCCGTTCTCAGTCCCCTGAAGTTCCCTGTTGGGAGCAAGGTCCTCCTGAGACTCCTGGAGAGGCAGAAGAGGACTGTGAAGACACCTGTAACAACACAGAACCTGGGAAACCCAATGAGGACACTGGTCAGGACACAGAGGATGCCAGCATAGGATCCCCTGAGAGTGAGGTGTCCCCAGATGTCCAGGAGCAAGAGGCAGCGACAGACAGCCCTGAGGTCTTTGAGGAGGACTCTGCTGAGGCTGCAGAAGGTGAGGATCAGATAGACCAGGAGGAGCCACCCAACTGTGGCGAGGAAGCCTACAACAGAGACTCTGCAGCAGCCACCGTGCAGGTGGGAGAGGACCTCGGAGAGGAGGGAGATCATGTGCCGGAGGACCCTGCTGAGGAGAGCTGCCAGATCATTCCCTTCGAGAGTGACAGTGTGGAGGAGGATTTCTCACCTACCCTCACAGAGAATCCCTATGAGATTTTTCCAACCGAGAGCACTTCCTTCTGCAACAACACCTATTCCCTTGACGAGCCAGGCAATGGGCACGAGCCAGCGTGCAAGATCTGTGTAGAGGAGGTCCCTGGTGTTGGCCCTTCACTTAGCCAGCATGACGCCCTGCAAGATGGATCTGGAGAGGACTCCCCGGTGGTCCCTGATGTGGTGGTCGTGCCAGAGAGTGAGGGGCCTGTGGATGATGCACTCAGCAGCCCATACATGATGGGAGTTGGCTTTCTGAGCCCTGGAGAGGGAGCGCAGTCAGACGCCCAGGCTGCATCAGGCACTCTGAGTGGGTACAGTAAATGGGAGGAAGGGGGGAACTCTGAGGGAGGGCAGGTCCCAGTGGATAGGAAGAATATTGCCACAAGGGCCCGGCCTCACTCTGGGAAGGTGGCTGGTCATGTTCCAGAAACTGTTCTAGAAGAAACAGGACCAGAAGCCTGTTCATCAGCCGTGGGTATCAGAGATACGGGTGATGAGGTGAAGAAGATAGGTATATTGCCAGAAGGAAAGCCCCCTGAGTCTGTTCGGGCCTTGCCAGCCAAGCCCAGAGCATTTACTCTCTACCCAAGGTCCTTCTCTGTAGAAGGCCGGGAGAGTCCTCTGTCCATGTTCCGGGAGCCAGAGGGAGCCGGGCTGGACAGCCACCGTGTGAGGAGGAAAGAGGACAACCTCTCTCTGCCGGGCGCCATCGGCTCCTCCGGTAGCTTCTCACAGCGCAGCCACCTGCCTTCCAGTGGCACCTCCACACCATCCTCTGTGGTTGACATCCCGCCCCCTTTCGACTTGGCCTGTATCACGAAGAAACCCATCACTAAAAGCTCGCCCTCACTCCTGATAGACGGAGACACGCTGGAAAAAGCCTCCAAGAAGAAGAAGTCCTCCTTCAAACGCTTCCTGGAGCTGACGTTCAGGAAGAAGACAGAGAGCAAGGTGCACGTGGACATGAACCTGTCATCTTCCAGGTCTTCCTCCGAGTCCAGCTACCATGGTCCAGCCAGGGTCCTGGAACTTGACCGAAGAAGCCTCAGCAACTCGCCCCAACTCAAGTGTCGCACGGGAAAGCTCCGGGCCTCTGACTCCCCGGCCTCCCTCATCTTCTACAGGGACAGCAAGAGGAAAGGCGTCCCCTTCAGCAGGACAGTGTCCAGAGTGGAGTCCTTTGAAGACCGCTCCCGGCCGCCCTTTCTGCCTCTGCCCCTCACCAAGCCACGGTCCATCTCATTCCCTAACGCCGACACTTCGGACTATGAGAACATTCCAGCCATGAACTCGGACTATGAGAATATCCAGATTCCCCCTCGCAGGCCGGTGAGGACTGGCACTTTCACAAAGCTGTTTGAAGAACAGAGCCGAGCCCTGTCCACCGCAAATGAAAATGACGGCTACGTGGACATGAGCAGCTTCAATGCCTTCGAGAGCAAGCAGCAGAGTTCAGAGCAGGAAGCTGAGAGGTACGTGAATGGCGGGTCCTTTCTCAGAGTGTGGGCCTGTGTGAGGCAGCTAAGGCGTGGGAGTGGAGTGGACATGCTTAATCCGCTCTGTTTCTTCCTAGCTGTGTGGTTTGGGGTGAGTGGCTCTACCTCCCTCAACCGCTGTCACTTTGCCTGGGAAGTGGGGCTCATGTTTAGGAAGACTGGAGTAGCTTGTCTGTGTGAGACTGCAATATAAAGGGACAGTTCTCATGCATGTCTAAGGGAGATTGCTGTCACACACACACACACACACACACACACACACACACACGCACACACAAAGCAACTAAGCAAGTATGTTCTGGAATCTGGCCAAACTAAATATCTTTCACCATCAGAAAAATACCCTAATTGATTGATGCCTTCTTATTGTGTACACGTAGAACTAGAAAAGACAATTTATTTAAACTGTCCAAAGAGCTCACGATGCCTCGAGCTGAATTTCTGAATAGAAGTCTTGAGGAGGTGTATTTAAGTTGATTTTTAAAAACTGGATCACTCTGAAGGTGGGAGCGGAACACTGCGGATATTGAACAATAGTGGGTTTTTCTGCTTCCCTTCCCTCTGGCTGAAAGCCCCTCCCTTAGCTTACCTGGACTGGCTGTTCCTTATGTACTGTAGATGCAGCCTAGATAGGACACAGCAGCCTGTCTGCATGCACCTTGCTGGGGGCTCTCATCGGAGTCACAGACAGTTCCCCAAGGTTGCAGTTTAATGGAGGAGCTCCAGAGTTCCTTCTTGTGTGGGGGACTAAACCACCTTGCCTGCTGCCTGGTGACACCTGCCAGGTGTGCCCAAGGAGCTGCAAGGGAGCTAGAAAGAGACCATGGCTGCTCCTGGCCTGGAGAAGACTGGTAAGGTGTGCCAGCTTCATTTCCTGGAGTATGCCATGTGGCTCCCACCTGGGTTCCATCTTCTCCCTAAACCCTGGCCAAGGGAAGACTACATCCATTCTTGGTTTGTTTGCCAGCATGAAAGTAGACACCAGCCTTGGAGAGGGGCTGAATTTAACGTGGAGAGTGAGTGGAGCTGACTGGTTTATTTCATTAGTAATTATCACATGGTCCCAATTAGATCCAGCCCCGTTTCAACCTCGTAGTACTGGTGAAAACGAGACCACATTTGAAACACAGCATCTTCAGGTGTAACATATGGTCGCCCACATTACTTCCCAGAATTCCCTCCCGGGGGTTCTTGGACTGCTGAATAATAGGAAGTGTTGGTTTGCTTTGTTTTCCCAAGTCATGGTTTCTCTGTGAAGCCCTGGCTGACTTGGAACTACTCAGTAGGCAGATCAGATAGGCTTTGAGCTCAGAGATCTGCCTGCCTCTGTCTCCTAAGTGCTGGGATCGAAGGTGTTTGCCCTCACCTCCCGCTCCGAAGATTTTCTGTGTAACCTAGGCAATATCCCATGTTTTCTCCTTTCTACCTACCCAGTTCACACCACCTTCTCTCTCAAGGCAGATGAGTCGGCTGGTTTCATCTTTGGGGTGACAGCCTTTTGAAGATTAAAACACACTTCTGCGGAACCACAGTTTTATTGTAGAAGGGACGTTTCAGATGACATTGTGTCCTGCAATGGGAGGGAAAACTGAGGGGCAGAGAGGAAAAGGGAGTGGCTCAGGGTCTCACAGGTTTGGGAGAAACCTACTCTGGGACTTAGACATCCTAACTCTTAACGTAAGAATTAGCAGTGAATTGTGCTAAGGGGCACTGAGGTGGGTTGTACACTCTAACCCCACAGGTAGGGCCTTCCCCTCTTAGTGTGTATACTGTGCCCAATGGGGTTGTGGAGTACACAGGTGCTTGACTATATGCAAAGACCTTCTGTACTTTCCCCATCCTGGACACAAAAGGAAAGATCCACAACAGGAAATAAAATATTCAAGAAAATGCTAACGGTACTGCGTCTTGACAGTTCACTGTGTACCAGGTACTGTGCCCAGTGCTTTCCTTGTTAGCCTACATCTGAGGTTGCAGGAACTGGCCTGAGGGGTCCCGAGCCCTCACATCCAGAAGCACTCTGGCCCCTCTGACTGACGCTGTTCCACCAGGGACCTGACTGGGTGATTCTCAGTGCCAGTCAGGCAGACAGTTGAACTGTCTTCACTTCCTGCTGGGAGACGGATGAAAACGGAGGAGAAAATCCCTGCCCCGGGCACAGCAGGCCTGGGCAGGTGAGAGGCCCAGGGTGGTACGGGGCTTCACCTGAGTGGGCGTTCTGAATAAGGCAGAGGAAAGAACAGAGAGGCAGCTGGGAGCCTGGGGTTGGGGAGCAGATGAGGCAGGTGGAGGAGAGGCACTTCCTCCTCGTCAGAAGCCAAGGCAATTGTTTGAGAGCTCTGAGAGGAGGCTGGACTGAACCTCTGGAGATGCATCCTGAGAAAGGTCCCAGAATGGGCAACAAGCTTAGGAAATGGCTGAGGGCCCCATTTGCCTCTGCCTAGGAGGTAGGAGGGAGTTTTTGTTCAAGTCAGCTTATCTTTACCTCAAAAAGGGACAAAGGAAACTTGGTGTTACGGTGGGGGTTGGAAGTAGAAAGTACTTATAAAAAATTAGGTGAAAGGAGAGTAAATTAGCTTAGGAGAAATCTATCTTGAGACTGTTACTTTCCAGGTTGTAAACCCCAGGCCTGGTTTCTGAATTAGGTAGAGGCTCACCCTTGCCCCACACACCCCCGACTGCTCACCAGGGTGCTCAGAAGGTGGTCAGACTTGTCATCTAGAACCGTGACTGCTTTCCACTGAGAGTATTTTCCTCCAAGAAATAGGACTGAGCTGGCTACTTGGAACATGCTGAAGCCTGAGCCAAGCCTGGGCCAGGGGTGATGGGGAACTGTCCTCTCAGGGACGGTGCTGTGAGCAGGATGTCATAGGAGCCCCGTTTCAGTTCACAAAGTAGAAGTGGAAGTTTGTAACAGGGTTTGCCATCTCTTCTTTTGACTTTATTTTTTTCTGAACAGACTCTCTTTCCAGCAGGATGCTGTGTGGCCTCAGCACTCAGGAGTCTCTGTTTGGGGACTTTCTCTGTAAGGACCTGCGGTTCACAGGCTAGGAGCTAAGCTGGGCTTCTTTTGGTGACAGGGAACTAGTGGCCTGTCTGAGCTTTACAGTTCCCAGGTGCTTCCCATGCTAACAGAAAACTGATCTGATCCAGCATGCAAGCGTGGTACCTTGTCCTGTACGCCCCATTTCAGCCTGCCTGGTCTTCCTGCTTCTTGTATGGTGGTGAGTCTGCTTCCTTCAGCCTCCTGCCTTAGCATAGGTTGCTCCTCTGTGTCCCTGGTCTTCAAGGTTTACTGTGAAAAATTCTAAGTTACTGAAAAACTCCACACTCGACAGTGAGGGTCCTTGTGTCCACTCCCTAGGTCCTGCCACGCCCTTCCTGCAGTGTTGGCTGTCTCTTATTCCTCTGTCAGTCTGACACACACTGCTCTGGGGACACTGACCATTTCAGACAGATACCGGGCAGCTGCTGCTACGTGTGTAGACTTCTCAGCCACGCCATCCTGGTACTGTGGCTCTCCTGCTGCTTGTCAGTCAGGCTCATAACCTTGAGTCTATCACAGTCAAGTGATCAGCAAATATCTGCTGTTAAGGGGCGTGAATGAAGGTCAAATTTTATGAACTTGATCCCAGAGATGCTACATCTGGAGGGAGAAACAGGGTCCTTCACTACTGTGACTCTCTCTCTCTCTCCACAAACACACACACACACACACACACACACTCTCTCTCTCTCTCTCTCTCTCTCTCTCTCTCTCTCTCTCTCTCTCTCTCTCTCTCTCTCTCTCTCTCTCTCTCTCACACACACACACACACACACACACACACACACCCTTCCTGCCTATGTATGCCATGATGCTCCTGTCTCCATTGCAAGGTCTTAGATTGGGGAACTTTAGAGTATATTGTTATCCTCTGCTCTAGTGCCCCTGGAAGGCCCAGAGCTGCAGGTAACAAGCAGGCAATACTAATCTAGAGCCCTGTGCAGCACTGCCTCTGACACCAATGCCAAGACCAATGGTCTAGATTCCATGACCACACTGGAGCCTGTTACATTGTTACCATGCTACCCCGTATTACCATGCTACCATGTTACCAGCCAGAGCTGGGATAAATTTGTAGCATGCAACTAGATAGGAATCCCCAGGCCTCATTTTCTGATGAGAAGACTGAGGCTAGCTGAACTAATGCTGAATGTTCTCTGTCACATAGAGAGTAAGTGACCAAACCAGGATTGGAACCCAGGCCTGCCTGACTCTCCATTCTGGGCTGTTTCTGTTTGTACTGTTGTTTGTTTTCCATAGTGAAAAGGTCCCACTCTGTGGTGTTGCTAACCTGACATCTGCTGAGATGCTCCCTGAAGAAGAAAGGGTGCTCAGGCCCCATCCTCAGTGCTATCCTTGCTGATAGTCTAGAGGACCCCAGGGGATATAAAAGAGGGGTGTGCCTTCCTATCTGATGGCCCGTGGGCTTCTAGAGCCTCTGATCACTAATCTATAGCTGCCAGCCATGTGTTAATGGTATGTCCAGACATCTTTCCTTGCTTCCCTTTGGCCTCTGGTGACCACCTATGCCTAAGGGACAGCCAGGAGCTCTAGTTTTTGGGGTCTGCCACCTTGGTGGGGGGATTGTCATGCTCACCAGGGGAATTATAGGAGCAGAGTCTATGTACTTGTGTCTGCAAAGAGAGTCACGGGAGTTCTGAGGAATAAGGCTCAGTTCACTCTGCTTCCCTTGGTCACAGAGAGCTCCAGTCACGCTCTGGTGGCAGGCAGAACCTTGCTGTGCTCCATGTGCATGAGGAGGGTTGGGACAGTCAGGGAAGGGTAGCCTTGACTGGCTAATGGTGCCCGTGTGAGAAGCAAGTAGTTCTGCACCAGATCCTATGCTAAGTAGCATGCAAGATGGGGTGGGCGAGGGAAAAGGGGGAACTTGAAGCATAGCACAGAACAGTGAGATTTCTGTATTGGACAGAGGAAGGGCAAGAACAAGGAAGACGCATCCCGTTTGCAATCAGTAGCAGCCTCTAGGCCTCTGCTCTGGAAGACACTTACTCACCTCAGAAGTAGACATGGAAAACACATTGAGGGGGCTGGGTGAAAGGCCTAAGGATCAAGCTCAAATATGTGCTTCCTTTGGTGCTCCTGTAGGGCACTACACAGGCTCAGTGGGGTCCCCCTGTTACAGACACCTGTGGGACCCTAGTCCCTTCAGCTCTGTCCAGGTTGTGGGGTAAAGCCTGCCCCCAGTGTCTGTGAACTAGCTGGCAGAGGGAAAAATAGAGGCGATGGGGGTGAGGTGGGAGAGCCAGGAGGATCATAGTGTCTCCACTCCCCAAAGAGCAGTCTGTACCTGGGGAGCCACCAGAGGTGGCTCTTGGTTGAGGAGCAGGATGGTAGAGAATGTGGGAGGTCTGGGAGGAAAAGCTGGCCCGGACATGAGTCTGGAGGGGCAAGTATGTGGCTGTGAGGTGGGGATGGTGGGTATGTGGAACAGCTGAGGACATCTCCTGGACAATCTGTATGACCCTGAGTACTTCTGGGCACAGGAAGGCCATAGCAGGCTTCGTGCAGGATGTTGGCACTTTGCTGACAGGTGGGACCTGGAGGAAAGAGATAGGGCAGGCATGTTAGAATGGCCGTGATTCTGTCACTAGATGATGAAGATAAAGCTCGGTTTGCTGAGGGAGAGGTGGGAGTGGGACTCTGTCTCCAGAGCAGATATGGCCCATCCTTCTTCAGCAGCTGTCAATGCTGGAGCCCCATAGATGGTCCCTACATTGGTCTTTCTCTTCTCTTATGAGTCTTTGAAAGTCTGTCCAGTCCCAAAGAAATAAGGCTTGTGTTTGTTTCCTATAAAAGTCAGAGATAGGAAACATAAGAGCTTACGTCTTTAACCTGAGAGTTAAATGAGTGATCTGAACTATAACTGTGAAGTAGGAAGAGGTGAGTCTGCAGGCAGGCTGACCAACAAGTCCAGCACAGCACCCAGGGAGGTTCTTTCCGGCCCCACCTCCCAGCATCCTTGTGCTATAGGATTCAGGCTGCTTCCATCTCTTCCAGTCACAACCAGGGCTGCAGCTGCTGCTCTTCCCAGTGTCCCTGTAAGCAAAGGTGTTTTGTAGCCTGAGCAAGGATAGGCTCGGTCTCCTGCTGATGGCCCCAGAGTACTGAGAGCCGTGTGGCAGGTCTTCGATTCTCCTAGCATAGTCTACCTCAGCAGTCTTCCACCATCATTATGCTTTTGACAAATGAACTCATGCGGCGCTTTCATTAAATTCAGTCGGAGGGACCTGTAACTGCCATACAGATCATCAGGATCTCAAGACCAGCACGTGCGAGCACACGGCCGTGCGGCTTGTTGAAATTGACTGATGAGAATATTCAGTTTTTAATTTTCTGACTTAAAATAAGACCATCTGCAGCTGTTTCTTTTAGCAATAATTTTTAATTAAATGCAATAAAAATTTACAGGGAACGACCCTAATAAGAAAATTGTGTCAGGAACGTGCTTATTGGAACATCGCTAGCATGATATTAATCCCCTCCCCACCCCGACTATTCTTTTTTTCTTTTCTTTTTTTTTTCTTTAATGTAATGAAACCCTGATTGTTAATCACGACGTGATTTTCGCTTCATAAAGTCAAGGCTTCCCTGTGGGAAGAGCGGCAACCATTCTGTCTAATAGCAGACAATTTCGTGGTAGGAGTCCTTCCATAGAATATGGAGAATGGTTGCCATGACCAGCTGAGCCCCAGAGGAGGAGAGGGGCTTTGTTCTAGTCTGCATTTCTGAGGTCCTTCTTTGTCCCTACCTGCTCCATGGGATGAGCCACTGATAGCTGTCCAAGACCTATCCAAAGAGAAAAGCCACTGGTGGCTCCTGTAGTTGGTCAGTATCTTGCTGTTGCTGCCATTGTCTGAGCTTCTAGGCAGAGTGGGAAGACGGACAGAGGTCTCACCTGGCTGTGACTGTCGGGCTAGAAACATGCATGCCATAGGCCAGCAAGACCATCATAGCTTCTGAGAAAGAGAGGAAAGCTGCACGCTAGATAGAGAGCAGCTGCTGTCAGGGAGGAAGTCAGGGAGGGCTTCTCTGAGGAGGTGATGCTTGAGGGAAACTGGGCAATGGTCAGCTGTCCTCCAGGAAGGGCCAGGTGGTGGGAACAGCAGGAATGGAGACCCTTGCTCCTAAAGCTGAGAAGGAGGGAGGCTAGCTGGACCAGAATGTGAGAAGCAACAGGGCAAATGAGGCTGGAACAGATGGGGGCCTGGGGTTTTATCTGGGCGAGACATTTCTGCAGCAGCATGAGGCTCTTCTGTCCTTTAGATTTGTGGTGACTTCTGTGCAGTCAGGGCTTAGTCCTCAGCTTGCTGCTATTGGGAAGTGGTGTGGACCATATGTGTACAAGTGTGAGCCTGCCTCTGTGTGTGTGTGTGTGTGTGTGTGTGTGTGTGTGTGTGTGGTGCCTGCCTCTGTATATGGTGTGTGTGCCTGCCTCTGTGTATGTGTGGTATGCCTGCCTCTGTGTGTGTTGTGTTCCTGCCTCTGTGTGTATGTGTATGTTGTGTGTGCCTGCCTCTGTATATGTTATGTTCCTGCCTATGTGTGTGTGGTGTGTGTTCCTGCCTCTGCTTCTGTGTGTGTTGTGTTCCTGCCTCTATGTGTGTGTGTGTGTTTTGTGTGTGTGTGTGTGGTGTGCGTGCCTCTGTATATGGTATGTGTGCCTGCCTCTGTGTGTGGTGTGTATGGATTGTGTGTGCCTGCTTCTGTGTGTATTGTGTTGTGTGTGTCTGCTTCTATGTATGGTGTGTATCATGTTGTGTGTGTATGTGGTGTGTGTGTCCTGCCTCTGTGGTGTGGTGTGTGTGTGTATGGTGTGTGTGTATCCCCATGTATGTGTATGTGCCTGTGGGGGCAGGGGTTCACATGTGCCACAGCATACATACAGAGATCAAAGGCTAGCCTTGGGTGCCCACCTCCACCTTCCACCTTAACTGAGACAGGGTCCTTCCCTGTTTACTGCTGCTGCATAGACAGGCTGCTGGCCTGTGAGCCTACTCACATTCTCTACTGCCTTTCCCCTCAGAAGCGCTGGGATTATAGGTGTTGGCACTACTGTGTCCAGCTTTGACATAGGTTCTGAGGCTCCAAACTTGGGTTGTCAGGCTTATGTGGTGAGTGCTTTAACCACTGAACCTCCTGCCCACCTCCCCCACCCCCCAGTGATGAAAATTTCAGTGGAGAGGCCAATGAGAGGTCTCCCAGCACACTGGCCCTTCCTCTCGCTCCTCTTTTGTTTTCTAATCACAGCTAACAGCAGCTTTGCTCCATCTTGCACAAGGCCTGTGATTGGTGCCTCACCACAGCCAAGGGGCCAAGGAAGCATAGGCTAGACCTTCCAAAGCTGAGCCAGCAAAATACTGTGTCTTTTTAAGGTGGTGCTCTCAAGTATCTATTACAGTAACAGAAGGCTGGCTCACAGGATCCAAAGCTGTTCCCGTCATACTGACTCTCTGGATTATTTTACTAGGGATGTCCATTCTGTTGGGTTAGCAGATAATCTGAAGCTACCACAGAGTGTCTTCCATCCAGAGTGGGCCTCTGCTCTATCTAACGTGATTTGGACTGAAGTCTTGGGACTATCTTTGTTGTTTTAGGACAGGTGGTCTCGGGTCTCTCTACTTCTCTGCCTGGTCTGGAGTGAGTAGTGAGCTGCTCTGAATGCCTTTGTAGATGGTAGGGTTGGCTCAGCCGCTCCGTCAGAGGATGATGATGGGAGGGCGTTGAAGAAACTGGGAGGAGACTTGAAAAGGAGATGTTGCTGAACTGGGACTCATACCGTCTATAGGAAGCAGTTTGCTATGAGCAGGAGGGGGCTGTGCAAGGTTTGGAGCAAGGGAGAGCCAGCACCGTCCTTGTCCACAGAGAAAAAGGAGACTCCAAAGACAAGTGACCAAATGACTAGAGATTGAGGCATGGCAGCAGGGCTGGATGCTGCATCCTGTGTGGTTTGATGCGCACGTGCACGCACACAAATACAGAGCGCTGCAGCTATCTATGGCTTAGAGAAGAGTGACTGGGAGCTCTGCCGAGTCTGAACTCTTCAGTGTAGGGAACGCAGGAACATCAGGTGGCTGATGGAATTTGTCACCCATGACCCAATGGTGGTAGGACAAGGGGAGAGAATGAGCTCACACCAGCTCTGACCCTACCTTCCATGGGACCCGAGCTCCGCTTGCCCCACCTGTCCTAGCTTCGTCTCTGGGCTGCCAGAGTAGGTGTAGATGACACGTGCCAAGCACATTCTTGGGCTTCCAGCAGCAGCTCGGCCAGCCTGTGCTTTCCAGGGGTGCCTGCTGTACAGGAGGGAGCCTTGTGGAGCTCACGTTGTACCCTAGCACTATAGATGGCTCTGTGTCAACGTGACAAGTCATGAATTCCGCCCTGAGATACTGTTTGGAGTCTGTGTTAACACATGAGAAACTGAGGCATGAAATGGTTGAGCAGAGCAGCCCAGGTCAGTTAGTTGATCAACAGCAGGGCCAGGATGTTCCCCTGCAGTTTCCAGCTACGCAGCAAGGACCCTACTCACTCTGTGGGTATCACTCCATTCAGTTTGCAGAATGTCCTGTTGAGAGCAGAGGAAGAAACCGAATAGGTTCTGAATAGGGGCAGGAATTGTAAGGCAGTTAAGTGCTGGAAGAGAACCAGAAGGGCTATATCTCTAGGTCTGGGCTCTGCCCTCTTTCTGGTTTACCCCCTTTGCAAGCTTGTCAACTGGAACTGACATCCATTCGCTTGAGCTACAGATGCTGCAGGGGAGTGCAAGTCTTCAGGATGTCATCGGTGTTCAGGATAAGGCAGCTTATAATGACTGCACTCAGTTTTTCCTGCCTGAGGCCAAAGCTGAGGCTCAGTTGTAAGCGTTTTCCTGGCATGTGCAAGGTTCTGGGTCCAAGTCCCAGCATCACCATCGCCCCCAAAATCCAAATACAGAGAGGGAAATACTGACCATCTCAGGGTTAAAGGCACAGGCTGTGTGCTAGGTGACACTCCCTCGGAGTGCCTGGCCATGCTTGGGGAAAACCTTGGATAGCCTATTCCCCATCCCCTTTGCTGTGGTGGCAGGAATCATGGGCCTTGTGCAAGGTAGGGCAAAGCTTCTGTTAGCTATAGTTAGAGAACAAAAGACCATGGTTCCTCTGTGTTCTCGAGAAAAAAACACATTCTTTCCCCTAGGAGCTAAGGTCTTTGAAGGATGCTGGTGACCCTGGGGTCCCAAGTGCCATGTCAGCTGCTGCTGAAAGTGACAAAGCTCCCTTGGTCTTGGAGAAGCCTGGGTCTCTGACCCTGTTCCTGTGGATGAACATCTTGGGCAGAGATTGTTTTCAGTCATTATGTGGCTGGTTTCCATGTAAACAGAACGCTTATCCACATACACAGTTGTCTAGAGCCCTGGCTAGTGCCCAGGGGGAATTTCTCCAGGTTAAGGCATGAACCCAAGAACTTGAAATGTCAGACTTGCTTCCATGATCTAATTCCATGATTCCAATTAAGAAGCAAGTTATAAAAATCAAAATCTTGTGATACAGTAGAGTCTACTCAAGGACCATAGTCCTAATGTGACAAATTAGGCATGTCTGGTGGTGCTGTCCTGGGAAGTGATGAGCTCCCTGTCATGGTCAGGAATCAAGCACAGGGAAAGGATCTGTAGGTCAGGAAGTCAGAACTGTCACTGCCATCCCTGGCTGGGTGGATGGGATGGAGGAAGCAGTACCTGCCCTGCAGCCTAGAAGAGGCTGAAGAGGCCACAGGAGGCCCTTCTCATTCACAGTGTCCACTTCACAGGCTCACTGAAGTGCCAGTATGGAAAGTATGCTCAGAAGGGACTAGTGGGCTTCCACACTTCATCTCCTTCCTTCCTTCCTTCCTTCCTTCCTTCCTTCCTTCCTTCCTTCCTTCCTTCCTTCCTTCCTTCCTTCCTTCCTATACTAGGGATTGAATCCAGGGTCTGGCCCATGCTAGGAAAGAGCTCTACTGCTGACCTACATTCCTAGCTCTCTCTCTTTTTTTTCATTTAAGTTTTATTTCTTGTGTGTGTGTGTGTGTGTGTGTGTGTGTGTGTGTGTGTGTGTGTGTGTGTGTGTGTGTGTGTGTGTGTGTGTGTGTGTGTGTGTGTGTGTGTGTGTGTGTGTGTGTGTGTGTGTGTGTGTGTGTGTGTGTGTGTGTGTGTATGTAGATGTGTGTGGAGGTGTGCATGTATCTGTGTGTATCTGTGTGGATGTGTTGTCTCTGTGAGTGTGTGTGTGGATGTGTGTTGAGATGTGCATTGTGTCGAGGTGTGTATGTCTATGTATGTTGTGTGTGTGTATAGATGTATGTCGAGGTATGTGTGTGTGTGTGTAGATGTGTGTCAAGGTGTTTGTGTGTGGAGGTCAGGAGACAGTTTCTCTTCTTCTACCATGGGTTCTGAGGTTGAACTCAGGTGGTCAGACTTGTACAGCAGTTGCTCTCCCTCCATGAGCCTCTGGAATCCCTGCTCTCCCACCTTTTATTTTCCTTTCAGTTTTTGAGATAAGATCTAAGTTGCACAGAAGAGCTGTGGACTCCCTCTGAAGCCCAGGAAGGCCCTGAACCTTCAGTCCTCCTGCCTCAGCTCATGAGTAGCTGGGACTACAGGTCTGCACCACTAGTCAGTAAGCTCACCTGAACAGCAATCCTGCAGAGTGCTGCAGTAGCAGCTGGGAATGGCCATGGGCATGTGAGCTTGCAGATTGTGGGACCACCTATGTATTCTTTAGGGCCATGCAGCCAGCTGAGTTCAGACCTCTTTTTTTCTGTGTCCTCGAGTCAATTACTTAACATCTCTGTGCCTCAGTCTCTTCATCTGTAGAAAAGAAAAGAAAGAAAAGAAAAGAAAAGAAAAGACAAAACAGGGAAAATGGCATTATCTTGGGAGTCCTTTGCGGTTTGAACACTTGCTAAGCGTCTGGAGAGTTTGCTCTGCATTTCAGCTGCTGTTGGTGTTGCTTTGGTGTCTATGGGTGGCATTCTTTCCAGACTGTTGGGATTCCAACTAGTGCCATCAGGAAACCCAATCTCATCTCAGAAGAGCAGGGTGCTCCTCCTTTAAGAAGGGTTACACGCTGGGAGCACATCTTTATGCTATACTCACCAGTAATTCCTTCAGTGGTCTGCAGAGTCTCGCCTACTGCATGTGTCTCTATCTTGCATTCTGTGTGGGAGAAGTCGTAGGTGAGGCAGGTGTGTGTATGTCAGTGCCAGGAATATAAGGCTCCTCTTACCACTGCTGCAGGAGTGAAAACAAGGGCCAATAGCAAGCTGGCTCGGTGGGTGAGGGTGTTTTCTACCAGTTCCAGTGACCTGAGTTAGGTCCCCAGGACTCAAGTGGTGAAAGGAGAGAACTCAGAGTTGTCCTCTGACATGTGTTGTTCAATAATAAATAATAAATAATAAATAAACTAAAGCATGAATGAAAATAAAGTAAGCCATGTGTAAGGGAAAGGCCCCTGTTTTATTATCTACTTTCAATCACTGGGCCTTCTGATCATCCTTTAAGCCAAGTGTTCTGAGTTCATTTCACAGGTGAGAAAAGCAAGGTCTGAGCCACCCATGGTAGAAGAGACATAGACTCAGACTGATTATCCACAGCACCGAGCCTTGGGTATATGAACAGAGGGTGACCCAGGAACTTCCTTTCTTGACTGTAAAATCTGATCAGAAACCCCGGGATGCTCAGAGAGTTGGAACCACAATGAAGCAGCTCATCTTCATGCACTTTACAGTTTGCAAAAACATTTCCATCCTATTCTATCGGCTGATTCCATGAGCATTTGCTCAGGATTCCAATGAGGAGCCAACAGGGACAGACAGAACATAGTAGGGCCATGGGGTCTGATTTTCTATACCAGGTGAGTCACTCTCCTAGAATATTTCCAACTCTTCACCCAACACAGGGGTGATAGAAGCATCCAGTCTTTGTGGGGAAGGTAGAGTGTGTGCCAAGGGCTTGGAGGCAGAGCCTGGCATGTGGTTGGCTCTTGACACAATTGTGCCCATGAAGAGGGACTGAAATAGGAAGGGTTACTTAAGACTCCACAGGGAACAACAGGAAGGACCAGAAGCTCCTAGAGTGTCATCATTAGACTGAGAGCTCAGGGCTGCTAAGGCACTGTGCCATGTGTCCTAAGACTAGCATCTGGGTGAGAGCAAACCCCCAGCTCTGACCGAGGGTAGAGTGGATCAGGCCTCAGACACACCTGGAGCCGTTCTGGGTGGCCGTAGAAGAAATGGATGATGTCAGTGATAGGAGTCTCTGACTATGCTCCCTTTGGGAAGCCTCTCATAGACGCTCCAGCTGGTTTCCAAGGAGGTTCCTGTTCAAAGGCAAACTTCCTTGCTGGCCAGAGGCCAAAGGTCAAGGCCAGTTCAGAGCTGCAGAGTGAGTCAGTAGATTCTTGGGGTCAGGAATTCAGGCAACTGCTCCCTTTTGGGGATGAGGAGCCTAGTCCTCCTGAAAGCCCCAGCCTTTGTTAAAGGATGTGACGAGGAGACTACAGGGATACTCTGGGACCTACCTGTCTGCACCCTTGCACAAGGAAGGAGTCTGAGGCCTGGAGCAGGGAGAGAGCTGGGCTGTTCTGTGAATGCAGAGGGGAGGCAGACAGCAGGGTGAGACATTGAGTCTGACATCTGGAAGGGGACTCTGTCACTTCACAGGAACACTGAGGAGCCCTTTTCTCTCCTCACCTAGGTGCCCATCCTGCACACCTGGGTGTTCATAGAGTCCTTGCCCTACCTACTACTGATGTCTCATTTTTATGTTCTTGGCTCTCTTCGAGGTGCATGGTAAAAGCTTCGAGTCAGTCGGTGTCTTCCGAAGGCTGTATGTGAGGCCTATGTTATCTCGGAGGGACACACTCTATATCTGTCTGACTTTCTTCCCACAGTTCCCTGACAAGCATCAGTCCTCCCCTGGTGGGTTCAGTCTGCAGGGAGGCACAGTTGGCATTCACTCAGCCAAAATCAGCCGTGTTGCCTGTCCTGAGAAATGTGGGGAGCCCAAAGGCCAAAGGCTACACCTGGGCCCTTCTGCTAAAGCAGGTAAAGGAATCACTTGGCAGAGAAGGCTGGCAGAGGCAGGGTAGCCAGAAGAGCAGCCAGGCTGGTGAGCAGCCTGTGAGCCAAGCCCCTAGAAGCAAGATGCATGTGAGAAAACAGGTTTAGAGCAGGAGTCTGGCTCTCCCAGGCTCTCCTGCTGTTGAGATGAGAGGCTAGGGTTGCAACTAATCTGACTCCAGTCCAGTGCGTTTCACTGCAGGCTCTGCCCTGAAGGGGCAGGAAGCTGAGGTGCTAGGGGTCTTTATCTCTCCTGCCAGAACAGATCCAACTCTTCTTTTTGCCCTGCACTCCGGGCAGGGAAAGTGGCCAGGAGTGGAGGAAAGTCTTCCTGTTAGCGTTTAAGCTAGGCTCAGGACACTTGGAGAATCTGTAAGGTGATAAAGTGTGAGAGAGTTTTGCAGATTCTAGGAGCTGTGTGCACAAGGGTCTCAGGGACTAAGGACAAATGCCCAGTGACAGATTTCCCCATGCAGGGGAAAGAGAGCCCCAGCTCATAGTCTGTCTGGAGGAGGAGAGGCTGGGCTTACCCAGCACATCACCTGCCAGACCTATGCTCCAGCCTTCAGCGCTCCCTGCCCCTGCTGCGCAGAAGGGTTAAATTGACCCTGGCCTTTTTCAGCCTCCATTGAAATCACCTTTGATTAACTATGAGCCTTTCACCCCCAACAGTTGTAAAAAGTGGAAGGGGCTAGCAAGACAATGTCCTCTGAGCCTGGGGCCTGGCGGGCCTCCCAGTTATCCCAGGAGAGGGACTGCTCGCCCCAAGGCTGCTTCGTCAAGCTGCATTTAGCCCACAATGCCTTGGTGACAGGCATGTATTAGCCTTCTCTGAGTGGCCAATTAGAGGTAATAGCTGGGGGCAGGGTGCTACTAAAGGGGCCCTGGCCTCAGGACCAGCCTTTCCCTGCATTTGGCAGGTTCCCTAGGCCTTAGCCTACGTCCTGCCTGCCCCTGTCCTGCCCTTTCTCTTTGCTGAGACCAGCTACTACTTTTCATGTAAATCCAGCCCCTGCCGTTGAAATGAAGGCAAGGACTTTTTAAAAAGGCACTTGAAGTGACCAATTATCATCATTCATAAGGTGTCATTTCTGAGCTGCTGTTTAGTTTTAGACTGAGAGCCTTGGGTCTCCCCCTGAGAGGCAGATTTGCCCTGTTTTACATTAAGACACTGCTGCTCTCTGCTCCTTGCCTTTTTGCTGGGCCCTACTTCCTGGGTTCTGTTTTCCGATTTACACAACAAAGCATTTGGCTGACCTTCTTCTGGGGAGCTGCAGCTTACCATACCTTTAATGCAGTGGTTCTCAACCTTCCAAATGCTGCAGCCCTTTAATACAGTTCCTCATGCTGTGGTGACCGCCCAACCATAGTATTATTCTCATTGCTACTTTATAACTGTAATATTGTTACTGTTATGAATCGCAATGCAAATATCTGTGTTTCTCAATAGTCTTAAGTGACCCCTTTGAAAGGGTGACTTGAGTAGGTGCCTTTACCTGGGCATCGGTGCTGGGATTACAGATGTGAGTCACCATGTCAGATAAATTCCCAGTTTTAAACACCTGTATGGTTGGTCTGGCCTATCCAACTCTATGGGTCCCAGAGGAGCCTATACTGCCAAAGACACCCAGCCACAGTGTAAAATAGAACAGTCCAAAAGGTCTTTCCTTGTGCTGGTTTCCCTGCAATAAGTACATCTGAATCCTGTTACTTAAATCACTGAGAACAGGCCCTGCTGAGGTGCTGGGTCCAAGCCACGCTGGGTCTAATCCTGTCTCCTAAAGCCAGTCACAGATGTCCCCGCCCAATGTCCCCGCCCAGACAAAGAGAAGACTGAAGACACAGTGTAGCCAGATGGTCCCAGGATGTAGTCAGGGAGTCCTCCCTGAGATCCTCTCCAAACCTGCCTGTGAGGAACACAATAGGCCCAACAGCCTTCCATGCACCCAGCATGCTTCACCTCTGCAGCTGGTGTTAGCTGTAAGCAACATTGTAAGCTTACAGGCTATCCCGTCCTGAGACAGTATAGCAGGGTGTTTTGTGTCAGATGGCCCTAACTTCATTGTTACACAGAAGAAAGAACTTGGGCAGGAGGGAGTTGGATACTTGATTTGAAGAGGATTTGTGTCTGTACCAAGGAGGCCTGCCTTTCCAGCACCTTCCTTCCTGCTCAGCACTGGACTTCGAAGTACAGACCTCAGGGATTATCTGTGTTACTTTCTAGCTGGCATCCAGTGGAGTTCAGAGTCTTGGTAGGAATTAACCTTGTAACTCTGGACCTTGAGGCCTCACCACTAGGATCAGATGGGACTGTCGTGGAGGGGAGGGTCTCTGGGGACCCAGTATTGCTTGCTGTTAGTGGTTGTAGCCTGAGCCCTGAGACTTCATCTCTGGGTCCTGGGAGGCTGCTGGCCATGAGGATAGGTCCTGTGACAATCTAATTATCAGGCCAAGACGTGGAGGAGTGGACATAGTCCAAGACCATGGTCTCAATGGCCAGGTTTCCCCAAGTACTGTTGAGAGAGTCCAGCCCCGTTTGATGCAGAAGACATTTTAAATGCTTCATAATAGGTCATGTGTGGGCGGGCAAGATTGCCCAGTGGGTAGAGGCACTCATGTGTAAGCCTGGTACCCCAAGTTTAATCCCAGATCCCACAAGATAGTGGGAGAAAATGGACTTCCAAGAGTTGTCCTCTGACTTCCATATGTCCATATGTATACCCTGGAGTTCACAACACATACACGTGCACATGCACAAACTGTACCTCTTAGGTATATACACCCTCCACCCCCTTTTATTCTTTTTAAATTTTTCATTCTTTATTATATATATATGAGTGCTCTGTCTTCATGCACACCAGAAGAGGGAATCAGATCCCATTACACCACAACGTGGTGTTAATTCGAGCCACCGTGTGGTTGATAGGAATTGAACTCAGGACCTCTGGAAGAGCAGTCAATACTCTTAACCACTGAGCCCTCTTCTTTTTTTCTAGACACTGATGGAGGCATATTGGATGCTCTCTCTGGAGCTGGCTCTATCACTGTTGAGTTCAATTCTCGTTAGGCCGCATAGCTCTGTTCTGTTCTTTTTAGCAACTGCATGGGTAACTACCCATGGATATCTACCCAGGCTTACACTGCCCTAAAACATCTCCATTAAAGTTCTCCAGCATATTTGTACATATTTAAAAGTATGCTTGGGCTGGGGCTGGTGGTTACTAGGGGAAGCTGAGATGGGCTTTGCAAGTCCTGCCTGGTCACAGAGTGAGTTCAAGGCTGGTCTGAGCTACACAGTGGGACATTGCCTCAGAACCTTAAGGAAAACAAACAAATAAGAAGCCCTAAAGGGGGGCCCAGACCAAGTGGGGCTGGAGCAGGAGGGAGAAGGGAAGGCGGGGTGGGAGGTGGGTGGGAAGAAGCCCTGAAAGGGCTGAGGCTGCAGTGGCTCAGTGAAAGATGCTTTGCCTAGCATTTTTGAAGCACTGGGTTCCACCCCCAATACCTAACACACGAAGTATGCTTGGAGCTGAACATGAAGGGCAAACAAACCTATCACGTGGATATAATCAGACTGTTTGTAGGGTGCGAGCATACATGGAACATTTAACAAGGACATAGTTGCACGACGTATCCAGGGGCTTCACTTATTTCACTTGACGCTTGTCTACCTGTAGAAGGATCTCACTATGGTGCCTACCTATCCATGCTTGTCAATTTGACCCATCTGGGAAGAGGGAACCATGGTTGAAAAATCACCTCCAACAAATTGGCCTGCGGGCCTGTCTGTGGGACATTTGACCGATTGCCAATTGAAGGACGAGGGCCCAGACCACTGAGCTGTATGAGAAAGTACACTGAGCTGAAGCAGGAAGCAAGCCGGTAAGCAGCTGTGCTTTATGGTCCTGCTTCAGTTCCTGCCTCCAGGCTCCTGTCTTGGGTTCCTTCCTTGGCTTCCCTCAGTGATGAACTGTAAAATAAGCCCTTTCCTCTCCAAGTTGTTTTTGATCTGAGAGTTTCATCATAGCAACAGAATGGAGAGATGGGCCACAGTGAGTTCTATAGATGAATCAGCAGTAGGTAACGGTACATGGCAGAGACGCACCACATAATTCTTCTAGAGATTGACCCCACTTATCCTGGTGGCCCCTAAGATTCTAATGGAGCTGAAAGTTCCCTCTCTGGTTATGTAATGACTGTCCTAACAGGGATACATCATTCCTGTGTCCGAAGCAATGCTGATGCAAAGAGTGCATACTGCTGTCCAGACCAAGGTGCTTGGAGTGGTAACCTCCTGATTACCATGTTTTCTGTACTATACCATTGTGATGGTTTGAATATGCTTGGCTCATGGAGAGTACACTGTTAGAAGGTGTGACCTTGTTGGCATAGATGTGGCCTTGTGGGAGGAAGTGCATCACTGTGGGGCTGAACTTTGAAGCTCTCTGCCTAGTGTGTGAGATTCAGTCTCCTCCTGATGGCCTTCATATCAAGATGTAGGACTCTTGGCTCCTACAGCACCACACCTGCCTGGATGCAGTCATACTTTCTGCTATGATGATAATGGGCTGAACCTCTGAATGTAAGCCAGCCTCAATTAAATTATAAATTAATTAAATTATAAATTAATTGTAAGAGTTGCCTTGGTTATGGTGTCTCTTCTCAACAGTGGAAACCCTAACTAAGACAACCATTTACTGTTAGAGTGTGAATTCTTCTACTTATAAAAAGAAGTTCACTGTGTCACAGTGCCATGACAGGCAGCACAGCCTCAGGCACACACTAAGCATGACACTGCTCAGAACTCATGGTTGTATTTTGGTGACCCTTTGCCATTCTCAGATTAGCACCCAGGGTCTCTCACAGCCTCTTCCTTGCGTCTTCATAGTGATGCGGTTCTGCTGTTCTTCAGAGCGTTCAAGTGAGCCTCTGCTTGTCCTGGATTTGGCCTGTCTCCACAAGTGAGATGGCAGGGTTGAGGGTGACCCAAGTTGACATGGTACCTCTCAGAAGGAACAATGTCCAGAGATCACCTGGGCCAGCTCTGGTGGGACCTCCTATGATGGGAACTTTGCTACACTGAGATCATTCATAAGCAAAAAAACAGGGTGGGCAGTGGTGGTGCACGCATTTCATTCCAGCACTGGGGAGGTAAAGGCTGGGGGGGGGGGCTCTGTGTGTTCAAAGGCAACCCAGTCTACAAAGCAAGTTCTAGATTAAACAGAGCTACATAGTAAGACCCTGTGTACCCCTCCCAAAAGAAAAAGAAATAAAAGAAAAAGACAATGACGACCAGAGAGTTGCCACTGTGAGGCACTACCATGTGTGTACCAGATGGCCACTCTCCATTCCTGGGCTGCCTCTGTTCCCACAGGGTTGGTGTGTGCTTAGGGATGTCAGGACTTCTGGGTTAAACCCTGTCCTGCCACGGCTTGTGTGGAATCATGAGAGACTGATGAACGGAGGTGGGCCGTGTGAATAATTCATAATTTAGAGACACAGAAAGGATCGAAGAAAGAGATAAGCGGGCTTAGTTAAGAGCTTTCTTAGAGATAAGATTTCAGAAAGATAGAAGGAAAGTCACACCAGAGGACGTGGCTAGAACTCTCCCTTCCCACTTGTCTAGAAAGGGCACACGCTGGGGAGAAGATCTGAGAGCAGTCACTGTCCTGGGCCAGAATGGCTGAGGGCCCCCTCTTACCACACCTGGGTGTTAGAGGTCCCCTGCCTGCTCCTCCAGGGTGCCAGGCTCCAGGCCATGCTCTCTGCAGTTCTCCCTGGAAGAGCACCAGTGTTCCTAAAAGCCAGATGTCTGCTTCAGGCCTCTGCTCGGCAGGGTGCTCAGCTAAGACGGCAAGGGTGAGTGTGCTTTTGTTTAGTGATGTCTCTACTCCTCCGGCTGCAGCTTTGTGGGACCTGAGGAACTGCAGTTAGTTATGCGCCTGCCTGAGGGTAGCAAGCCAAGTTGTCCACCAAGCAACTCACAGTATTCCCAGCTAGGCCGTCCACCCCTGTAGGAAGGCCTCAAGCCTCGCAGTGGCATCCCCAGCCTTTACTACCTGCTCCGTGGCAGGAGCCAGCACCTCAAGGCTACAATGGCTCTCCTGGGGGACAGAAGCATGTCCCACCACAGTGGCAGGAGAAGCTTGAAGGCAGAGGCTTTGACAGAAGCTGGACCGGGCTGCCTCTCAAGTGTGGACATACACTCCCTTCCTGACCTACCCTTCCCCTTCCCCAGGGCTTCTGGGGAGAGGGAGCTTCAGAGCCACCCAGCAGGCTTTCCTCAGTCCTCCATTCTTCAGCCCCTTGGCCCCGCTCCTCAGTCTCTGAGAACCAGTCAGTGGAGATCATCTCATTCCCTTGCACACCCTGGGCATCTATGTCAACGTCTCTCTAGACCATACTTTGTACCAAGAGTGTGGATTCCCTTTCCGTGTGTCCCACACTCCCCAGAATGCACAGTGGGCCGGCCCTTCTCAAACACAGACAGTCTGTCCTTTTTATCTAGTTTTCCCGAGCTCCACCATCCTCCCTGGTTTGTGGCAGTGGGTATATTCCTGTGCTAGCATTCCCTGCCAGACCATAAACTAACTCCTCAGACAGAGATTTGTCCTCTTTCCTTTAGACTCTCGGGTGCATTGCCTGCTGAATGCTGTATTGGACGCAAAGACAAGGTAGGGTATAGGTGGACAGGGCAGTGTGTATCAGAGCCTGGCCCCTCTATCTGCAAGGCCATGGACTGATTGCTCCAGCAATACCCTCTCTGCTTTCTCCCCACTGGGGATACAGAAAACAGGGGCACTATGTATGTATATTTATCGAATGAAGTTCCATGTTCCTAATTTTAAAATCCTGAGAATTGAATACTTGGAACTTCTTCAAGAATGAGAGTCTAAATTGGTGCCCGTCCCTTGTGGGTCTCCCAGCTCACTTGATTGATTTTCGTTTTGTTTTAGTCTATGGCTCTGGATGAAGGGAAAGGTCTTCATGCCAAGCCTATCCCAGAACTTGGCCACAGCAGAAGCCCCATAAATAGGGAGTTGGGCTGCAGTCTGCACAGCAGCCTGGTGCCAGGGTCCCCACAGCTTGGAAAGCATCCTCCATGTGCACTCACGGGGGCTTCCCTGGCAGATCTGCCCTACTGAGCCCTGGCACCCCCTGCACTGTGCTCTTAGCTTGTGAGCACGGAAACCTAAGATGCCCTCCCTAGGAAACCTCCTGTGGGTGGTGCTGAGATACCACTGCACTGTCCTTTGCCTAGGGCTCTGCAGTAGGCCTGGCTTGCAGAACACCATCCACCACTCATGCAGCTCTGTTTGCTGGGAAGCCAGGCTTGGTCCTTCTTCTGTCCCCTAAAGTAGCCGTCTGATGAACAGAGGAGACAGGAACCCAGAAGTGTGTCTGTCCCTACCTAAACCTGTGCAAAGAGCGTTCTCACCTTCTTCCCACCTTCGCAGCAACCCCTCCAGATGTGCCAAGAAACTGAGGCTAAGAAAAATGATGTAGGTTACCCAGGTTGCACAGTTCAGGGGGTGGGATTTAAACTCAGTCCTCTGGTCTGTTCATGTATAGCACCCCATAATTCTTTAATTTTTTTTAAATGTTATACTTTACATCCCAATAGCAACTTCCCCTTCCTTCTCTTCTTCCAGTCCGTCCCTCTTCCCTCTCATTCTCCTCCTCCTCCTCCTCCTCCTCCTCCTCCTCCAATTCTTCCTTTTTCCTCAGAAAGGAGGGGAGTCCTCCCATGGATATTAATTCATCTTGACATATCAAATTACAGTAGAGCTAGTAGTGCATGTTCTCCTCTTGTTCTAGACAAGACAGTCAGTCCAGTTAGGGGAAAGGATCCAAAGGCAGGCAGCAGAGTCAAAGACAGCCCCTGCTCCTGCTGTTAGGATCCCCACGTGAAGACCCAGCTGTACAACTGTTAGGTATGTGCAGAGGGCGTAGGTCCGTCCCATGCATGCTGTCTGTTTGGCAGTTCAGTCTCTATGAGCCTCTGTGGGCCCAGGTTAATTGATTCTGTAGAGTTTTGTGGTGTCCTTGACCTCTCTGGCTCCTTCAATCCTCCCCTCCCACCTCTTCTACAGGATTCCCCGAGCTCTACTTAATGTTTGGCTGTGGGTCTCTGCATTTATTTTCATCGGTTGCTGGGTGACCTTAATCCTTAATGTACCTTTGAACATTTATCAGAGGTACTAATTACCAGGCCTCGCCATTGGGTCTGTCGTGTGGCTCAGATGTCTGCATTTGTAACAGGTCTCCCCAGTATTCCTGATACCCCTAGAGAGAAGCCCCGTGTTGCAGGTAGCTTCTCTAACTAGATTCAAGGACATGCCACTCAACCCACCCTAATCAGGCTCACTTAAGAGAATCTGGGATCCAGTTGGGGGTATTGAAAAACAACCTGAGGTATTGAGTGACATTCCTATATTTATGTAAGTTCCCCGTGGGGACAACTAGACCCTATAGCAAGGTGCAAGCTGTTGTCAGGCAAGCTGAATTTATGGCTTATCTATTAATTTACAGGCTGTGTGATTTGGGGCTGGGAGCTTCCCGTCTCTGTACATGAGTTTTCTCATCTGTGAGAGGAAGACTCTCAGGGAGCCAACTTGGCAGTGTGCATGAGGAGCTAGCTCAGTGCAGGGCTCGAGTGACAGGGAGACCCAGATTCTCCCGATGGGGCTCCACGTGTGCTGGCCTCTGTCTCTTGGAGTTCTTGACTGAGGACTGTGGTCTGGCCAGTTGCCATAGCCTGTGACCCACATCTTGTAACCTTCTTAGCTGAAGCAAGGATGTCCTCCTCAGGTGTGAAGTGGCCGCAGGACAAGTGTCCCCAGTAGATTTTTTTCAGCCTGAGTGTTTCCTGGGGCATGATAGATACCAAGAATGTGGTCCTTACTTCTTCCGGAAAGGCCCGGAGCTTCCGAGTTTGGTTTTATCCCTTTCCCGATTCTCAGAGACCCTGTTCAGAATCCTGCTGATACTCCACCCCATCCTTTGTCCCTTCCATTGGGAGACTCTGAAGGCAGAAGGACCTCGTAGTTGTGTTCTGTGGAGGGATTGAGTGGCAGGCAAGGTTTGGTCCAGCTGCTCTCTGCTGGCTTTGTCTTTCTTTCTAGACTCTGCTCCCGTGGGTTGAATGGAGCGGAGGTAGTCCTGGGGGCTGCATGCAGCAGGTGGTGCTGGGTCCCAGGCTCCAATGGCTGCATGTTTCACCTCCAGCAGGTATGTCCGCACTGCAGGGCTCTTGCTTTTTATACACAGGGTTGTGGTGTCATTGTGGTTTTATTCAGCAGTTCCTCTTCCACCCCAAAAGGTTCTAGAAGTTTCTCCATACTGGGAAGTCTAGGAAGAGGTGAGCAGACTGGTAGAAAGTTATGAAGTTCCATTAACTGCAGTTGGGGTTTATTGGGACATGTGGCTCAGGGGCTAGTGTTGGGGGCACCTGAAGGCACTGGAAGTGTCCTCAGTCTTTGGTCCCTTGGCATCACTCATGGCAGAGTGCAGAGCTGTGCCCAGTTGACAGTTGGAGAACTACCTTAAGATGGTTCCTGTTCAGATCCCAGATTTCTAAGCAAGGGTATTCAAAGCTTGGAGTGTGCCACCATCCTCGGGCTGAGGGTTTTGAAGACAAAAGAGCCATGTAGGATCTGAGGAGTGGCAGCCCGCTGGGCAGAGGGGGTCGATATAGGTTGAAGCAGATCTTGCGAAGTGGCGTTCAGAGGGCAAAAGAGAGGCACAGGATGGGGCAGGGCTCGGGGTGGAAACTCAGGACCACCATCCTGTTGTTTGTGTATGTTCAGGTACCTTTTTGTCAGGGAAGCTCTCCCAACTCGTGCTTTGGGCTTGTTCACACGGCTTTCTCTTTAGTCTAGGACTGAACTGGCTTCCTTAGTTGGATCTGGGTGCACGGAATGATCTTCACAGTGAAGAGACTGTTTCACATGGGGTTGGGTTTTCCAAGTCTGGTGGAAAGATGGCCCTAGCGGCGAGGCTCGGGGAGGCATGGCCCTGGGGATCTGTTTTGAGCTCATTGCTTTCTTTCATCACAAGCCAGAATGTTCTCGATGGGATGGGTGGTTTTCCCAGCCCTTGTATTGTCATGGTCTGTCCTGGGTGTGTGGGGCAAAGATGCTGCCAGCTGGCACAGTTGCTGAATTCTCAGAACCCTTATTTCAAAGTAATTATTGACCAAAAAAGCAGACCTAGCCACGCAGCTCATAACTACTTCCATATGCCCAGCCTTGGAGGCCCCAGGAATGCCCCCCAGGACTCCTCTGGAGTATAGGGAGAATGGCACAACATGCCCTCAGTGGATGGTAGTCTGGGGTGCTGTCCAGGATACCTCCAGGGCTCAGGCAGGGAATAGGAGTTCCCCAATACAGGAGGCAGCTTCTGGCCAGAGGTCTGGGTCCTGGCTTAATTTATACAGGCCTCTCTGGCTCATCTCTCTCGTTGTCAGGAGTGATGGTGCCTGAAGTATATTCCAGCCAGGAGAATCAGCAGAAAAGTGACGTATGAAAATGTTTGAAAGCTTCAACGTACCGTGAAATTCTTAGACTGTTCATTCAGCCCTTATTTAGGGCCTAAGACAAGTCGAAAGGGACCAGGCTCAGTAAACTACCTCAGGTCCATATCATGCCATTGGTAACATGGCAAGCAGCTTCTGTCCAGCCCACAGCGTCATAAGGAACAATGAAGCCAAGCAGGTGTGTGGTGGCCAGGACTAGAGCCTAGACGCTCTGGGTGGCCCTGTTTTAATGGGGTGCTCAGGAGGTCTCAGGCTCTGCAGGGGAAGTGAGGCTGGCGGTGGGTTTGAGAGTTCTAGTTGTCGCTGCTCAGCAGCACAGAGACATGAGTTTCCTATCAGCTTCTCTGCACACTTCTCATTAGCTCCCAAGATGGCAGGCAGGGAAAGGGCTCCAGGCTCTGTTTGGAGAGGAGGAAGTGGAGAAACAGCAGGGAAATGTAGTGGTCCAAGGTTACTGGGTGAGTTACTGCAGAGAAGCTCCCAGCCTAACACAGGCTGTGAACTTCTATGAGGTCAGAAGCCAACCCCAGATGGATCGGTCCCTGGAAGCTGACGGCCTGGAGACTAGTATCTATGAGCTTGCACTTCACACTTAAAATCCAGAATTCTAGCAAACACCATGTTCTCAACTAACTAACTCCTCACAGTGACACAGCAAGTGCTGCCACCACAGAGGTGAGAAAGCTTGTCCAATAGCACATGCCTAGGAACAGGGTAGTGTCCAGGCTTTGCACACCCATATGGGCTGTTCCCCCTGCCGTCTGTCCCCTGCCAGAGCTCATGGGCTGTTAGGCAGTATTGGTCTGGATCCCTGGATAGGCTTGGGATGAGGAGTGGCCATCTAGAGCCCCAGCCAGCCATTGTGTGCTGGGCTCTGTCAAGCGGCTGGGTGTGGCCCCAGGGGCTGCCAGGCCAATCTCATGGGAGGAAGTGTCAGTGTTTACAGGAAATGCAGGACAAGGCCTGGGAGATGGAGGAGGGGTAACCAGCCACCCTGAGCGCTGGAGGTGCTGGAGCCCAGGGCGGGGTGCCCCTCTTCCACCCCAAGGACAAAGCTTTTTGTTACTCTGGAAGGACAGAGTCCACTTCACAAGCAGCCCCTCCCCTCTTCCATGGCTCTCCCTTCTGAAAAGACAGCACCCAAGCTCCTCAGAGAGCATTCATCTTACTCCCCAACAGCGGACCGATCTGTGCCCCTGGTACTGGGCCTTGCCTTCCTTCCTTTCCTGTTTAGAGGGCAGCAAGGCAGGGCCAGCTCTGTGTAGCCCCAGCACCTGAGGGGTGAGGTTGGCTTCAAGCCCCAGAAGTTCCTTAAGATGGGTGTGAATGTGGAAACTTACTTTAAAAACAAAACAAAACAAAACAAAAAAACCCATAAACCCTAAAATGTCTAAAACAGGCCTGGTGGCGGTTACACAGGGGCACTGCTGAAGCCTGAGAGTAAACACCACAATGCCTTAGCTTCTCGGTTCTACCGACTGCCCTTTTGCCATAGAGGTGACGCTGGGGTCAGAAGTCTGCTTGCCTGGCATGCAGGAAACCCTGGGTTAGACCCCTAACAATGCCTAGATTGGGCATGGTAGCAAATTCCTGTAATCCTAGCACTAGAGAGACATAGGCAGAAAAATCAGAAATTTGAAGCCAGCCTCAGCTACATAGAGAGTTTGAGGCTAGCCTGGGCTATAAGATATTCTCTCTAAAAATAAGAGAAAAAAAAACAACCAGACATCGTGTTTGGGGCCAGACTTGAATTGAGCTATGGCAGCTTTGTTCTCCACATTCTTATCATGCCCCTCTGCCTTCCCGAACACACGCACATCCCTTTGTGCCCCACCTGAACCTCGGCCAGCCTCCCACCTGTTCCCTCTGTGCCTGCTCTCCAGGTTTCCAGGGCCAGAGCACTAGAACCTGATGGTGTTGCCATGGAAACTGAGGTTGCCTTTTAGGGGTCTTAGTCTTGTTAATAAAATAATTTCAGAATATGAAAAGGAAGCCCATGGACAATTTTGTTAGAGTTAGGTGAAAAACACAATCCAGGTACTGTGGGAATCGCAGCAGCTGCCAAGGAGAGAGATGGAGAAGTCGTGTCTTTCGAGGTAGTCATGGGGTAGACATAGACAGTATATTAAGAAAAGAAAAAGCACGCTCATGAATAGAAGCGGGCTGAGGAAAGAACCCCCCAAAAAACCATAGGCTCTATGGTTTTTTAATAGTCCCCCACTTCCTCTCCAGTTTGTATTTTGGTTTTGCACATGCTCTGTTACTTAGATGACACCAGAAAGGTATCCAGTCTTCCTCTGTAAACTGTTTCCTCCACATTTAATCTTAATTTTTTTTTGAGGGGGGGGGATTCTGTTGCTATTGTTCTTGTTCTTATTCTCCTGTCACAACACACATCAGGTCTAGAATGTTACAGGATCAGTGTCCAAGCCAAAGCCTCCCTTGGCTACAAAGGCAGAGAGGCCTAAGCTGAGCACAGGGTTTCCACCCCCACCCCCACAATCACCAGCATCTCATGCCAGCTACAATCTAGACTGGGTGCCCTCCATCTGGGCCTTTAGATTGCCTTTCCTGGGACTGTCCTTCTCTGGTGACTAAGTTATGCTTCTACTGGGTATGCTGCCCACTTAGTAAGTCCTAGACCAAGGTATTGGGGGAGGTGGACGGGGGTATGTTTCTCTAGGCTGTGGCATCTGTCTGGGCAGATGTCTGCTCTCCAGCAGGCCACGAGTGCCAGGCTCAGCTTATTTGCCTATACGTCCCCGGCCTTGCATGCAGGAGTATCCAGGAGCACAGGGCATCAGCTGAATGTTGTTCATGAGATACCTCGTAAGCAGATGCCCGCTGAGCATCTGGTGAGTACAGGAGACTGGGGTTTGAACACGAGGCACTAACAAGTGTTCGGAGCCCTGTGGAAAAGAAGGCTGAGGGAACCTAAGAATGCTCTGTGGGAGGGGTGCTATGGAACTCAGGCCTGCTGAGAGGAGCATCAGAACTTGGCAGATCGGGGAGGGAGTTGGTAGGTTTAAAATTTATGCCATATTGTGGGTTATTGTGAAGGAAAGGATAGATAAGCAAGAACATAAGCTGTCCTGCAATGCCTGGCCCCATGAGCTGGGCAGCATTTCAGTTTCATCAGGATAATCTGGTTAAGGAGGGCTTCCTAGAGGAGGTGGCAAGCTGGACCTGGTAGGTGTGAGGAGTTTCATCTGCAAAGAGTTCCCAAGGTTTGGTCCATTCTCAGGGGCAGAACGAAAAGCCTTAGGACAAGAGCGTGTGACTTGCTGGAGTCGCCTTAACCTTCTGGGCCCGAGTCTCAACATATTCAGGCTGTGCCTTCAGATGTGCTCTGCCTGATCCTCAACATATTCGGGGTTTAGTCAGTGTGATGGAGCCATGTCCCTGCTCAGCTGCGATGCTCCAGCCACATGTGACTCTTGTGTTCATGTGTGTCAGACCCATGCCCAGGTACCTGCCCTCTTTGTGACAATTGCTTGGTGGATGCTGTACACCCCAGCACCTCCTGGGTTGTCATACTTTGCAGGATGGGTACCCTGCCCAAGGCATCAGTCTTATCCAAGACAGAAGAGGCAATAATGGGTCATGGAAAGCGGTCTGGCTGTACGTCCTCTGCTCCTGCTTAGGTCTGAGAGGCTGGTAGCAGGGTGAGCGCTGGCATGGGGCAGCGCGGGGCTCTCATGGGACAGCCAGGGCAAGTGGTTGCCCTGAGCAGAGCCTCAGTTTCCGCAGCCAAGAGTGGCAGCTAGATGCCAGAGGGGAAGACTCTACCCTCCCTCTGCAAGGGGAGGACCCTACCCTCCCTCTGCAAGGGGAGGACCCTACCCTCCTACTGCAAGGGGAGGACCCCGAGAGAGAGAGGAGGACTCCTGAGGATGTCTCTGAGCCCACTTGCCCCCCCACACTCTTGAGATCCGCTCACCTCTCATGATTCTTTTTCCTCTGAAACGCTTTTATACAGCTCTGGCTGTATAGCTATATTTAAATATGTGCAAATCAAATACCAATGATAAATCATAAAGGAATTAATTTTAAAAATTCTTTGATGCATACATATCTAATTATACCATTTATTAAAGATGAGAGCATAAGTACATGCTGAGGTGCTGTACTTGTTTATTTTTATATAAAGATTTCATCACGGCTGCCTGGCACAGGTCACCGGGCACCTGGGAGGGCTCAGAATGCAGTTTCTTCCTCTCCCAGGCTGCAGCTTGCTTTATTGACCCGCTGTGCTGTGGGGGGAGGGATTGGTTCCACAGTGACTGGCAGCCACCCTTCTCCTGGCTCCTGGAGGCTTCAGATGGACTGTGCAGTGTCCTGCAGCCATCGCAGGCCACGATATCCTCTCCAGCTGCCAGAGCGAGAGGAATCGCTCACACCCTTCCTGCGTCTTTGTGGTTGGGTTATTCTAGAATGATAGACCAGTGCGTCCGTATTTCCTCCTGCTCTGGGCCAGGCTAGTGGGGAAAGTTGAAAAGGACAGCAGGACCTCCCAGCTTCCAGTCCGAGCACCCATGGGACCTAGGAGACAAATCCATTCCAGGTGTTCCCCTGCCTCTGTGCCTGAAGTCTAGAGAAGGAGGGTGGGTTCAGTGCGAAAGCAGCAGTTTACCCATGGAGGTGTGGCGGGCTATAGTGCTCTCTTAGCAGAATGGCATCACTCCATCTGAGCCATGGCAGGAGTGATGGGACCCGCTGGGATAATACCCAGCTCAGAGCACCCCTCAGAGCATGCCTAGCTCTGTACTGTATGTGCAGTCAGCGGGGCTGTGCCTGGGGGGGCTGGAGGAGTCAGGTCAGTTAACTGGAAGAGAACAGTCACCAAATACAAGTTTGCTGGGAACCTGCCCTGGGAGACATAGATATCACACGCCCCTTGGAGCTGGTGAGTGTTACAGAAACATATGCAACTATGGTAGAAGAATATAACAGAACACAGTATGAAGAATGGCTTATTATCTTACAGTTGAGGGAACCAAGGCCCAGAGAGGGTAAGAAGCCCGCAGGATGTCACCTATCAAGCTGGAAGCAGAAGAAAGGCTAGTAGCCAGTCTGTTGGTGCTAAGAGCTCTGTCTGTCTCACGGTTCACACTGGTCTTCTGGTCACACTGAAGCAGAATAAAATCAACAGATATTTCTCTGAACCATCTGCGCCTGCATATCCCTGCTGTCAATACTCATCACATGAACTCTGGGTTGAGAGTATTATTACCACCCCACTTTACAGACTAGGACACTGAGGCAGGGAGGCAGGCTAAGTATCTTTCCTAGTCATTGGGGTGCTAAGTGGCAGAATCGGGTCTGGTCTGAGGCGAACAGGTTCTATAGCATGTACCTCCACACTGGCCATCCAGTCCCCCTGGGGACCTGGATCAGCATCTGCTCCAAGAGGTTCTCACCTCTGCAGGATGGGCCTTAGCAGGTAGGTATTGCTCAGCCTCTGAGAGCACTGTGGATGAGCACAGCTCTGTGGATAAATTGCTGTTTCCCACTGAGCCAAGCCCACTTCTCTAGGCCAGGCCTAGGCTCCAACAGTGTAGCTGCCTGTAAGGATCGGCCATGGAACCCCCATCTATTGCCCACACCGGTACCCTGAGCTAAATGTATTCATCAGCTTTCAACACTGTAACAAGATGCCTGCATGCATCTCTTCAGGCATAGAAAAAGGGTTGGTTTTTTTTTTTTTTTTTTAGCTCACAACTTTGGAGCTTTCAGTCCATCATTAGCTGGCCCCATTGAGCTGGACCTGTGGTGCAGCATCATGATGGGAGCATATGGCTGAGCCAGGCTGCAGTCACAGCTGGAGCTGGAGATGGAGATGGAGATGGAGGGGGAGGGGAGGAGGAGGGAGAGGGGAGGGGAGTGCCAGGGTCCCATTGTCTCCTTCAAGGGAACATTAGTGTAACTTCATTCCACCAGGCCTCTCCTCTTAAAGGTCCCACACCTCCTAGGAGCACCAGCCTAGGAACCCTGGGGTCTCTGGGGACATTCACGGGATGGGAGCAGAGCCTGCTGTTTGCCCAGGCTGAAGCCCAAGGTATCACTGGATCAGCAGGCTCACAGCTCTGCCCTGTGCATGGTTCTAGAATGTCACCTCTTTACATTAGTCTGCCACTTTATGAGTTCTGCATGTCTTTAAAAGGTTTTATGCCACTAGACTTCAAGCCTCATGTATTATCTAAAAATAAACCTTAAAGGCCACCATAATGATTATTCCCACCCCACCTTTGGCTAGAAGAGACGACAGGATTTGAGAGCTAAGCTGAAACCAGGGATCAGAAAATTCTTGGAAATTCCCTTTAAAATGAAAGACCAGTTATGACAAGTCTTCGCCAAGATGGGGAGGAATCTGAACATGCGTGCACAGCTGGAAGGGCTGTAAAACCATGAGAAGGTGGTCTGTAGTCCCTAAAACTCACAACACAGAGCGATCATGGGCCTGGTAGTCCCACACGTACATGTGCAGATTAGAGGAAATATGAGAAGCTGCTTAAGAACTGGTACTCCAGCATTCCCAGAAGCCTTAGTGACAGCAGCACAACCCAGAGATGGGCCAGATGATGGTCTGTCTACTCAATGAAATAGTATTTAGCCATGCAAAGAAATGAAGGGTCGATGCCCGCTACAGCATCAGCGAATCCTCAGCAGGCCTTACTGAGAGAAAGATGCTGCAGAGAAAGTCCTCATTCAGTGACACCTGCTGACATGACAGTTAAAGGACATGGAGGTGATAAAGGTTTCACCTCATTAGACATGGTGGCAGGTGAGTAGCCCTCTGAGCGCACTAAAAAGCACTGAGTCGTGCTTAGTGCAGGAAAAAATTCATGGTCCATGAGTCACCTCTCAGAAAAGCTGTCCTAAGTGGGAAACAATCCCTCCCACCCCCCAGGGCTGTGTTGGAGGAGACATCACAGGTTAGGGAGCAAGATGGCTTGATTTTACTTATCGGGAAATGGAAAACCAGTTCTCTAAAAAGCCTCTCCTTGGGGCCTTTTCTGGGAAACGTTACAAGGCTATCTACCCCTTGGCTGACCCCAGGCGTAGAGGGGCGGTCTCCCCAGGAAGAACGAAGCAGAGTTCTTGCAGATGGGAGATGGCGGCAGGAGGGCCAGGCCTTGGGATGCCTGCAGGGTGGCCTCACAGCCCAGGGGCCTTTGACCCTGCTTGTTTTGTCCATTCTCTACCCCCGTTATACAGATGTTGAAACTGAGGTCCAGTGTGCCTGCCCCAGAGTTGCTCATGCCCTGGCTTGATGGCGAGCCCATCTTTAAGTCTCTTTCCACTTCAACATATTTTCTTTGTGCTTTGTCCCATTCAGAGAAAGTACTGTGGGCTGGGGAAGGTCCAGAGTCAGAAGTGAAGGCCAAGTGTTTGGAAATCCCAGCTTTGTCCCCCACCCTCCGTTCTGCCCTCTCCTTGGCTCTTCCAGCTGTTGCTCTGGTCGTCACATCTGCTAGCTTGTTGCCATCTCAGTTTTTCCAGCTCACACAGTGTTCCTCCTCAGCCCCCTCCCCTCCCCGACTGGCTGGCCAGAAGAGGTGCACATTCTGGCCTCAGTCACACGTGGCCTGCTCCAGCTGGGGTGGACTGCGGGCTCAAGCTTGCTAGCAGTTCCCAAGAGGGAATGCTTTCGATAAGTTATGAGGCCCTTTAGACTGTGTCATTAGAGATGGAAGCTAACAGTCAGAGTTGGACAGCGGGACACCCCGTCACAGAGGAGACGTGGCCTTTTACAACTCCAGGATGCAAGGCCTGGGCTCGTTTGTCGGGTCGGTTAAGGTAACGGGGCTCTGGGCAGTGTGTCATGCTCTCTTTAAACCTGAAATGGAAGTTAAAGGTGACTCTTCCTCTAGGAAGGAAGGACCCCCTTCATATAGAAAGCGGCCATCTCTACCCTCACGCTCTCCCGTGACCCCACAGGGCCCACTGGCCCCAGCTTGACAGACTAGAAAAAAGTTGTGAGTATTGGTCAGCTTTGCACTGCTGTGACAAGACACCAGACAGAAACACCTCAAGGGAGAAACTGTTGGCTGTGGTTGCCGGCTTCAGATGGTTTCAGCCCGTCATGGAGAGGAGGAACAGCTAGCTCGTGTTGTCCATGAAGCAGAAACAGAGAATTCCCTTGGCTGGCTGCATCCTCCCTTTTGTCCCCCTAGGCCTTCAGCCTCTGGGATGGTGCTGCCCACATTCACGGTGGTTCTAGTCCCTCCCTGATGCTCTCTGGACAGCTTCAGACACAAGCAGCAGTGTGCAGTGCGAGTCTCCTTGGCACTTCCAGAGCCGATCCAGCAGACAGCCGAGGCTGCTAATCACCCAAGGTCTCATGGAGAGCCCCTCTTCCTGATTGTGTGGGTTATAGACCTGGCCACCTGACCCTCACACTGTTTTTTCCAGCATCGAGTTGCTATAGAGATGGGATCATTTTTATTGCTCCCGAGCCACCAGAGAGCAGATGAGGTGCCAGCCAGTGTGAGGCTGGGCCTGCGGTGGTTTCCTTATTCCTGTTGGCTAGGCTGATCAAGGCATCGGTCTGTTGCTGCCAGGCTGTGGGGACAGCATCCTAACATCTAGTGAGTGTTCTCACCGCCCTGCTGAAAGGGCCTTTGTGTGGCTTCTTCATCAGTTCTCAGAGCAGCCTAGACCCCTGTATCACTTCCCACCCATCTTATAGATGGAAATAGAAAAACAGTCAAGAAACAGCAAACTGGCAGGTGTTGGGACACTCCATATCCCTTCTCATGTGCTACCATGCTCCTGTGGGCATGTGCTCATGTGTGTGCATGTGTGTGTGTGTGTAGGCCAGAACTCAGCAAGGAATTCTCCCTCTCATTTTTTCACATAGAGTCTCACTGTGTAGCCCCTAGCTGGCCTGAAACATTCTCTGTGGACCCAGATGGTTTTCAACTCAAAGATTTACCTGCCTCTGCCTCCTAAGTGATGTAATTAAAGGTACATGTCACCTCCTTGGCCCTGGGTCTTCCCCCTTATCTCTCTACCTTAGTTCTTGTTCAACACTGGTTCTTTGAGGAGACATAAAACTTGTCCAGTTAGCCAGGATAACTGGCCAGTGAGCTCCAGGGTTACCTGTTTTTGTCGCCACCCCATCTTTCCAGTGTTGGGGTTATAGGCGCATACCTCTGTGCTCCACTTTTACCTGGGGGCTGGGAATCTGAGCTCAGGTCTTCAGGCTTGCATGACAGGCACTTTACTCACTGCCCCAGCCCCCTCTTCTCCAGATCTGTCCACTGTCTTAATCAGCATGATCATGGGGGACAGGCAGAGCGTGGGAGTCAGCCTAGACAATATCAGAATGCTCATGAAGAGTTTTTAGCAAAAGGGCCAAATGATCAAAGTGAATTTCAAGGTCTCAGCAGTGTGTGGAAAACAGATGGAATCAGGTGTCACAGGCATTGAGGCAGGAGGTGGTCTGTCCTACAGATGCTGTGATGGGGGCACCAGTGAACTCAGGGAGCTTATGGAGGAATGGATGTGGGAGGAGCTTGATGCCCACAAAGCTGGCTGGGAGCTTTTCCCTCTTCTCCAGTTTGTTCTACAAAAGGCCTCTCCTTGTCCTGTGCTCCTTGCTGAGGGTCCAGAAGCTCAGGTGACCACTTCTGCCCTCACGATTGATGACCAGTGGCCCTGTGTAAGCCTAACAGGCTCCTGTAGGGCAAACCATGGCCACCTCTAAGAGGGAATGGCCCCAGACTCCCTGTTACCTGCTTGCGGGATAAAGACAAATGGTTACACGTTTTGCCCAGGTGGCTCTGAAAGGCAAAAAGGCTCAGCCACATTGTTAGGCATGCTTTCTTACACTGCAGACTCTCACAGTGCTACAACAGACAGAAGGGCAGATGCAGAGAGGCCCCAGCATACAACAGACCTGGTCTGGGGTCTTCTCTTCTGCACCTTAGCAGAAAGCTTCTGGAAAGAAATACTATCTGCTCTCATAGTTCAAAAGAAGAAATCTACATCTAACATTCTGGAATAAAAAAATAAAAGGTCTGACATTTTGGGAGGAAGCTTCTCTGTTGACCTTAGGCTAAATTGTTTTGGTCTTCCCTCAGTGTCTTAGCCTGCCTGGACCTGTCAGGGATGTGGGGCTGTCTTAAGCAGCTTGTATAAAGGAACCAGGACCACAGGGAGCCGGACTTGTCTGATATACCGAAAGGGAGTTGCTGTAGCCAGAGTGGGGAAGGGAGTGCGCACTGGGTCACCCTCTCATGTTCACTGGGGGCTCGTGACATGAGCAGGACAAGCAATTCTAACCCTCTCTCCTGTTCTGCCTAGTGCCTACACTGAGCCCTACAAGGTCTGCCCCATCTCAGCGGCCCCCAGAGAGGACCTCACATCAGACGAAGAACAAGGAAGCTCAGAGGAGGAGGACGGTGCTTCAAGAAACCCTGGCCTCTCACACAAGGTAGGGAAACCCTCAGGTGAGGGGCTGGGGAAAGATCTGGAGGCAGAGATGTGGAGGTGGAAAGAACGGGAAAGACCACACCCTGCCTCTTACTGCAGCCGCTCCTTGGTCACTGACTGGGCGGTGGCCGAGGGAGGCTCTCAGAAGTATGGTTGGAGACCCTTTCTGTGTTGGAAGAAGTTTGGAGCTTTCCAAAGTCTTCGTGGGTAATATGGAGTGGAGCTGCATGCTTTGCGACTAGATGGATTCTAGTGTGTTTAGACCTCAGTCATCCATAAGGTGGGAATCAGGAGACTCAGCAGGCTTTGGCAGGAGAAGATGAAGGGGCTCAGAGTGGCCCTTGTCCCAGTGGAGACAGGATCTGTTCATGGCGTGGCACATCAGTGTAGATGGAAGCAGTATCACCTTCTGTGGGGTGCTGTCAGTGGCTGACCACCCCTCACTACCCCTCTTCAGCCTTCCCATGCCCCCCCACACACCCCCCACCCCTAGGAGACGTTCCACCTTGGACGTCTGCAGGAGCCATTGCCGTTGTCTGGCCACCTTCCCCAGAAGCCCTCCCCGAGTCTGCTCCTCTTTCTCCTCGTGTCCCCTCTGAATACAGTTCAGCCTCATCCAGTGGCCAGAGAAGGTGGTGACTGTGGAAGCTGGGCTGGGACCTGGCTCTCACCAAGCTTCTGGGAAGAGAATTGTCTTTTGCTTTGTAGCCAGACTTTGGCTTCTTTTAAAAATACACTTGGGTCTCTGAACACTCCTTCTCCAAAGTGATCAACCCAACTGTGTAGGAGTCCTGAGAAGGAGTCTATCTATAGTGTTTCACTGCCACACCCTGCCTACTCCTGCCCTGCCCTGCTCTGCCCGGCCTCCTCTTGCTTCTCTCATACCTCCTTCTGCCTCAACCCTGTGTCCTTCTGCCCCCACCCTGCCTCCTCCTACCCCCGCCCTGCCTCCTCCTGCCCTACTGCCTGTTCTGCTATTTTTGCTTGGGCCCTCTGGTTTTTCCCTCCATCACGCTGGCTCTCAGCACCCCACCCCCACCCCCGCTGCCCTCCTGTCCTTCCTGGCTCTCCTCCTGCCTCTGCCCTGCCTCTTACCTCTTCCTTCTGCTGCTGAGCTGCAGTGCAGCCCCAGAGATTCATAACCAGCATTGCCAACTCCCTCCCCTTTACAGTTGAAGACCTAGGCTGAGTGAGCAAGCCACTGGCCCAGGGTCACCCTGCTGGCAGTTGAAGGACTTGGGGAACTCAGATTGGTCTGGCTGGTTTGTATTTGGTTTTCTCCCACCACACTCTCTTCTCCCTAAAAGAACCCAGACTCCTTGCTGGAAGGAAGGAGAACCCCCACATTGCTGGTACCTATTAGAGAGGCTTTTGGCTCTCCCGAGCATCTCTGGTGTTGTGGGCTCTGGAAGCAGGAGACCAAAGGCAGGGATTTGGGACTGGTGGCTGCCACTCAGGCTCTGTGCTGCCCCTCCTCCAGATGTGTCACCTTGGCCCAGCAGCTTCCCCATCTCTAAAATGAGAAGCGTTGGTCACGGGAGGGTCCAACAAGACAGATGTGAGAGTGTGGCCAGAGGCCATGGCAGGGACGGGGACATATTGGAGCAGTGAGGTCCTAAGGCCCTGGACATCCATGTGCACTCAGAGGCCAGAAGCAGGGTAACTTGTGACCAAGAGTTGGTTCAAACCCAGCCTCTTGCCAGCAAGGTAGCAGACAACTTCTTAACTGCTACCTCCTTTGGCCTCTGTGAACTTGAATGAATAATTATGGCGGCGGCAGCAAGGTGGGGGAGGGGCCAAGAGACTCAGAGAGATGCCTGCCTTGCAGTTAGAACACATAGAGGTCAGAGGTCGGTAGTGTGAAAACCCCCCCTCCCCCAGTTAAGACAGCAACAGTTGCCAAGGTCTAGTGATCCCTGGCTGGGGTCACACCAGATAGAGCCAATGACCAGCCAAGGCCAGGCCAGGTCAGGCCAGGAGTGTCCTGTTATTCTGAGAGCTGAAGGGCTGGGCTCTTGCAGAAGACCTCTTCCCTCTGCAGAGCCTGCTCATCTGAGCATCCTGAGCCTTTTGCTGCTCTGAGGCTTGCAAGATATACCAGAGTTGAAATCACTTTTAAAATGAGGTTTTACTGGACGGGGGAGATTGCCCACTGGATAATTTCCTGTCACACTGGTCGATCCCTGTTTCTCATGCCACGGCATGCCTCTGTAATCTGAGCGCCTGCACTGTGGCAGAGACGGGCTAATTCTTGAAGCTCACTAGCCTCACAGCCCAGTCAAATCAGCGAGCTCCAGGTTCGGTGAGAGATTCTGCCTCAAAAACCCAAGGTAGGAGTGGTCAGGGAACGCACTCAGGGTTGACCTTTGGCCTCCACACACCAGTACTCGAATGCACACACCCATATGAGCACATGTGTACACAGGAAGGGCAGACAATCGAACAAGCAAATTACATTTCCCTTGCACTGCACATTGCATTGTGTACGTCACTCCAGACAGGAGCTGATGCCCTGAGGTCCTAAACAGACCCCTTCCCCCACTCTCACAGAACTCATTCTTCTGGAACTTTTCCCCACCCCCACTCCCACCCCACCCCTCACCACAGTGATGTAGATCACTGTGATTTTTTTTTTAATAGTACCTCTGAGGTCTTCCCTGGTTTTCCTTACTGCATAGTATTCCGCTATTCAGGTATGCTGGCCACCTCACTGTGGAGGACATTTATAGTCTCTGGCATGTTTGCTGTTCGTCTGACAGCATTGTGGAGACTAGCTCTCTCCCCTCCTCACACTCAAGAGCAGAATTTCCCTGGATTGGGGTGTGACTCAGTGGAAGAGGGTGCTTTTCTTCCTGTGCTTGAGGTCCTCGGTTCCATCCTCAGCACCACAAACAAAAAAACCCTTCCCTCCAGGGAATCTCAGGAGCTAAGAATGGGCTTGGTCTCCACAAGTACTCCCATGTTGCTCCCAGAGACTATGCCGCCCACTTAGGCCTAGCTTCATATTCTCAAAGGCCCGAGGTCTTGTGGCTGGTGACAGGCAGTGAAGCCTCCAAGTGGGGCATCCCCCCCCCACTCCCTCACAGGGCTGGTGGGGTGGGAAGTCCAAGGAGGGCTCCTTTGTTCCCTGTCCTCTGTGCTCCCCTAGGTCAGAGAATCTTCTGGCTCCATAGGCAGAGACCCCATTTCCATGCCTGTGTCACCTTATGCAGGAGGCAAGACAGGAGCAGGCTTCCCAGCCCTGACCACCTCTGAAGAGAAGTGAGCGTTTAATAGGAGCTCCTGGGGAAGCCCAGGAGGGAGGTTTTGGGGTTCAGTGGTGAGCTCCACCCTTCCCAGATATTGGGGGGGGGACAGGAACGGGACAGGAAGGTAAGTCCAGCTGGCCCACCCCCGTGTCTGGTCTCACCCTCTTTTTCTCAGACGCACAGAGGGTGTAGGTTGAAGGAAAGGAGGAGAGAGGAAGCAAGGGAAAGAGAGGAGGGCTTTAAAATAGCTCTGCTGTAAAAGGCATTCAGAGGCCACAGACTGGTGTGCCCCTCCTGCCCAACAATGAATGCACTTTGCAGGCTAACGGGGACTTTTCGGGCAAAATACCAGCTCCCGGGAGACCAGTGTCCAGCCAGGAGCCGGCCCCTCCTCATGCCTCCTCCCTGCACCTCCTACCCACGCCTCCTACCCACAGGCTGCACCCAGCCACACTTCCCTAAGTGCCAGGCCCTTCCCAGCCACAGCCTGCCAGCAGAAAGGTCTCCTAAGGCTAGTCTCACACCACAGCTTCTGCCAGGCTGACCTTGGCTCCAGTTTTTCCACTTGCGATACCACCTTTACCCCCTCCCCAGGTTCGTGGCCCATTGAACCCCAGTAGTTCCCATAAGTCCTCACACAGACCTGAAGCTCAGGCATGTACCTGCTGAGTACTTACTCCTGCATATTGCCCCATTTGCGCCTTCTTTGCGCCCTCACCCATGTTCCTGCACCCCAGCATGTTTGATGAGCACTCTGTATTTGCTGGATACCAGCTGGGTCGTGCATTGCTTAGTTCTGTAAGACAGGAGGCAAGCAAGCCATGGTACCAGAACAGGGGCTCCTGGATAGAGAGATTTGGGGATCTTGGGGAGGAGGGAGAAGTTGGATGGATTTTTCTTTGTCGATTTCTGGAAAATGTTATGATACAATGCACAGCACACGGCTTTCATGGCGTTAGCTTGCATGCATGGTGCTGGGGACTAAACTCAGGGCCTTGCATGTGCTGGGCAAGTCTCTGAGCTGCTTCTCCTGGGCTTGGTCTTCTAAGCTTGTACGGTACAGTGGCACGAAGCACACCAGGTTTGTGTAGCGTCCTCCACCATCCATTTGCAGAACTTCTCCACCGTCCCTAACAGATGCTCCATCTTTGTTAGACATCCCTTCTCCAGCCCTGGGCGCACACTCCATGGCTTTCTGTCACCGTGGGTGTGAGGAGTGGGTGGCGTTGCCTCTTGTGACTACTCTCCTGGCTCACCTTAGGAGTTCCTTTGTTAATGACACTCTGTTGTCTCAGCTTTCATCTGTACAGTGGGTGGCTTCTGCTTTTTGACTCAACTGTGACCCCACTGTGAACAGTGAGGCTGTCCCTCACAGCGGTGGTCTCACCAAGTCTGTATCCAGAAGTGGGGCTGTTCCACTGTGCTACGATTATGGTTTTACTTTTTGTATAGTGTGTGTGTATGTGTTGTGTGTGTGTGTGTGCACGCGTGCCTTCTTACGAATATTCCCACCTATGGTACAGAAGGTTCCAGTTGCCTTCCTGAGGAAGGGGCATCAGAACTCTGCACATGCCAAGACCTCTAGGGACAGCTGTCCAGAGACACAAGGTGCTGGGGAAGGAGATGCCCGCAGTCTTCCTAAAGCCCTCACATGCGCCCATCTCCTTGGTCTCCACATCAGCCTGCACACCCTCACCTGCTCCCTGATTCAGGCCTTGTTTCCATGTCCACACAACCCCCATGCTCAGTGCCAGCCTGAGCCCTGGGGCGGGGTGGGGGGGCACAGCCCTGGGAGGTCCTCCTCTGTAGATGTCACTGGCACTATCACTGTGTCTTCCCCTTTCATCTCTCCAGCTATCCCATCTTGTCCCCTCTGTATATGAGGCATTTCCCAAGTCCTGACCCCTTCTCAGTTCCTTCTTGCATCCTGCATCCTTAGCTTCACAGCTGCAGCCTTCTAGGCCCATAGATTCTGAAGCACACTGGATGGTAAACTGAGCTCACCGGCTCGCCCCACCCCCATGCTCCCGGTGCTTCTGATGTGAATGGTGAAGGCTGATTCCCTGCTGTGTCACATCTTATCACTTCATCTCAGCCACATACCAAATAAAGTCAAGCAGGACCTGGCCTTTGCCCAAGCACAGTGAGGATGCAGAGTGCTGCCTCTCCTGAAGTCACCCCAGGACCTTTGCACTTGCCATTTCCTCCACTCTCTACCCTCTGTGCAGAACGTCACTTCCTGCTGTTCTTACTACAGCATGCCTGCCCATTTCCTGAACCTGGAATTGTGTCCTTGTAAATCTGCCCACTTGTGTGAGTGGCTTTTGCCTGTTAGAGCACCCCCAGGGGGCCTGGTGGATAAAAATGCAGTTGTTATCTATGGATAAACAGATGAGTACCTGAATACATTAGCTTGTATCCCTGCGCTTGATGAAGGCACATCTCTGCACATGGCAGGTTAATAGAGGGAAGATACCAGATAACTCCTTCCATACAGTAGTGTTGCTAAGGCTGGGTCTCTTGGCTCCCAGGAACCTGCAGTGGCTGTGGTCCATGCTATTGCAACAGGGACATTTTGAGACAATGTGGAGTCCCAGGAGAACTTATTGGGTCCAGAGGTACCTAAGGTGCCTGGGTATCACACACCAGTGTTGAGTTTAGAGGCAGACAGGGCAGGGAGCTGGACAGGAGGTTGCTGAGAGACCTACCTAGAGATTCCAGCTATTTGATTGGCCCTGTTATTCCCTCCTTCCTGGTTAACACCAGTTAACAGTGGTCTGCTGGGTACCCAGTGTGCATAGGAAACATCCACAGCTCCTCAGTGCCTGTTAGACAATCAGCATCCCAGACACACCCCAGGCCCCAGTCAGATGGCACAATGCCATGATGCCTGCTGTCTCTGAAGGTCAGCCTCAAGAGCCACCCTCAGCTCTGTGAATTGCCAATGAAGATGCTAATGCGGTTCCCAACCTCAGGGCTTCCTAGCTTGGCATGCCCATCTTACCAACTTGTCTCCCAGTCCAACCATGGCTGTCTGTGGAGCAGGGCAGCCTTGGTGCAGTATGTGAGGCATTCATATCTAGAGAGGTATTTGAGGCTTGGGTTGGGGTATGCAGGTGGTATAGGAGCAGAGGTGGGGGTGGGGGAGATGACCTCATAAGAGAATTGGTCATGGTTACATGAAGTTAAGGTTTCTATTGCTCTGAAAAAAACACTGACCAAAAGCAACTTGGGGAGGAAAGAATTTATTTCAGCTTACAGCTTACAGTCCATCGTCCAGGAAAGTCGGGGCAGGAACTTAAGGCAGGAGCTTGGAAGTAGGAGTTAATACAGAGGCCATGGAGGAGTGCTGCTTACTAGCTTGCTCCCCATAGCTTGCTCAGCCTGCTTTCTTACCCAACCCAGGACCACCAGCACTGGGGTGGTACCACCCACAGAGGGCTGAGCTCTCCCACATTGATTTAAGAAAATGCACAGGCTTGCCTACTGGTGGAGAATATTTTTAAAATTTATTTATTTATTTATTTATTTATTTATTTATTTATTTGCCAATTGAGGTTCCCTCTCTCTCTCTTTGACTCTAGCTTGTGTCAAGCTGACACAAGAACTAGCCAGCATGCATGGGAAGGCGAAGGATCATCTACAGGAGGCAGGAGCCAACAGGAGAATATCATACAGATACCTACTAGCTTTTGAAGTCATGATAATCCTTCTAGAACCAAAGTGAGATGCAGGGACAAGACAGCTGTGAGATGGCTCCTCCTGCTGCCAGCATGGAAGCCTGCAAGTCTCAGCCACTGCCCTGGAATCCCAGAAGGTAGCACACTGGAAGGGGCATTTAGATGCTCTAGTTTTATAATCATGCTAAGAACATTTAACATGAGGCCTGCCCTCTTAGTGTCTGTCTGTGATGGATGGGTACAGAAAATACAGGAGATACACACACACACACACACACACACACACACACACACACACAGACAGAGACAGAGTCAGAGACAGGCAGAGACAGAGAGAGACAGAGAGAGAGAGAGAGAGAGAGAAACAGAGAGACAGAAACAGAGAGACAGAGAACACACAATGGAATATGGAGACAATAGAGCTCACCAGGTAAGAGCACTTGCTGCCAACTCTGATGGCCTGAGTTTGATCCACATGATGGAAAGAGAGAATTTTCTCCCACAAATTGTTCCCTGACCTGTGCGGGCACACACACACACACACACACACACACACACACATACACACACACACACAGACACAAATTTAACAAAGGAATCGTATTCAGCCCTTAAGAAGGAGATCCTGTCATTTCTAGGAGTGAACAGCATCAGAGGACATTTTGCTAAGTGAAGGAGTTGGGACACAGTGGCGATTCTGCAGGATTTCGCTTACACACTGCATCTTGTCTAACTGTGGACACAGCAGGTAGAAGGTGGTTTCCCAGCAGCTGAGTGAAGGAGAGAGGTAGGCAGCTGCTTGCTGGGTGTCTGTGTCAGGGATACCAAAGGTGTCAGGGACACCTATGTCTCCCAAGAAGGAACTGAAAGCCACCTGGGCTCACTTCAGGGCCTATTGCAGATCAGAAAGTAACATCAGCAGTAAAGAGATGTCACCTTGGGCAGGGAGTTCCAAGATGCCACTTTGTCACTACAGGCCCATCACAAACTGCAGCCAGACCCAGAGCCCTCCCAGAGTTTTCAGGCAGCTTCCTCCCCCTGTGCTGATCACAGGAAGCCATGAGTCTCTGCTGGCACTTCTCTTCCGTTGTCCAGCATGCACTTGGGGATTCCTCTTCAGCATCTCCATCCCTCTCCATGTGACAGTGGAGATGATCAGCTAGCCATTTCCCTAGCATGTCTCTGACTTTTCTAGTAGTATGGAAGGCTTTGCTCCTAGATCTGCATCTCAGGGGGAGAACTTGGGGACAGAGACCCCTGGAACCATCTGGCTGCCTGGCAGGCATGACCTCAGAACCTTTCCGCAGCCCCACAACAGACCCCTCCACTCGCTGAAGACTTGTAAAGTATCCAAAAACGTGCCCTTTCTGCTCTATGATTGGCTTATGCCAGTCTGGTATGTGGGCAGCCATGTACCAGAACAAGTTGTTATGAGGAAATTGAAGGCAGGGACCTCTTTGCTGGGTCTTGAAGTCAGCATCTTGGGGTCCTTGGGATTGATTATTGAGAAGTTTGTATTGTTTTTGGACATACCATCCTAAGGGACAGTCCCAGCTGAGGCTCTCTTGACTCCTGTGTCATAACACAGTGCCAATCAGGCTTGCTGTTCAAAACTGCGCTCTCTAGGACATGTCTATTTGTGTCTTATGCCATTCCTGTGGGGCATCCTCTGTCATAGCACCGCCCTCTTAATAACAAAGGGTCCCAAAGAGTCTTGTAACAAGCCCATCTCCATTGCCTGTTTACACATCACAGAGTAAACCAGACAGCACTTCCATGGGCTAGTGCTGGGGCCCAGTTGGTAGAGCATTTGCTTGAGGCCCTAAGGGTGATTCCTCGTACCACATAAGCCAGTTGTGGTGGCACATACCTGTGATCCCAGCCCTGGGGAGGTGGAGGCAGGGAGATCAGAAGTTCAATGCCACCCTCAAGTGCATCAAACCATGTTTCAAAAAAAAAATCCATCTTGTAACTCACTTATAAATAGCAAAGTTCACTACATACTGGCATAAAAGGCTACTCTGTCTGTTCTGTGAGTCAAGTGGAGAGAAGTGTGGCTGGATTTACATGTTTTTAAGTGCCAGTTGTGTCTGGCTGAGGGAAAGATGAGTAGGCCCTCCTGGTCCTCTCTGTTCTTACTCATTGTCCCAACCAGCTTGGGGAGGCTTCCACACTCCCACAGATACTTAGGAAAGGAGGATCCCCACCCAGGGCTCTTAGAGCTCCCTGCTCTGACATCTGGGGAAACTAAGGCATGGAGACGGAGCCAGCGCCCGGGACTCTCCCTCAGGCCTGCTGTTTAATGAGATTCCCTAGAGGAAGGACTGGCCCTGAGTAGCTGAGCTTAAAACCAGCTGATTTGTCTGAGGAGAGCTGAGGAGGGGACAGGACTGACTAGCCCTGGGGACAGCCCTGGTGAGGGGCAGGCAGCTGCTTGATGTCAACGCTCACAACCTGGGTCTGGGCAGTAGCGTGGGCAGGCCCTTGTGCCCCAACCCCATGCTCCTGGGAGGAGCCCTGTTCCCAGAAGCATGTCCCTGGACACTGCCTTCAGCCTCCAAGTTCACTTCCTGGTTAAGTAAACATCTGTTAAATGGCCCAGTTGGGCCCCACCCAGAAGCAGCTTTGGAGGAGAACCCGGGGCACCAAGCCTGGCAGGCCTCCCTAGTGAAGACACATCCATCATCACCCTGAAGCTCAGTGGCCTGCGTGACCCACCCTGAGTCTGCCCGTTTGACAGCAGGGACGTGCAGAGCTGCCCATGACAGGGACCTTCCAGAAGCCTGCCCCCGACCCTCTGAAGTCCTAACAATGGTGATGACGACAACTTCAAAAGTCTGGGAAGAGAGCAACCTCTCCCATCTATCACCACGTCCCTGCAGTGAGGGGTGCACACCCTGTTGTCCAGGTGAGACAACCAAAGCATGTGACCAGCTGGTCACATGATCACAGTGCCTTGGGGGAAGAACCAGGCACTAGCCTCTTCACAGCTCTGTGGTGGTTGTCCTGAGGATCAGAGAGGAGAAGGAGCTGAGTCTAAGGGACCAGCCTGGCCAGTCCTGGAATGCTTGACCCAGCTAGGTGCCACGCAGGAACCTAGAAGAGAATAGGCATGCGCAGTTCACTGAGTACAGTGCAGTGGGCTGACCTGGGATATTTTGACTTTACAATGGGCTTATCGGAGCATCAAAAGCATTGTGTGTGTGTGTGTGTGTGTGTGTGTGTGTGTATGTGTGTGTTCAGGTTTGTTTGGAGATGGTCTCTCTCTATGTTTCTCAGGCTGACCCTAAACTCCCGGGCTCAAGTGATCCTCTTCCTCCATCTAGGACTAGAGTAGGTACTTGCCACCACATCTGGCCTAAGTACGTGCTGACTTAGCAATATCCTGGACTCGAAGCAGGCTTATTAGACCCAGCCAGGGTGTCAGAGGAGAGTTTGTGCTTAGCCGTGCTGGCTCTTTGTTGGTGCTTGGACATGGGAGCTGGACCCAGAGTGGAATCTTGGCTAAGCAAAAAGAGACAATTGAAGTAGCTGGATTCAGGGAACTAGCAAGTATACACAGGTCAGACCTGTGCTTAGTAATCCCTGGGTAACCCTACCTGGGAGCTGTTACGCCATTCAGTAGATGTTATTGTTCCTGTTGACAGTTGGGGCTCAGAGAGGAGCACAGACAAGGACAGGAAGAGGCAGGGCCCAAGATTTGAACCCAGATCTTCTACCACCTGAGCAGAGATTCTCAACTAACAGGCGAGTTACTGGCCTGACAGAGACTGAGACCAGTCTGGCTCCTGTCCTCATTTTATAAGGGGACAGACAGCTTTAGGTCTCCTGCCTACCTCTGTCTATGAATGCTATGCCATGTATCTCCTAGTCTGCCAAGGCCTGCCCTGGACAGATGCGTCTTCCTTTATAAGGGATTCCCACCTGCTGGATTCTGTTAGAGCCTCTGTCTTGAGAGCCCAACACTGCTCCTGCAGACACAGATGGGATGTGAGTCTGGTTTGGTTCCCTTGGGAGGGACAAGGCCAGCAAGGGACAGAGGCTTCCCCTAGTGTCTCTGTACTAAGAGTCTCCTGTTGTCACACTCCAGCTGGAGGCTGCAGTGTGCTACAGAAGGGAGACCGAGCTAGTCCAGCTTCTGCCCTGGTGTGACTGCCACAGGGATTTAAACTTCCAGGAAGTCATTAGGGACCGGCAGCTGGGGAAAGGCTGTGTTTATTTGGCACCTAATCCATGCCAGACACTGTATCTGCTTTTATCAGCATGGGACGTCTGCCTGGCAGTGTCTGGAGATATTTTAGGTATCTCTGGGGATTGGGGTGTGCTGTCATCCTGCAGACAGGAGCCATGCATGCTTTTGATTTTCCTAAGACACAGAAGAAAGCACCTTTGGCAGAAACCAATGTTGTAATCCAAGAGCAGAGAATGACTTTTGTCGTTCTCTAGGTTAGAGCTGTGATGGTTAATACTGAAGACTCGACAGGATCTAGAATCGCCGAGAAACAAACTTCCGAGCATGGCTCTGAGGGAGTTTCTAGGTTGGGCTGAGTTGGGAAGTTGAGTAGGGTAGGTCACCCTAGCTATATGTCTGACATCTTGGGATGGAATAAGAAGGCAAAAGTGAGCTGACCTCCAGCACTCACCTCTCTCTGCTTCTTGACCATGGGTACAGTGTGACCAGCTGCCATGTCTCCCTCGCCATGATGGATTGATTCTCTGAACTGGGAGCCAAAATAAACCCTTCCTTCTTAAGTCCCTTCTGTCAGGTGTTTTGTGACAGCAGTGAGAAAAGTGAACAGTACAGATGCTCGTAGAGGCTACTTGAGGATGTGACCACTGAACAGGGTCCTGAAGGAGTCCGAGAGTGGGATGAGAAGGTGTGGGGAAAGGCATTGCGAGAAAGAGGGAAGAGTGTGTACTAAGATCCCGAGTTAGGAGGCTATCATCAGAAGGACGAACGTGAGGGATCGTTGTGTCTCACTCCATTTCAGTTGGAAGACAGAGGCACGCGTGCTTGTTGACTCTCCACAGTGTGCCTGGGTCAGATCCTTGCACTGCTGTGCACATTCTACACATTCATGCCTAAATAAAATGAATGTCTAGTTCAATGATCGAGAGTCAGAGGCAGGAAGTAGCTTAACTCTAGAGCTGTGTGTTGACCGTACACTGTGCCTGCTGTAGGCAGCCCTCCGGTTTCTCACATAGTGACTCAACAGGGGCCCAATGGGGTTAGAAGCACACAAGGTTTAAGCTCTAAGGGTATATTTAGCTTGCTCTGTCTGCACGGGGAAAATTAAGGTTTGCTTCCAGAAAGACACTTAAGAGGACGCCCTTGTACAGAGACAACAGGTGGTCAGGACTGGTGGGACAGGGAGCTGGAGCCAAACTCGTGTCACCATCATAGGGGCATTTTCTAAGCACTATGCCAAGCACCATGTAGGGCATTTGTTCTGCAGCCTTCTGGGTAGATACTTTTCATGCCCACATGCATAGGGGGAAACTAAGGATCAATGAGTCATTTGCTGGTGGTCACACTGGTTGTGACAGACACTCAGACCCACCTCTGATAGCAAGGTCACTTTCAGGGTTGTCTTTTCAGCTACCAACCCTGCTCATCACTGTGTTTCCCCCCACAGGGTGAAGGACAGTCTAGAGCCCTTGTCATCGCTCAGGAGCTGCTGTCTTCAGAGAAAGCGTGAGTGCCCCAGCAGCTGCCCGTGGCTTATACACTAAGCCCTGCCCCTCCTAGCATGGCCAGAATGCAGTTAATGCAGACCTGTGCCTCTTTCCTTCCACAGATATGTGCAGATGCTGCAGCACTTGAACCTGGTGAGTTCATCATTTTGATCGTCTCTAATGAATTGTCCCTTTACAGGGCTGGACTCTGAGAGGCAGAAATCAGGGAGCAGACAGGGGTGACTACATTTATAGGCTTAGTGGCTCAGGCTCTGGGCCAGGCTTTTCAGGGAAGCCTGGTCTGTTGATGGATGTACTGGGCAGGATGCCTCCCTGCCTGGGTGGGGTGGGAGCTCTGGCAGAAGGCTCTGGGAGGACGTTGGGGGATAGATGGGGATGTGGAGGGCAGTTTTGTGTGTGCGTTCCTTTCTGTGGTGGTGGGGATGGAACCTATGGCTCACAGCATGCCAGGTGAGTGAGCATTCCACCGCTGTGTCCAAACTCCATGCATGTGCCTTATCTTTGGGTCGTTATGTGGATCGTGGTGTGCCTGCACAATGACAGTTGTTTGGGGAATCAAGGGGTCTTCTCAGTCACCCTGTTCTCCTCTTTAGGAGCTCTCCAGCGACAAAAACAAGAAGAAATCATTGAGGGTGCAAGGGGGGACACCCACGAATATGGAGAATTTAAGCAGGTTTCCCTGGGGAGATGGCTTCAGTTCAGGCTGGGTCCCAGGGAAGGTTGCACACAGCGAAGATGAGAGAACGGGGCATTTAGGCCTTGTGACAGCTCTCCCGTGTGAGGAGTCGCAGCCCCACCGCAGTTCTTCCTTGGTCCTGGATTCCCTGGCTTCACCTGTTCAGCTCATGCAATGTCAGAGCCATCTTCGGCTGCTTTAGACATTTAGCAGGTAGTGATGTATAAGCTCAGAGGACAAGAACGTGACTAGGCCCAGGTCACATAGTGATGGAGCCAAGGTAGAAATGGGTTTCCTAACACGCACTCCACTCTTCTTGTGTATGATCCAGTCCGCAGAGCAGAGCAGAGCACCATTTCTCAGTGTCCTGCACCAAGCCAGGCCTCTAGGTGAGCCAGTTAAATACCACGCTGCTGTGCTGTCCCCATGTGAGCAGGGAGAGGCCCCATCTCTGAGTAGAGAACAGCACAACAGTCTTCTGATTTAGCATGGACAGCTGTTTGGGATTCCAGTTCTGTGTGTTATTAAACCTGAAAGTCCCCAAGACTTAAGTATCCCAGCCCTCCCTGCTTCACTCCTGAAAGGTGGCTCAGCAGGGCAGGGAAGGATGGAGCTATGAATTCTGAACCCTTGCCTGCTCCTGCCTGGCAGCCTCACACAGGCTGGGTACTCTCTTCTGTCCTTCCAGGAGCCCAGTCACCAAAGCTTCCACATCCGTCCGTGTCCTACCCAGCCAGATGACTTTGGCCACTCATCTCCCTCATCCCCATGGCACCACATGCCACACCCACACTGCCATTTGCCACTGCCCACCCGCTACTCCGTTATCTGTCAGCCATCTAACCATTGGCGTTCTGCTCCATCTTTCTACCTCTGTGCCATGGACTCACCAATCCATCTTTCCTCTCATCCATCCATCTGTCCATCCATCCACACTACCTTTCTTTCCCCATCCACCTACATATCTCTTCCTTTATCCATTTATCCATCTGTTCATCCATCCATCCTTCCCTCCCTTCCTCATTCATTGTCAATCCACCTGTTAACGAATCCGTCCATTCATTCATTCTCCCAAAATACCATCTTCTCATTCTCACCCCTCTCCCATTCACTCTGAAATATTATAGACTGTTTGGTTGCCATTGTTACTGGAGCCCCAAAGGTTAAAAAAGTCCCCATACTTGCTTTTGAGTAGGTCTCAGTGTGGGGTGTGTGTGTGGGTATCCTACACATATGTGCGTATGCTTCTGTGTGTGCATGTGTGTAGGCCTAAAGCTGAGTCATTTTCCATCTTTTATTTAGTGAGAGAAGCTCTCTCACTGAAACCCATGCTTACCAATTCTAGCTATTCTTGCTAGCTGATTCACCCACCCCAGGGATCCCTTGTCTTCTGTTTCTCTGGGATTTCAGGTGACCGTGGCAGCTGCTTGGCTTTAATGCGGGTTCCAGGGATCTAAATTCTAGTCTTTAGGTTGTGCCATAAGCGTTTTACCCATGAGCCATTTCCCCAGCCTGACAAATGTCATTTTTGTTAAAGGAGAAGATAGAGGTGGGAAGATGCCACACTTACTTCTCTCAGCATAAATAGAATTTGAACAGCTGTGTTGTTTTTTTTTTATGCAGAATCTACATGGGCATGATGAGAACAGGCTTTCCACTTTGGAATCCAGGAAGGCTTATAGAAGAGGTGCCATAAACATGGACTTGGAGGGAGGGATTCTACCAGGTGCAGAAGGTGGTGTGATCAGCCTAGGCAGGCGCATGGAGCCTGAAGATATATGATGTGGGGGTTGAATGGCATATCAACTATGCAGTTAACTGTGGCTGTTTCAAAGAGGCAGAAGGTCAAAATGGGGGTTGGGGAAGGACCCAAAACCAAGATGAGCAGGTTGCAAGGCCCGACAGTGCCGTCTTGGGGCCTATGCTTTTCCTCGTGTGTGATGAGTTGGTGTTTTGAACAGCACTGGTCTCAGTCACCTTGGTTTCTGTTTATTCACTTATAATGAAATTTCACCTAGTAGAAGCTGATAGTTCCTTCCAGGGCTCCCTCCTCTGGACAAAGGCTCTCCAGACTGCCAGTGAGGAGCAAATGGGAAAGTGGCTGCTGTCAGATAGCCTGAGAGAAGTCTTAGAACCCAGAAGAACTGGTGTCTGGCCCATGCATCCCTTGGGGACCTCCTTCTATACTTCTTCTGCACTCCATCTTTTCTTCTCTGCCTTCTGGCTGCCCCTAAAATGCTGTGGTGAGGTGTCCTGCAGCCTGTGCCCGCTCTTCCATTGGCTCATAAGTTCCATCGCTTGATGGCCAGTGTCTTCTCTTCACTCAGGTCTCAGCCCAGGGTTCACAAGGGAAAAAGCATGTCCAGGACTCAGTGATATGGAGTAGCATGCTACTACTATGCTCACAGTTCCCATGCCATCTTTCCCATGGGTCTCAGTGAAGTCCCCATGTCATCTTGTTTTCAGACCCTCTGTCCCAGAGATTTTCACAAGGCTTGATGAGAAACTCATCTCTGCTCAGCAGCATCTGGGCCCTAACCCAGAAGATTCAAAGACCAGCAGTAACATGATGGCTGGGGACTACAGTCTCCTGTAGGTGTCTTCTCATACACATCTGGTGGCAGATGGTAGCTACAGTCTGGGGCTTCAGCTGGGCCTATGGCCAACAAACTTACCTATGCCCTCTCCTCGTGGTATCCAAATAGGCAAGTCTGGACTTCCTCCCAGCCAGTGGCTGAGTGCCAAGAGTGATTGTCCCAAGAGAAAGCCCAGAGGAAGTGCGTGCCATTTTTTATGGCCAAGGCTTAGAAGTCACGTAGCGCCACTTCCGCCATACTCCACTAGTGGAGACAGTTACAGAGGTCCACCCAAGTTCAGGGCAAGGGATATAATCTGTACCCTCAGTGGGAGGATTATCAAACACACATTGCATAAATATCCTGTAGGAGATACTGTTGTGGTCATTTTTGGAAAACATAATTCACCATAGACACCTTTTCCAAACGATTTTGTGTCTCTTAGGAGCTGTGTTTGATTTCTAGTAACAAAACTTCAAATATGGCAGCTTAAGTGGCTTAGAGGTTATCCTCATGTAGAGTAAACCCAGGAGGAGGAGCTCTCAGTTAGCGCTGGAGGTTCTTCCACGGCTCCGAAGCTGCTCGCCTTTCACAGGTTTCCTCATGAACACGGATAGCTGCTGTACCCCTAACCTCATACCCATATCTCGTCCACCCCCCCCCCCATCATAGCTCTTTCAGGAAAAAAGAAAGGGAAGGAGAAAAACAAGTTTCAGACCCAGCAGGCGCTGGCTCCCTTGAAGATGCCTAAGGCACCGCTTGACAGTTCCCTCCTGTTGCTTGTCAGGGAAAGCCAGATCAAATAGGAGTTGGTGGTCAAAGCAAGGTACAACTCCCTGGCTCTACTTCTTTCTGTCCATTATGGAGCTCAGCTTGGGAGGGGACGGTAGATGCTCCAGAAAAGCCCTCCCTGTTCCCAGTCAGCTAGGTGTGTATGGGGGGGGGGGTGTCTCCTGCTTTACACAGATAGAATCTGTGCATAGCTGAGAAGAGCTTCCCTCAGGGCAGTGCTTTGGCAACTCCCGCTTCCCTTAGCATTTGGCAGCAGTCAGTGTTGGCAGCAGAAGCAGGTGGACCCCCCCCCACCACCACTGCTCTCTGTTCTTGACCCTCAGAGAGAGACTGCAGCCACTGTAGCCTGACTTTGGGGACAGGGAGCAGGACATAGCTGACCTGTAATCAGACACTGGGGAATTCTCAGCCCTGTGGCAGCAGCTTCGGTTATACCTCCTGGTCCAGAGTCCTAGAATTCCCCAGCTCCTGTCAGTGGCTGGTGTGATAACTGCTGGCCCAGTGTATCTAAGGCCCTTCACGTTAAGGTCATTGGTACTGCTACTGCCACCACTATGGTTAGTCATTCCCACTGCCCCCTCAAACGGCTGCTCTGCTGAAACTCTCACAGGTGATGTGAGCTCCAGGCTCTGCCACCAATTCTGTGTCTCCATCTCTTAGAGCACCACCGTTTCTAGGGCTCAGCCTCATGGCTTACTCTTCTGTGGTTGTGGGTGCTAATGCTGGCTAGGCACCGCCTCTCTGCCTTACAGGTGGGACATCACAGGAGGACATTTCTAGTGGCTCTCCAGTGACCTGGGCAGTCTGTTTCTATAGCCAGAGAGGTGTTAGCACCAACCACAGCAGACCTTCATGTAAATGGATCACTGTGCTTACACAAGTCACACCAGGGAAGGCTCTCATGCTCTGGCATGCTGGGAAATGGTTCAGGGTCTGATAGCATTCTTGAGCCTGTTGATTGGGAATGATGTCCTTGGTAAATGTCTTTTTTTTTTTAAGATTTATTTATTATATTTACTTGAACACACTGTGGCTGTTTTTAGACATACCAGAAGAGGGCATCAGATCCTATTACAGATGGTTGTGAGCCACCATGTGGTTGCTGGGAATTGAACTCAGAACCTTTGGAAGAGCAATTGGTGCTCTTAACTGCTGAGCCATCTCTCCAGCCCCCTTGGTAAACTTTAAGACACAGCTTAAGGCTGTTATGGCTGTGGCTGCATGTACAGGAGCTCAACTTGGGTAGCCACAATCATCTTGTGGGTTCCCCATGAGGTCTCTGGGCTGCTTAGTGCTTGGCAGACTGGCAGTCTGATTGACAGTTCTCTGCTCAAGGTTGCCAGGACACCCACTGAGCCCACCACCAACCAGGGAGTCAAGTAGTCCATCTCTCGACATCTCATTTGTTTACAGGAAGATAAACATCAATAGGACTTAAAATATGAACTTGTTACAAGCATTGTTTTAGCGATGTTTAGTGTGCTTTCAGCAATGCTCACCTCCTGCCCAGCACCTAAGGACACATGGGCTCCCCTTACCTGTCTCATCCCCGGGGGTGGTAACTTAATAGACGGCTTCTGAGCCACAGGCTCTCCACAGCTACCTCCTTTCTTCCACTTTGCTCAAAAGCCATAGTGATGGGCAGAAGGGCTTCCAAGGGCAGGTGGCTAGACCTTCCTCTCCTATGCTGTCTCACACGTCTTATTGTCCCTGGTACCTTGCTGGCTGGCAGTTCCCCACCCCAGGCATTTGTTGGCTCGTTCCAGTAGGTTTTCAGAATTCTTTCTAGAGTGAGCCCTTCTTCACTGCACAGCACAGCACAGCACACACAGCACAGCACAGCACTGCACTGCACAGCACAGCACTGCACAGCACAGCACTGCACAGCACAGCCTACAGCACTGCACAGCACAGCACTGCACAGCACAGCACAGCACAGCACAGCACAGCACAGCACAGCACAGCACTGCACTGCACAGCACAGCACTGCACAGCACAGCACAGCACTGCACAGCACTGCACAGCACTGACTTCCTCAGGTTTGTGATTCCTCAGACTCCTGCGGCTGATGGTTTGCTGGTTCTGTGGTGAGAAGATGCATTTCTCTGGCTTTCTTAGATGGATTGAGACTTCTGTTATAGCCTAGCACAAGTCCCCACCATGGGCTGGGGACTGCGCCATTTGTCATTTGTGTTTGGCTCAGGTGTGACCTCTGTTCCCATCTCTCTTTAGGGGCTGTGTTGCTTGAGCCTTCTGAGGTCGGTGCGTTTTTTAGTGGTCCTCTCTGGCTGGGCATCTGTCCCATGTTCTCCCTCATAGAGAGCGGGCGGCCTGAGAGGAATGCCTAGAGGGACCGCTATGAACACAGGGGGGGACACTTCTGAAGTATCCAGCCCAACTCCCAGGTGTAGGGGAAGGAGTCTCAGAAGAAGGTGAATCCAGTAGCCAGGAAAGGAAGGCTTGCCACTGTAGTGATAAGCATGTGCACTGGCCCTAAAGCCAGCTGGGGTGAGCATGTTGGGACTTGAGAGATGTTTAGGAAAAAGGAAAAAGAAAAAGTACGGTATTCCCATTTGGCCCCCATTGCTAAGGAGAGTCCAAAAATTGTTTGGTTTTTAAAAATATTCTTGTAGCTTCTCTATACTAAGTGAATTAATTTTAATAATAGAGCTCATGTATGTGTGCAAGACAGACAGACAGACAGAACTTCCATCATTCCAAAAAATTTCTGTCCCTGCTAATGACTGAGGTACCCAGGGTATATGCATTAGTGCTCCTAGACATCTAGTTTGTATTATTTTTTTAAGATTTATTTATTTTATGTATGTGAGTACACTGTAGCTGTCTTCAGACACACCAGAAGTGGGCATTGGATCCCATTACAGATGGTTGTGAGCCACCATGTGGTTGCTGGGAATTGAACTCAGGACCTCTGAAAGAGCAGTCAGTGCTCTTTTTTTTTTTTTTTAAAGATTTATTTATTTATTTTATGTGAATACACTGTAGCTGTCTTCAGACACACCAGAAGAGGGCATTGGACCTCATTACAGATGGCTGTGAACCACCATGTGGTTGCTGGGAATTGAACTCAGGACCTCTGGAAGAGCAGTCAGTGCTCTTAACCACTGAGCTATCTTTTCAGCCCCAGCAGTCAGAACTCTTAACCACTGAGCTATTTCTCCAGCCCTAGTTTGTATTTTCTATTAATGTACCTGTTCTGGGCATTTAATTTAAATGGAATCTTAATCTACAGTCTTTGTGGTTGGTTTCTTTCCCCTAGAATATGCTGTCAGGGTTCCTTCCTCTGCACATGTTGATATTTCATCCATTTAAAGCTGAGTCATAGTCCTTTGTGGATGTATCAGTCTATACCTTTACCAGAGGATGAGCATTTGGGTTCTTACTTGTGTGTAGTGGTAAGCTGCAGGAAGCATGTGTGTCTATAGTTCTCTTGGGCTCGCTCCTGGGTCTCACAGTGACTCTATAACCTTTTGAGGGACCACATGGTTTTTCCTAGAGTCTATTTCCACTCACTCTGGATTTAAAAGGGCAACAATAGACCAAAGAAATTATTTCATCACCCAAGTCTTCAAGTCCTGCTTCATGAATCAGTGAGTCTGTTGGAGTTACTTAGAGGAATATGACTGACTCAAGATCTGCTGCATCACTGAACATTCCCACCCAAGAGTGGGTAATGACTCATAGTAACTGCTTTACCAGAGTCTCCTGTGTAGCTTGCAGATAGATTTACCACTGAAGGGTCTCTGCTCCCTGTCGATCATTTACAGCTTTCCTGGGCCTTACATAGCCTGGGGTCTGCTTTCTTGAGAGTCCTGAGTCTTTGTTTCTGGAGTTTTAAGACCTGTATGAGGCTCCTGCAGAAGGGAATGGCTCAGTGCAGGGGATGCAGGTACGCACCCTCATCCCACAGACCTCCACAGTCTCTACTCCTTGTAATGCCAGCTACTGTGAGCCTGTGACAGCTGGCCTGGCAGGTGTGGGTTTGGGTTTGCATGTTTCCCAAAGGACACCTGGTACAGAGCATCTTTCCTTGACCATCTGTACGTGATTCTTTGGAGACTTGTCTTTTAAAGATAAATAAGTCTATTATCAAACAGGATTTACAAACATTTTCTCACATTCTTTATGTCTTCTTTACTCCCTTTTCAAACTCCATCCATCCATCCATCCATCCATCCATCCATCCATCCATCCATCCATCCATCTGTATTAGATGGAACCCAGTATCTTTTATTTTTTTTGAGACAGGGTTTCTCTGTGTAGCCCTGACTGTCCCGAAACTCACTTTGTAGACCAGGCTGTCCTCGATCTCAGAAATCCACCTGCCTCTGCCTCCCGAGTGCTGGGATTAAAGGCATGCGCCACCATGCCTGGCGGAACCCAGTATTTTAAGTGTGCTAAACAAGTGCTCTACCACTGAGCTATGTCCCAGTCCTCATTTTTACGCTCTTGATACTGGTTAGAGTGTATAAGAAAGCAGTCTAAGAGAGCCATGAGGATCAAGCCAATAAGCAGCACTCCTCCATGGCCTCTGCTTCAGTTCCTGCCTCCAGGTTCCTACCCTAACTTTTCTAGATAATAGACTGGAAGCTGTAAATTGAAAGAAACCCTTTTCTCCCCAGGTTGCTTCTGATCATGGTTTCATTACAATAATAGAAAACAAACTCTAACAGGTGACAAAGCGTGGTCTTCAAATCATGCATAGCAAGGAATAGCAGCCACTAATGCTAAAGTAATGTCTTAATCATGTCCTGTGAGAAAAACTATGAGTTTCCTCTGCCCTCCATCCCCCCACCCCCATCCTTATGTTGCTGTGAGTTAATGCCTGTGTATGGTCTAAGAGGGGGAGAAAGTGACGAAGGGCGTGTCAGGCTCCTTCTTACCTTGGACTAGACAAGAGAAGTCGGGGACAGGACAGTGNAAGATTTATTTTATTTATTATATGTAAGTACACTGTAGCTGTCTTCAGACACTCCAGAAGAGGGCACCAGATCTCGTTACGGATGGTTGTGAGCCACCATGTGGATGCTGGGATTTGAACTTATCACCTTCGGAAGAGCAGTCGGGTGCTCTTACCCGCTGAGCCATCTCACCAGCCCTCTTTCCTTCTTTCTTTGCGTGTGTGTGTGTGTGTGTGTGTGTGTGTGTGTGTGTGTGTTGGGGGGGCACTTCTCATGTAGCCTAAACTGGCCTCAAACTCTATGTAGCCCAAGATAACCTTGAACTTCTGTTCTACCATATCTTCTATTTTTAAATTTTAAAATTATACTTTTGTGTGTGTTTATATGTGTCTGAGTATTATGCGTGTGTGTGTGTGTGTGTGTGTGTGTGTGTACACACTCATGTCACTGTACGCATGTGGAGATCAGAGGACAGCTAATGGGAGTCAGTTTTCTTCTTCCAGTCTGTGGGTCTCGGGGATTGAACTTGCCATGCTTGGCAGCAGGTGTCTTAACCCACTAAGCCATCCCATTGGCCCTGCTCTGGCTTCTTAAAGTTCTTCTTTGAGGAACTAGAAAGCAGGACTTTGCATTTCCTTAGAGAAGGAATCGATGACTAACTCCCTGTCTTGTAAAAAAAGGGCATCAGCAAGGCACTGCTCTGTGTGAACAACAACAAAAAAAGACAAAAGACAGCCCTGCACCAAGGGGGTACAAGCTGGCCTTCCTGGTTCACAGGTGATAGTGTAGAGCCAAGACACTGGCCTCAGCTCTTGCAGCTACACAGGTCAGGGATCTGGAGCCTCAAGGGCCCTCCATGTGTAACAGGCCTCTGGGGTTGCAGGATTTCCATGGAGCCGTCCTGAGGGCCTTGGAGAACGTAGAGCAAGAGGGCAGAGAGCCACTGGCCCAGGAGGAGCTGCGGCAGGGCCTGCGGGAGCTCCCAGCTATCTGTGACCTTCACCAGGGCATCCTGGAGAGCCTGGATCAGAGGCTGGGGGATTGGTGAGCAGCCTGGGGTCCCACACCCCACTTATGCCACCTAGGGGTGGGGGGAACAGACGAAAACCTCCACAAATACAAAACGCTGACTCCAGGGGACAAACAGGGAGCCCAGTGACAGGTGGTAAGTTGTATGCACCCCAAGTGAAGCAGCCTTCAGAACCCCTCCTGCCTCTCACCCTTTGCTCATCCCAAGGCTGACTTCTCACTTCCTGTTCTCTCCCTAACAGTGGGGAGGGCCAGCCACAGGTGGCCGACATCTTCCTGGCCCGGGAACAGGAGTTCGAGCATCATGCCACACACATCCTGCAATTTGACAGGTACCTGGGGCTGCTTGCTGAGAGCTGCCTGCTCTCACCCCGGCTAGCCACCACCGTCCGGGAATTTGAGGTGAGTCCTGGATCTTTAGAGACCCTGCTATAAAGATGTACTGGGGCCCAGGCAGGGGGACATGGAGAGACTTAAGAGAAGTAAATGAGACATATAGGAGGAGTGAGCTAGGCAGTAGGTGGGGAGACCCAGCGGGAGCTAGAATGCCCACCTGACAGGAGGAGAACCCAGAACGGAATGACCCCTGCTGGGCAGTGGGTGGCTAGGCCACCAGAGAGTCCTACATCTAGTTCTCCCATCACTATCAACCAAGCAGGGGGATAACCCAGCCAGAGGATAACCAAGGAAATGGTTAGCACAAACTGGAAGCCTAGCTCCTGAGAGAGCAGAGGGGACCTTACCTCTGTTACTAATGTCAGGCACAATAGGGCCTCAGAAAAGTGACTTCCTGAGCCTGACCATGAACCTGGAGGGATGATCCAGGAGGGCTTCCTGGTGGAAGATGACCTGGGTCTGACAATGTGGGAGATGAAGGGGGCCTGTGGGCGGTGGGGTCTCTGACGGCACCTCTCCTCCCCTTCCCAAGCAGCAGAGTTCGCAAGGGGGCGGCCAGAGCATGAAGCATCGTATGCTGCGTGTGGTCCAGCGCCTCTTCCAGTACCAAGTGCTGCTCACTGGTGAGCATCTGGGTCACAGGCGGACTGAGGTGGGGTAACGTGGAAACAAGGACTTCCCTTCGTTTATGTAAGCAGGTGTGGGGAACATGGCGCTACTCAGATGCCCAGGGCCCCACAGATTCAACCTTGCTTCAGTGGCTCCCCATCTCCAAACCTAGAAACCTAGTGACAGCTCACTGCATTTCCTAAATCAGCTGACATTTTGCAGAAGCTGCCTTCCTAGGTGAGAATAGTGGACGTTCCTCCTCAGGCCTGTGACACCCCCGTGGCTTTGCTGCATACTACCTCTCGAGAGACCCGTCCTTCCCAGCTCTGTGATAGGCTCTCTGGCCTCCCTCTCGCCTTCTGTCCCTTCGCCACTCTGGCTGCCTCTTCTCTTTAGCCTATCAGTGAATATAACTGTCTTTGTCACTGTTCTACTGCTGTGAAGGGACACCATGGCCAAGGCAGCTCTTATAAGAGAAAGATTTAATTAGGAGGTCGGTTTACAGTTTCAGAGATTTAGTCCATTATCATCATGGCAGGACGTATGGAGGACATGGTGCTGAAGTATCTCAGAGCTGGTCACTGATAGGCAGGCAGGCAGGCAGGCAGGCAGGCAGGCAGGCAGGCACTTGGCTTGGTATGGACTTTTGAGCCATCAAAGCCTACCTCCAATAACATACTTCCTCCAACAAGGCCACACCTCAGGATCCTTCTAATCCATCTCAACTAGTGCCACTCCCTGGTGACCAAGCATCCAAACATACAAGCCTATGGCCGGAGGTGGGAGGGAGGGGAGGAGGAGGACGTTCTCATTCAAGCTGCCACAGTGGCCTCCCAGGACCCAGCCTCAGGCCCTCAGTCTCTGCCTCATAGATTCTCTTCCCACCTCTGTGCTGAACCCCACTCACTGCGTACAGCCTCCCACATAGAATCAGTCCCTATCCTGTTTCTGAGACTCCCATGGGTATCCTTCTTATACCCCTGTGGGGCAGGGCACATGCAGTTTCACAGGTCACAAGGAAATTGTGCTGGGGTTGAGGTCTACAGAATCTGCTCATTCAATTGATGAAGTAGCCACTGGGCCCTACCTGTGTCCCAGCCATCTGCTGGATGCTGGCTATGGCAGCAAATGACAGTTCAAATGGAGAGGTACAACACTGTAACAAGGTATGGGCTTAGCCATGCCAGGCCCTGGGTCCATCTCCAGTACCAATGATTTTATATATAAATATGCAAATATATTAAAATATATGAATATATAACATCTGTGTTGAAAATGCTACCAAAAAAAAAAAACAAAACAAAAACAAAAACAAAAAAAACAAGTAGTTACAGGGTTAGGGAAGCGGGCTGATGTGTTAGATACGGCAGAGAAGACTTCTCCAAGGAGGTGACATGGAACAAAGATCTGAGCAAAGAAATGGTACAAAGCTCTAGAAAACAGGATGAGATCCAAGGGTAGGAACAAGCTTGGGAGATTCAAGGGGCAGCAAGGACCTTAAGGAGCAAGGCAGAGGGTTACTAGCAGGGTTAGGACCACATCAGGGGGCCCTATAATATTGACATGGAGCAGCCCAGCTGAGTATATTCTGCATATGACACCTCTAAGGTTTCCCCTAGAGACTCCTCCAGTTTCTTGAGATGACCTCTACCATCCTCAGCAGGGTGGAGGGGGCGGGAGAGGGGGCTGGGGACTCTGACAAGAAGAGGAAGAGAAGGTCATGGAGTTGGGTAGTCCAGGAAGGATGCTTTGTTTAAAATATTCACTGCTCCCTTAACTGTGCCATGCTCCCTTCTGGGTTGGCGCCTCAGCCCCTACCAGGGTGGACCCACTGTGATACAGTCACACTGGAATATAACGCTCTGTAGCTTGTCATGACTTGTAACCAGAGAACAATAGACAGCAAGTATGTTCTTGTGCCTGTACCCCAGAGGTATAGCCATAACAAGCACACAGCAGATCGTGAATAGGCAGGGGTTGAATGAGTTAGTGACTGGTAGTGGTGACCAGGATGCTAAGAGGGTCCTGGTATTAGGGCGGGCTAATGTGTTGAAAAAATGGATACCCCATTCTGGTGGAGGTCACCGTGGAGGACAGGAGACTGCCTTACTGGTAGAACTGACAGTTATCTCTCCCTCTAGATTATTTAAATAACCTGTGCCCGGACTCAGCCGAGTATGACAACACTCAGAGTAAGTCTGGAGAGACCCAGGAGGGAGGTCCACCTCTTGTTGTGTATCCTGTTCACCAACACTCAAATCTACACCAGTGTCCAGTGTAGACCTAGAGCAACCCAGCTGTGTGTATCCTGCATACGACACCTCTGGGGTATCTGCCAGAGATTCCTCAAGTCTCTTGAGATGACCTCTACCATCCTTAGCTGTAGGAGCCTGGGGTTCTGACCAGCAGAGGAAGAGAAGGTCACACAGTTGGGTGATCTAAGAAGGATGCTTTGTTTAAGATGTTCACCACTCCCTTAAGCAATCCATGCTCCCCTATGGGCTGGTGCCTCAGCCCCTACCAGGGTGGACCTAATGTAGCATAGTCAGCAGCCATGGAAACGGGCAGTTATGGAAGAGTTGGGGTTAGGTTCACGACCTGTTGCTATAGTGGGAAAATCTGGTGTTGTCCCATCTTGTGGCCCACCACACAGGAGACAGAGGAGACACACAGAGAAAAGGCAGCTTAGTCCTCATAAGGCTGCCATCTGTCCTTTCCTCTCCAGGTGCTCTGACTCTCATCTCCAAAGTGACAGACCGTGCCAACGAAAGCATGGAACAGGGGGTAAGTCCCACCATTGGCTTCTTCTCCAGGGTGGAGTCCAAGGCCTGCTTCACTCTTCTCATCTTCCTTGTGCTACCCCATTGTCTGTCTCCTGGGGCCCTGCAAAGAGCCTTGGGTTCTGGCCTTACACTCCTTGTATGAGCCTGAGGCTGAGTCCTAACTTAATGGGAGAATTCAGCAATCCATTCGTCATGTCTTTAACTGGTATAGAAGAGGGTGATGGTGGTATGTATGCCAAGGCATTGCTCAGTAGATGTGCTGTGGCAGGTAACACAGAGAACCCACACGGAATAGGAAATGGAGTCTGGGGACCCTGCCTATATAAGTCAGGCCTTGAGCTCAGCAGATCAGTGACCATGATGTAAATAACCGTGGATAATGGTTAGCAAGAGAGGAGAGGCTGGGGGTTCAAAGGATGGAGTGTTCCAAAGTTAGGAGGAGGTAGAATCACTTGTGATGAGAGGACACCCTGTGGAGACCTCTGCATACTTGTGCGTGTAGATGAGTAGATAAGGAAGAAAGGGCCTGGGAGGAGGCTGGGGGTAGGAGATCTAGGGTACATCAGCTGTGTTTTGTCACTTAGTGTGGCTAGTAGGACTAGATCTGGGAACAGGCTAGAGCTGGCTACAGTGGGAAGCTGAAGGGATGGGTTTGAATACACAGGTTAGTTGCCGGGACTGCTTACAAGGGGTTCAAACTGTCACAGTCATCCGGTCCTCTTGCCTCCCCCTGAGAGGTTTGGACCTCACTCTGTCGCTTTGGCATCCTATGCATACAGTGAGGCTTCCTCAGTGCAGCTGACATGCTTAGAGACCAGCCTCTGTCTGTAGCATCTGGTGGTGTTCTCCACATCCTGCTTCAGGAAGTCCTGTCTCTGTTGGCATGAACATGTCTCCCCTCCTCAGGGAGAGGTGAGGTCCAATACACAGAACCTACCCATAGGAGGTATGGGGCAGCCATACCTGGCTCTCTTAAGGTGAGGCACATGCTGTGGTTGAAGACACAGGCAAGCTGCTTTGGGTGAGACACCCCTGTGCTTGCTTGTCTTAACTGTATGTACCTTAGTCCCCAGTGAGCCGCACTCTACCCACCCCTTCCCAGCTCCTTGGTCTCCGTAGGGATCTCCGCACTCACCTCCCGTGAGACCAGCTTCCAGTACAGTAGGCTCTGGAGTTTGGGGGGTAGTTGTGTCTCTATGCCCAGCTTATTTCACTTAACATAGTGATCTCCAGTTCCCTTTCTTGTTTAAATGGCGGGATTTTGTTCTTTCTCAAGCTGAATCATACTCCGTTGTGTGTGTAAACGAATGGAATTTTCTTGTCTACTTATCTGTAGACAGCATTTATGCTTCTGTTTCTATGCTGTTGAGAGCAATGCTGTAGTAGTCATGGGTGTGAGTGTGGATATCTATGTGAGATGCCTGTTCTGATAGGATTGCTGGATCATTCAGTAGTTTTAGTGGTTTGCAGAGATGGAGACTCCATACTTATGGCCATACGGCGTAACTTGCTGGTGTCCCAGCAGGGGTCTCTGTTCCCCACACTCTTTCCCCTCTTCTTCAGTTCTTTCTTCTGAGGGAGGTGGTGTCTCGTGGGTCTGGCTTGTATTTCCCAGTGATGAGTAACTGACGTTGAACACTTTTGCGTACACCTGTCAGCCATGTGTACATTCTCTTTACAGAAATGTCCGTCCACAACTGCGGCCAGTTGTTCTTGCTACTGCTGTTGTGTTTTATTCTAAGGCGGAGATCTGACTGCCTCTGCCTCTCGTGTGCTAGAATTAAAGGCGTGCGCTACCTCTCCTAGCCCTTAGCCTACCGTCTAACTGTGCAGTTGTCATGCATCCTGTCTCCAGAATCTCGTTTTCTTCCCAGACTGAAACTCTGTTTTCCTTAAACACCACTCCCACCCAGTCTCTAGTACCCACCATACTATTTTCTGAATATATTTTATTTTTTAGAACCATTTTTAGATTACAGAAATATTTAAGAAGATAGTGCCAAGAGTCCCCACGGGTTCTACTGTTTCCCCATTGTTAATGTTTTCTATGAACGTGAAGCCCTGGTTGTGTTAAGAGGCACTGTGGAAACAGCATTATTACTTGTAGTTTGCATAGGCCCAATTCCCTGTTCCAGAATCCATCCCTTTTGGTTGTTACATCTTTGAAGGGTCCACTTACAGCCAGTTTCTCAGATGTTCCCTGACGTGGATGACCGGGGAGGTCTTGAGGGACCGTGGTCAGGCACATACTGCAGGTACCCAGTGTTGGAATCTGATGTTTTCCTCTTTATCAGACCAGGTTTGTGGATTCATGGAAAGGAGATCACAAAGGCGGGATTCCATCTTGTCAATGGCATGTCATGACCCTGGTCACCTGAGTTTATGTGTTCCTTTCCCATGGTCTCTGAAAAAAAAAAGTCACTGTGCACACCCCGCACGTAAACAGTACAGAGAAACCTGTTCCCTCTTCCTTTAAGCCGACGGCATCGTAAGTGTTCTGGAGTCACTTGTAGAAGATGTATGTCTCTCCCACCTCAGTGATGGGTGCAGCCCACCCACAAACATAAACAATCCAGTCATTTATGTTGGTACCTGTTCACAGATATTTATTTTAGCCCACATTGTTTTATTTATTTCTCAAATAGGGAAGGGTCAGTTTCTAAACCCACAATATTGGGAATGGAAGAATTCCTTCTGCAAGAATGGTTCTGGAGTACTCTCTTGCCCTGTGCTCCCCCTTGGAGGGTTTAGTGAGCCTCTTGTTAGTGCCTTCATTCTTCTGTCACTTGTTCCTTGCCTCCTTAACAAGATGGTTAGGACTTTCCAGGGCTCATTGGTCTTATTTCTGCCCCATTTTTTTAAGAAATAGTCTCTCGGGCTGGAGAGATGACTCAGCGGGTAAGAGCACTGACTGCTCTTCTGAAGGTCCTGAGTTCAAATCCCAGCAACCACATGGTGGCTCACAACCACCCATAATGAGATCTGACACCCTCTTCTGGTTCATCTGAAGACAGCTACATTGTACTTATGTATAAATAAATAAATCTTTAAAAAAAAAAAAAGACATAGTCTCTCACTGACCCTGGAACTCATTGATGCAGCTAGGCTGGCTGGTCATGTCTCCAGTAATGAGGTTATAGGTGCTATGCCCAGTTTTTACATGGGTATGGGGGACTGACCTCAGAGCTTCATGTATGCAATTCACAGCAAGCACTTTAGCCGCTGATTCATCTCCCCAGCCCCTCTGTCTTCACTCTGTGTACTAGAGATCTGTCTTCATGGCCTCTGGCTCTTCCTTCCCTCAACTTTGTTCATAGCCAAACCTGTGAAGAGTTTTCATGGCTGGTATTGTAGGTTGCCTGTTTTTGTTTTTAATTCCCCTGAACTCCTCTGTGAGGTCAACAGCCTTGATGAAGTTCTCTGTCTGCTGTACATGGCATTGATCTTTGCACCAGACCCTCTAACGTAATAGTTGCTTTGGTCCTTGGCTCAGAGCTCCAACACCTGTCACCCATTCTGGATGTGTAGAGTGCTTTCTCTGAAAAAAAAAAAATGAGTTGGGTTTGTATCTTACTTAGGGTTTTGCTGCTGTGAACAGACACCATGACCAAGGCAACTCTTATAAAGACAACATTTAATTGGGGCTAGCTTACAGGTTCAGAGGTTCAGTCCATTGTCATCAAGGCAGGAGCATGACAGCATCCAGGCAGGCATGGTGCAGGAGGAGCAGAGAGTTCTACATCTTCATCTGGAGGCTACTAGCAGAATACTGACTTCGAAGCAGCTAGGACAAGGGTATTAAAGCCCAAACCCACAGTGACACACCTAATCCAACAAAGTTACTCTTTTTAATAGTGCCACTCCCTGGGCCAAGCATATACAAACCATCACAGTTTGTCTTCCTGGTTTAATATTTTAAATTTTTTATTATTTTATTATTCTATGTATATGGGTGTTTTGCCTGCATGTAAGTCTGTGTGCCTCATGTGTGCCTAGAGCCTGTGGAGACCAGGAGAGGTCACTGGATCCCCTGGAGCTGGAGTCACACATAGTTATGAGCTGACATGTGGGTACAGGAACTCAATCCCAGATCCCTGGGAAGAGCAGCCAGTGTCCTCTGCTGAGCCAGCTTTCCAGCCTGCTCACCCCACAACCTAAGTTGGTTTTGGATGTATGTTCTCATGAATTTTTTTCTTTAAAAACTAGCATAATTTTTATTTGTAATTTGATAACTTCTTACACATAAAGATGGATTTTGATCCACGCTCCCTCCTAGTCCTCTCAAGCGTCTCCAGTTTCTCTACGTCCTTTCCTATCTTTATGGTAATTCTCCAAGTCCAGCTAGTTCTTCCTGCTGGAATGTTGGCTGGTGTTGGTGTGGTTGGTTGATGTGATGCTAGGCAGATCTCAGGCAGGCGACCATAGCTGCTCTGGGTTGATGAATGCAATGGCCGTGTCACGTCTAGAAGATGGCATTTCACAGCACTCTTCTCCATCATCCCGTCCTTGGACTTTGTCTGTCCCCCCTTTTTATAGAGTACTCTAAGCCTTAGGAGTAAGGGGTGGATACAGATTTCCTACTTACAGCTGAATACTCAGTCATCATTTAAACCCTGCATGTTAACAATTAGGAGTCTGAGCACTGTAGAGAGAAGCTCCTCTGACCAAGATTGAGGGCAACATTCATTTAGATGTATAAATATGAATATTCAGAATGCACTTTGACAGTATGTCCATTTATCAAGGCAACAGAAGTGGGTTCCTTCCTAGGGCCTATCTAAAAACACAGGTGGGCTTTTGACTAAGGTTAAGGTGATAGACATGATACCCCTGCTGTGGAAATCCAATCCAAAAGTGGCTGGTCCCCTAGCCTCCATGCCATGATTGCATCGGTGCGTGCATCGTGCCTCAAAGGTCAGTATTGTAGCATGCAACATTGATATCTGAGCAATACTTTTGATGGCTTTTCTCCCCAGCAGCCTCCATAGCACTATGAAAGCTAGCCATCCAAGGTGAAGTTTTCAGGTCCATTCCAACTTGGTTTCTTTATGCCTTGCAACCAAAGTGTTCCTGTGACTCTTGGTTGAATACCAGGCTCTATGAACATAAGCTCTGGGGAGGCTGAGAGGACCAGCGTTTGCATCTTGTTTTTGGTTGTACTATGTGTGGTGAGATGCGGAGAGAATGGCCAGTTGATTCAGCCCCATCATAGGTTCTGCTGGCCTTGGGAATAGTCTATTCTCCATCCTTGTCAGCCTCATCTTCCTCCAAAGCTCATGTGTCTGTGGGGCCCTAAGTGCTGAGTTTTCTCTTACCTTCATTTCCAGTCTTTGTTTCTAGAAATCTCTGCGGGCAGTAGGGCCCTCCTCTCTCGATGCATGCCTTCTCTGAGGCGGGGCACGTCTGGCTGCCTACTGCTTTGTGGCAACCCCACTCTACCTTGGGCCTGAGGCTGGGCTTGGACGGGTCCTTGCCCATTCTCTGGGCTAGTCAGCTTCTGTGTGCTGAAGGGCACAGCACAGAGCCCTCTTCTCAGAGCCTTTGCCTGAGTGCTAAGTGGACTTCTAGCCTCCCCAGTGCTGAAACCTTATATTCAGCTTGTTCGGTGCCATTTCACAGGACCCTCCCATGTGCCCTCAGCACCTGACAGACACCTAAAAGAGAGCTTGCCAGTTGGTTCCTATCCATAGTGTCTATAGCTTCATTACCCTCAATTGTGTTACCAGCCCACACTTGACCTTCACAAAGTTGAGGACATGTCAATTGTCTTCTTTCAAAAAAAATAATTTTTTTCTTTTTCCCATGTATTGTGTTCATATGCTTGAAGATCACAGAACAAACAGCTCAGTGGAGCCAGTTCTCCTTTTCCTCCAAGTGGGTTCTAAGAGAGGGGACTTAGGTCAGCAGGCTTGGGAGCAAGTGCCATCTCTCGGTGGCCCTCCATTCTTGTCACCTCCATCTGCCAGCCTCCCCTTCCTCCCACTGTGGCCAAGGGTGTGACCCGTTCCTTCACCTTTCATCTCTGGGAGATCCTAAGCTGAAGAGCCCACGCTGCCTGCCGTTTCTAGGAGTTTGGATTTTAGACTGGTCTTTTCTGAGCTGTTCTCCTCCTCTGACGGGGAAGCAATGTCCCCTTACAGAGGATACACAGTGCCTGGTAGGGGAGTGGAGGGGTAACCATCTCCTGTTCCTGCCCACAGGAAAACCTGCAGAAGCTGGTCCACATCGAGTACAGTGTGCGGGGCCAAGGGGACCTCCTCCAGCCAGGAAGGGTGAGTGCAGCCTGGGCAAGGACAAGGGCCAGCTTGACTCTGATAAGCCCATTGTTCAGCTGGGCTGGCCCCAGACGGCTCTGGCTGCAGGTGCTGTTTAGGAGGGGTGGGGGACATGGTGTACCACCCTGGAGCTTGTCTGCACCCCGCCTTCCATGATGCCCTCTCGGGGCAGTTAAAGAAACAGTGCCAAGCAGTACTGCTCACCGTAGCTGCCCTGGGGTAGCTCTCCAGTGAGGGAAGAAAAAAAAAGTACCCAGTGTTTATAGTTCCAAGTTGTCAGGAAAGCAGAGCTCAGAGTAGCTCTCGAAAGACAAGCCCCAAGAAAGCAGCATAAAAATAGCATTCTTAACAAAACAGGGGCTGGGGTGGCACTCGGGGGTGGAGCGCATGCATAGCATGTGCAAGGTCCTGGGTTCTCTGCCCAGAAATGGAGGGGTGGGAGAGGGATTGATTGATTTGCGTTTTAGCTTCCAGATGGAAAACATACAACTCAGCTCAGAAAGCAGCTAAAAGTGTGATCATTGCCAGTTGGAGTAAGGGAGCAAGCCACATCGGCAGGATGCTGCTAGTCTAGGATTCTTTGAAATCGCATGTGTGGTTCTGACTGAGAGATGCTGTGCTCTGCGGTCCTCACTAAGCCTGTGTCTGTAGCCTTCAGAAGGATGGGGCCGGAGTGACTATCCGCAGGTCCAGATGTTCAGCAGACCTTCAAAGGGCATGTTCTGAATGGACCCTTTGTGGTGCTGTTTAGGGAGCGAGTTGTAAGTGGGACTCATACTTGACGGCTAGAACATTGTTCAGCTTGTGTAAGGACATTTCCAGAAGGCCGGATTGCCCAGCTTGGGTTCCTGGGCCAGGAGTCTCTACAAGCTGTCCCTGGGTACCCTGGGAGCCATGGTGACTGCTTCCTACACACTTTGTCATTCCACCTCTGAGGCTGGCTTCTCTCCCCACAGGAGTTCCTGAAGGAAGGGACACTGATGAGGGTGAGAGGGAAAAGCCGACACCCCCGCCACCTGTTCCTGGTAAGCACTGGTGATAAGGCAGGTCCTGCCGTTAGCTTTCTAGAGCCAGCATTTGGTGACAAACGGAGGAGCCAGGACAGCCTTCAGGTTGTAACACTGAGCCTTCAAAACTAAACAAAGACAAAACAAAGCAAACAACAACAACAAAAAAAAAAAAAAAAAAACACCACACTGCTTATATGTTACTTGAATGCTTAGGGGACAGGGAGTGTAGCTGTTAAAATGAATAGCTCATATGCCGACCATAATCAGTTCAAACCAGGGCTTTCTTCTGGTACTGTAACTACACTCAGGCACTCTCTGTGGTGTGTCCAACAGCAGAGGAGTGAGGAAACCAGTTTGTCTAGGTTCCTCAGCAGATGGCCAAGACCCAGAGCGTAGCCAGGGTTGAGCCTCCAGTCCGTCACTCTGCGCAGGCGAGCATACATGACACATCTGAGGACACAGAAGCACACTTGGAACATGAGGGAGTCTCCAAGACCTTTGGGTTAGCAAAGTCAACCCAGGGTCTCATGCTGTAAGTGGCTTCTTTGCTCCAATCTAGGACCCCAAGACACTACACCTTCTGTGCTGCCTACCTGCAGAACAAGTGTCTCAGACAGTCAGGATTTAAAGAGGAAAGGCAAGATCCACCTCTTGGTTCTGGAGGTACCAGTCTTTGATGGGGTGGCCTTGTAGCACAATAAGGCAGAGCCATCGTTCACCTCATGGCTAGGAAGCAAGAGACAGGAAGGGGAAGGGGTTGGGTTCCTACAGTCTCCTCAAGGTCACTCTGGGATGACCTAAACTTCCTCTCACTAGGCCCTACCCTCTGAGGGTTTCATGCCTTCCAACAGTGCCATCCTTTGGACTACACTTTCAACACAGCGGCCATTAGGGAACCCCCCCAAGAGCCAAACTGTAGGCCTGCTGTTTTCTGAATATCTCTGTTTCCCCATTCCTGTGCCTCTCACGGTCGTTCATGTGGCTGTCGGTGGGGCTGCCTTCAGCTGCCTCCCCACACTGCCAGAACTTTATATAGCATGATGGTAGCGCAGCTATGAGCTCTGTGCATCCGGCACTCACTGGGCCAACACCTCCGGGCTGGGACATGAGCACAGAGATTGCTTACAGCCTTGTCTTCAGCCTTCAGAACGTAATGGGAGGGAAATACAGAGACTAAGCCAAGAGTTGGGAGATGAAATAGAGGGGGGTCTTGGGAATAGGCAGTCAGTGGAGGTGGAGGAGGGTCACACATTGAAGTGAAAGCAGCCACTGTAGCTATGCTCAAGGATCGGCTGAGTTCCCTGAAGAGGCTGCCTCTATTAAACCCTGAAGCAAGGGAGGCTATCTGCTTTCTTTTACTACCATGTGCGGTGTCCCTGAGATTGAATTGAGGTCATCAGTCTTGGCAGCAATTGTTTTTACCCGCTAGAGCAGTTGCTTTTACCCATCTCGCTGGCTCCCACTTCATTTCGTTTCTTTCTTTTTAAAGGCATGGTGTCACGATGTAGCCCTGATTGTCTTAGAACTTGCCATGCAGACCTCGTTGGCTTCTAATCCACAGATTCACCTACCTCTGTCTCCTGTGTGCTGGGATTAAAGCGGGGCCACCTCACCAGCCCTCCCCCCCCCCTGCTTCCTTTCTTGACTACTTTGTTTGTAGAGTCCTATGTGGCAGCCTCAAGTTACATGCTGGTCTCTGTTGGCTAGTGTAAACCGTTGTATGATTACCACTTGGATCTGGATTGAGAGCATTTGCAACACTTCCAGAAAGCTCCACCAACGCTGGCAATCGATCTTCCCCACTCCCAAGTGACCCAGGCACTAACTGGCCTGATTGCTGTTTCTTTGGGTTGGACTTTCACATAAAGGCCGTGGGCTGCACTTACCATATTTGGCCTTCCCCCTCAGAATGCCTGTGATCCTATTACGCGGCTATAGTCTGGCAGCCTGCTCCTTTGGGTTGCTGTGTGGTATTTCACAGTCTGACTGGACCATGGTTCTTTATCTATCAACTGTAAAGGACATTTGGTTAGCTCTCCCTTTGGGACTGTTATACATAACACTTCTCTGACACTTGGCACCAGAGCATTGGCGGATGTGCCAATCCCTCTTGAGCATCCCCGTAGGAGTATAATTGTCATGATGGGGTCACAGTGTGGCTTTGCTCCTTGCCGGGGTCTGCAACAAGGACTGCCAGCTGCCTGCACCCCAGAGCTGAGGGACCTGCTATGTATAGAGCTTGCTTCAGCCTTCAGGGCTAGGACTGGTGTGACTGTGCGCCTTCTCTGCAGATGAATGACACGCTCCTGTACACACATCCCCAGAAGGATGGGAAGTACCGGCTGAAGAGCTCGCTGCCAGTGGCCAACATGAAGGTAGATATCGAAAACCAGGTACCCTGGGGTAGGTGTGTCATCACAGAGGAGATGCTGTGGAGATGGATCCAGCCTTGTTCCTCTCTACGGAGGGCCAAGGCCCCAGGATACAGCGTTCAGTGAGGACTGCTGCAGGTTTGAGCACAGGGCTGCCCAGTTACAACTAGGGATCGATGATATATTCTCAGAGTGGATGGGGCATGGAAAGGAAAGGGTCACACCAAAAGGAGGACCGTAAATGCAGAAACCGCTTGGAGAGAGCAAACAAACAGGTTTAGGTTACATCATTAAAAACCTCTGCACACTGGGCGTGGTGGCACACGCCTTTAATCCCAGCACTGGGGAGCCAGAGGCAGGCGAATTTCTGAGTTCAAGGCCACCCTGGTCTACAGAGTGAGTTCCAGGACAGCCAGGGCTACACAGAGAAACCCTGTCTCGAAAAACCAACCAACCAACAACAACAAAAAAGCTCTGCACGACCTGAAGAACAGCTCAGCGGCATGAGTGCCAAGCCCACATCAGTGCTCGCCTCTAGAACCTTCCTGTCTTCCCAAACAGAAACTGTCTCCATTAAACACTGAGTCCTGTTCGTTCTGTCTCTGTGAATGACCTCATGTGGATAGAGTTCCAGCATTTGTCTTCTTGGAGCTGGCTGGCTTCACTTAGCATTGTGTTCAAGGTTTCTATGTGAAAGCTTGGTCAGTCTCCTTCCTTTTCTGGGTACCTATATCTGCCCCTTCCCGTTTCTCTGTGTATCTATATCTTTATGTCTCTCTCATCTCTGTCTCTGTGTGTGTGTGTGTGCATATTCTCTGTTCGTCCACCACTGAACACTTCTCAGTTGTTGCATGTGTGATGTGTGGACTAGCATGGTTTATCTTGGTCTCAAACATGAGGGTGCGTGGGCACATTGGGGAAATCTTGGGATGGAGAACATTCTGGAATGTTATTTCTGATGCCATCTGAGGATGAGAAGGGGATGCTGAGAAGAGAAGGCAGGACAGCTGGGAATGAAAGCATCCATACTGGTCAGAACCCTGTCCAACCACTACCAGCCACTAGCAGTGGACAAAGTCGTCTGTGCTCCTCCCCCCTCCCCTCACCCTAAGCAGATGCCGTTGGTTTCCCTGGCAGGTCAGCCGTCCTGTGATGGACAAAGTGCCCTATGCTCTGAAGATCGAAACTCCTGAGTCTTGCCTGACACTGTCTGCAAGGTATGGGGAGCTGTACTCTAGCTGCAGTGCCCTCTGCTGGCCGCCATGGGCACTGCATGTGCATACTTCACTTAGATACACACAGGCATAACATACATAAAAATAAATCCTTTAAAAATGAAGATAAAGTTAAGAATTGAGAAAAATACCTGAAGTTGACCTCTGACCTCCTCACTCACATCCATGTGAATGCAACACACACACAAACACACACAGGCATGGACATGCATGCACACACATGTACACATGTGCGTGCAAATAGAAAGCATCAGCAGCACAAAACCAAATATAAATGCCAGCTCCTATGCCCAGAGGTCTGTAGGCCCCAGTAAAGTATCTCATCAAAAAATGTTACAGATGTTTGGCTCAGTGTGAGGTTCTCAGGTGACTCAAATGTGTCGTGTGCTCAGTGGGCTGTCAGCCTTGGCACTCTCGACAGGACAAAAGGAAAGTGATGAGTGGTTGCCCATCTCTGACCATTCTGTCTTTGGGGGAGGCTCTCGGTAGGTTAAAGGATGCTGTACTTAAAACATCATGAAAGCCGGGCGTGGTGGCGCACGCCTTTAATCCCAGCACTCAGGAGGCAGAGGCAGGCGGATTTCTGAGTTCGAGGCCAGCCTGGTCTACAGAGTGAGTTCCAGGACAGCCAGTGCTATACAGAGAAACCCTGTCTTGAAAAACCAAAAAAAAAAAAAAAACCATCATGAGCCATCCAGTTATCTGATAAACAAAATCTACTCCCAGGCTAGGAGTTAGGAAATGCAAGACCAAGGTGCTGGTTAATATGGGGTCTGGGGAGAGCCCCATGTCTGTAGATGGCACCTACTTGCTGTAATATAGAAGAGACAAAGAGGGTCCCACAAGGGAGAGGGGAGACTTCCTGGAGGCAGTGATTCCTAGGATAGCTCCACCGCCTCTCCTCTCTGCTTGGTGCAATCACCTTGCGGCTCAGTGTGTAGCTTCTGTGCGCCCAGCCACGACAGGATGGTGACAGACTACACTGATCGTCTGCTCCTGACTGGGGCCCTGCTACCTGCCTGTCCTATGGCCTGGAGTACCAGCTACTATTGATATCTGCCCATTGGAGGAGGGTTATACATTCCCTCTAAGCGGTGTCATCCTGGTTGCCTACCTTACCGCTGGCCAAAGTGGTGCCTTCTCCCTGCCCAGGCTATGGGACGCTCCAGTGCATGGCGAGGGCGACACCTAGTGGGCACTGAGAATATCCACCCAGCTTCCTCCTGGGTGGACCTCTTTGGGCAGAGGGAGGCTTGGACATGGGGGCCCAGAGGCTGCTGAGCAAGGACTCAGCAAGAGAGAGGGTGCCACAGCACCGCGGCTCACCGAGTCTGTGCCGACAGCTCCTGCGCTGAGCGGGACGAGTGGCACTACTGTCTGAGCAGAGCCCTTCCGGAGGACTACAAGACTCAGGCCCTGGCTGCCTTCCACCACAGTGTGGAGGTGAGTGGGGACCGCCCCAGAGTTCCTAGGGTGGGTCCTGCCATATCCTCCTCACAGAAAGAGGACAAGTTCCTCCTGTCCTCGGGGCCCTGGCAACGCCCTCATCGGTCCTGTTAGAGCGTGGCACCACAGTTCAACCCAGAAGCCTGCCTCCCTTCACAGTCTGGCAAGCAGACCAGGAGACTTGACTCAGTATTAGGGAGAAAGGGGCTGTCCCTCGGGCTCTCTCCTGACTGTGGTTGCTGGCTGCCGCAGATCCGGGAGAGGCTGGGGATCAGCCTCGGTGAGAGGCTCCCCACCCTGGTGCCTGTCACTCATGCCATGATGTGCATGAACTGCGGCTGTGACTTCTCGCTCACCGTGAGGCGCCACCACTGCCATGCCTGCGGCAAGGTGAGTGACAGACTGGGGTGAGGGTGTGCTCGGGGAGGGGAGGGGGAACATGTTCCTGCTTGTGGAGCTCAGGGGGCCAGAGGAAGATGAGTTCAAGGCCAGCCTGAGAGGTAGAGCTTCTTCCTGCCGGTATCACTGAGATCCACTGATCATGGCAGTCCCAGGCCCTTCTGCCACACTATGTTAGGAACACGGGAGCACTCACCATTATGGCCACTAGAGGGGAGTGTTTTCTTATGGTTATGAGCACAGCTCTTCAGAAAAGCAGGAACTTGCTCAGAGACATTCTTTTTTTTAAATTAGATGTTTTCTTTGTTTACATTTCAAATGCTATCCCGAAAGTTCCCTATACCTTCCCGCCGCTCCCCCCCCCCCCCCCCCCCCCCCCCCCCCCCCCCCCCCCCCCCCCCCCCCCCCCCCCCCCCCCCCCCCCCGCTCCCCTACCTACCCACTCACACTTCTTGGCCCTGGCATTCCCTTATACTGGGGCATATAAAGTTTGCAAAACCAAGGAGCCTCTCTTCTCAATTATGGCCGACTAGGCCATCTTCTGCTACATATGCAGCTAGAGACACTAGCTCTGGGGGTACTTGTTAGTTCATATTGTTGTTCCACCTACAGGGTTGCAGATCCCTTCAGCTCCTTGGGTACTTTCTCTAGCTCCTCCACTGGGGGCCCTGTGTTCCATCCTATAGATGACTGTGAGCATCCACTTCTGTATTTGCCAGGCACTGGCATAGCCTCACTCAAGACAGCTATATCAGGGTCCTTTCAGCAAAATCTTGCTGGCATATGCAATAGTGCCTGGGTTTGGTGGTTGATTATGGGATGGATCCCTAGGTCGGGTAGTCGCTCAGAGACATTCTACAGCCCAGGCTGGAAAAGCAGGGGCCCGAGTGGCACAGAGCAGCTAGGATCCTGGGGCTCCCTGGAGGAGGTGAGGGCTGGGCTTAACTGAGAGGGTGACTGACAGCTTACATGTGTGTTCTCAACATGGCGTCAGATTGTGTGCCGGAACTGCTCTCGAAACAAGTACCCACTGAAATGCCTCAAGAACCGGATGGCCAAGGTCTGTGATGGCTGCTTCCGGGAGCTGAAGCTGAGGAATGGGCCTGTCTCAGGCCCCATGAGAGGTAACTTTACAAGGCCCTTACCTTCTTTCAGGCCTGATGGCTTCTCCCCAAGTTCTCATGATGCCTCTATGGCCCGGGTTCCTGCTTGAATCTGCTTTCTCCAGAAGAAGAGAGAGGAGGTTCTGCATAAAGGCAGCCCCTGGGGAAGCCAAGGCGCAAGACCTGGGTTCCATGGGAACCTGATAGCTGCTCTGTCCCTATGAAGGCAGGGCTGCTGTGGCTGTCTGTCATGGATGGTTCTTTGGGGGTATTCGATATTTGTCTACATGGTTATATGCATGTGGGTGCAGGTGCCCCTGAAGGCCAGAATAAGGCCTCAGATCCCCTGGAGCTGGAGTTACAGGTGTCCATGAACCACCTGATATGGGTGCTGGGAACCAGACTCACTCAGGTCCACTACAAGAGCAGATATGTTCTTAACTGCTGAACCATCTCCCCAGCTCTCTGTAGGGCTTCCAGGAGCCCACTGTCTTTGGAATCTGTGGCATGTGTGGGAGCTGTTCAGAAGGGGCTTGTGAGTCAGGGAAGGAGAGAGAGAGAGTCCCCTAGAAGCTGAATTGACCCCTGAGACTTAGTACTTAAGTGACAGGCTGTGCCCAGAAGTATCAAGTATCTTGGGCCTTCTTGAAGCCATACCCAGGTCCTCAAGGGAAGCATAGTCCCGCCTTTGGATCCAGGACAACTGTTCAATGTCCTGGGAGAATGGCCCCCATACCCCAGAGCCTCTGCTCAGCATCAGCAGGAAGGGGCATGCCAGCCATCCTGGGCCCATCTCCTCCCACCTGCACCCCCATGAGCCTCGGAAGGACTTGAACCAGCATTCCAGACAACCTTTCCCCTGGCTTCTCACCTCTGCAGAGCGTCCGGTCAGCATGAGCTTCCCACTGTCCTCTTCTCGCTTCTCCTCGGGCAGCGCCTTGTCCTCTGTCTTCCAGAGTATTAGCCCCTCAACTTTCAAGAAGCAGAAAAAAGTCCCTTCGGCTCTGACCGAGGTAAGGTGTGCATGGGAGACAGTGGTTTGGGAGGTTCCTGTCCTCTGGAGGCATGCTCAGATCCGCCTGTACCCAGCCTGGCCAGTCTCTTCTGGACAAAGAGAATGCCTCCCTGAAAGAACTCAATAGTGAGCCCAGGTAGTGGCATCGCTAAGAATAATCCTGTCCTCAGAAGACACCTGTGGGCTGCAGAGGAGCTCAAGAGGCATCTTGTGTCCCTCCTTGGCTTTCTTTTTTTTTTTTTTTTCCTTAGTGCCCACGGGGCCTGCTCAGATGAGCTGCAATCACAGTTAATTGTCTCATGTCAGCATTTGTGAGCCCCATGTGTTCCTGAGCTTCAGGGAGAGGACAACACAGGTGTTGAGCCTCCCTGAGGCTGACTGTGCAAGAAACCTCAGAACTGGCTGAGCACAAGTCCATCTTGCAGACAGGACCCCCAAGCAATGTGTGCCCATGAGGAGAGCCTTCAGAGCCAAGAAGCACGGCCAGCTGCATCATGAAGCAGCGGGTGTGAATATGTGCTAGGGAGTGAAGGAAGACCAGTGGATGAGTGCTATTTCAGCCATTAGCTTATTCCATTAGCCAACTGAAGATCTTGGAATTACGACTAGGGCATAGCTTAATGGGAAAGTGCCCATCTCTATGACCAGAATTCCTTGAAGGAGCCATCAAAGAATGTTCACAATACAGAGTTGTGTTCGCCGATCCCCGTTTACTCCTGCCAGCTCCTTGGTCCAGTAGAGGAGACGAGCATGCCACAGCTCCATGCCCAGCACCCTCTCCTGTTGCTGGGGGCTCTGCCTCCGCAGCATCGCTTCCTAGGGGGAAGAGGAGGAAACCTGTGTGCGCACCCGAGTATCTAAGCTCCCAGGAGGTTGCAGAATCAGCTCCGTGGAGGTGCTCCATCAGGGCACATGGGGCCAGAGCTCAGGCAAGAGTTAGGGGGTCCTCATGGCCTTGCACCAGGACAGAATCAACCCGGGTTTCCTTTCCAGCCTGAGCTGGTTGTAGATTCTAGGCTCCAAACCCTGAGTGTATGCTGAGAGTCCCAAGTGTAATCCTCCTTTAGCTGAAGGGGGCTGAGCCTCAGGAAGTCCCTTGCTCCTCAGGGCCTCAGTTCCCATCCATAAAATGAGAAAGTCAGAGGAACCTATCCCTGAACTTGGCCATGTTGCTTTCCAGTGCGCTCACTGTAAGTCAGGCATGTCTGTCGGTCAGGATGGCTCATGACTTGTAAGAAAATGGAGGCCCTCAGGAGGTCAGTAAGTTCCCTGGTGATGTCCATAGTTACTGCTGGAGCCTGGTGAGAACCCCAGATCCCTCCAAGCCAAACTGGGAGGGTTCTCTTTTGTTATCTTTGCTTTCCGGCGCTCCTGGTGAAACCCAGGGCCTCATACATGCTCACACAGTGTGCCAGAACCCAAATCGGTGTTAGCCACTGCCAGAGCCTGTGCAGCAGAACGTCACCTAAAAACTGGCAGCAGTGTGACACAGTAGGGTTGCGTCTACTCCACCAGTCAGGAGCCCCACCCCACTCCCTTATACCTGCTAGGTAATAGGTACAAGATTCCTTCTTAAGTGCCAGATGTTCTAAGCTAAGGTTAAATCCATCTTGCAGTCTGGTGTGTGTGTGTGTGTGTGTGTGTGTGTGTGTGTGTGTGTGTGTGTGTGTGTGTGAGATCCCAGTAGGAGCAGGCCTTCTGGAGGCAGCTTTGGACTTTTGCATCAGCTTCTTAGACACTGAAGCAGTTTTGCTGACCTCAAGAGTCCAGAGATCAGCTTTCAAACTCTGACGATGGTCTGCCCAGCCATTTTGACTACCTGCTTTGTTTCCCTTCCACCAGGTGGCGGCGTCAGGAGAGGGCTCTGCCATCAGTGGCTACTTGAGCCGCTGTAAGAGTGGCAAGAGGCGCTGGAAGAAACTCTGGCTTGTCATCAAGGGCAAAGTACTCTACACCTACCTGGCCAGCGAGGTAGAATTCTTTCTGAGGCTATTCTTGCAGGGAGGCCTGCGTTAAGTGTGTGTGTATGTGTGTGTGTGTGTGTGTGTGACAGTAGGGGTGGAGGGGCAGCCAGCTTCAGGCTTCATCATTGCTTATCACCCACAGGCATGAGTCGTGGATACTGAAACCTCTTCTGGTGGTAATCAAGTCTTTATGCTGGAGTGTGGGTGTGAACACTCACTGAGTACTTAAATGTCACAGGGCTTGTCAGCCAGGACAAAGTCACAAGAGAAAACTCGTTTCTGTCTCCATCTTGGTTGCTTGGGGCAACATGCAGCAGCTCAGAGAAAACTGCCCCCTGTGTGCCTGTCCATCGCTTTTACTAAAATAACTGAGGGTTCCAGTGAGGCTTCTAAATACACACACATTGCTACTTGCATAGGACATACTAGTTTTAGTTTCTAAGCTACAAGCAAGGGCTGGGGCTACAGCTCAGTTGGTAGGATGCTTGCCCAGCATGCAGGAAGCATGGAGTTGAATCCCCAGTCCACATAGCCTCGCTGTGGTGGTGCAAGCCGGTAATTCTAGCACTGAAGTGGGAAGAGCAGAAGTCCAAGAACATCCTTAGCTACATCGTGAGTTCAAAAACAACCTGGACCATATGAGTTGTTATCTCAAAAAGAAAATACAGAGCCAGGCGTGGTGGCTCATGCCTTTAATCCCAGCACTCGGGAGGCAGAGGCAGGAGGATTTCTGAGTTCAGAGGCCAGCCTGGTCTACAAAGAAAGTTCCAGGACAGCCAGGGCTATACAGAGAAACCCTGTCTCAGAAAAAATATATATATAGATATAGATATAGATAGATAAACGAGAGTGCCCTAAAGCCTAACCTGCTCCAAAGGTAGAGAGTTGTGGGCTGTGGTGGTTTGATCTCACTGGCCAGTCCTGCGGAGGCTGAATGGGTTGGAAAGTAAGATGGTTTCTATCTCCAGGTCCCACCACCTTGGGGCTTCCATAGCCAAATCCACTTTATAGTCAAGACTTACAGGTGCTCTGACCACTGTTGAAGAATGTGCTCATCAGTCTAAGGCTGGGCCTTCTCAGGTGACCTGCCTCCCTCTCCACAGATCTACAGCTGTGGTGGTCACTATGTGTGTCATCTTCAGGCACTGGGCCAGCAGACAGAGGGTCCCTTGGTTCATTTGTCTACAGTTGGACTTTCTGCATGGGGGACTGAGACACATCTTTTCAAACTGAAAGTGGGAGCACAGCTCAGAGCAGCCTCCTCCTAAGAAGGCATGCCTTAGAGCCGAGCATGGTGCTACGTGCCAGTGGATCCTGGTACTCAGAAAACTGAGACAGGGGAATTACTATGATCCCCAGGCCAGTCTGGGCTACAATGTAAGGCTGTATATAACAACAACAACAACAACAATAATAATAATAATAATAATAATAAATAATAAAAGCAAGCCAGGACATTGATTGGGCATTTTGTAATCTGCCAGGTTAGGGGAATTCTAGCTTGGCAAGGCTCTGTTTCTGAGCAGAGATGCCATCTGCCACGTAACCTTAGGTAGCAGGTGCGTGCTTGACCCCCTTCTTTTGGGTTAAATCTCTCTTCAGTGTGTGTCATGGACTCTTCGCTTCTTATAAACATGCACTTCCATCCTATAAACTTTCTCCTTATGTAAAAGCCTCGACTTTTCCTCTGCACACTGGTTCCCAGTGTCCTGTATGTGTCCACTTCATGAACACTCATGCTGTCATAGCCTAGACTCTGCAGGGCTCTTGCTAAGGCCCCTTGAACAAAGGCTTGGCAGAATGTGTGCTGAATGTGCTGCCTGAACAAACTCTGGGACACTAAAACATTGACTACTCTAGTCTGTAGGAAGAACGCTGGAAGGCTGTGAGTTCAAATCTTAGCTCTTCCTCCATGCTAACTGTGTGCTCTTGGGACATTGCTTTCTCTGTCAATGGTAGAGAAGTTAAAAGATAATGGCCCTCAGCATGTTCAGCTCTTGTTTGCTGTCAGAACCTGTTAAGTCGCTTTCCTTTCCTGGACTGGCCCTGGCTGAAAGCAAGGGTGATCAGTCTTCCACACTCATAAGAGCTCCTCCACTAGATGCAAGGATCAAGCATAGGGGCTGATACAGGTGTGGGTTTTTAAAATCTTTTATTTATTATCTGACAGTTTTACATTTGTATACAATGTATCTTGATCTTATTCATCCCTTACTCCACCAACACCCTTCCCACCATCATGACCTCTCATGTGTTTGTGTGTATACATATGTGTATATATGTATGCATGTGTATGTATGTATGTATGTATGTATGTATGTATGTATGTATGTATGTGTATATATGTATGTATATGTGTATAGGTGTGTGTATGTATATGTATGTGCATTTTTTTGTGTATATGTATATGTATGTGTGTAGTGTATGTATGTTTGTTTCTATGCAGGTGTGTGTGTATGTATATGTATATATGTGTGTATATGTATGTATGTATGTATGTATAGGTATGTATGTGTTTTTGTGTATGTGTATGTATGTGTGTATATGTGTGCATGTGTGTATATGTGTATATGTATATGTGTATATGTATGTGTGTGTTTGTGTGTGTATGTGTATATGTATGTGTGTGTTTGTGTGTGTATGTGTATATGTATGTGTGTTTGTGTGTGTATGTGTATATGTATGTGTGTGTATGTATATGTGTGTATTGTTTGTATGTATATGTGTATACTGTGTGTATGTATGTGTGTGTTTCTGTGCAGGTGTGTTTGTATGTATATATGTGTATGTATATGTGTGTGTGTGTTTGTGTGTATGTGTTTATGTGTGTGTGTGTGTGTGTGTATGTATGTATGTATGTATGTATGTATGTATGTTTATGTGTGTGTGTGTGTCACCCACTGAATCCAGTTAGTGCCACCTATTGGTTAGTGCCTGACCTTGCTGGCTTGATTTTGTGCAGGCGCCCATAGCTGCAGTGAGTTCATTACAAGGGCCATGTCACACCCACATTTACTGCACTCTTCCTGTCCTTCAGCTCTGTGATTCTTTCTTTCACCATCTTTCACCATCCTTTATGATGTTCCCTGAGCCTTGGGGATGGAGGGGTTATAACACCAGGTTTTTCTTCTGTCCCTTACAGGACAAAGTGGCCATGGAGAGCATACCTCTGCTGGGTTTTACTATTGCCCCAGAAAAGGAGGAGGGCAGCAGTGAAGTGGGCCCTGTTTTTCATCTTTATCATAAGAAAACCCTGTTTTACAGCTTCAAAGCAGAGGACAGCAATTCTGCTCAGAGGTACCAGCGACAGCTAGTCTTCTATTTCCTTGTCTGTCTTGCAGAGAAATGCAGTATTGTCCTGCATTGTTCTATGCAGGCCCCTGGGGGTCAAAGCACAGCCGTAGGCCTGCATGTTCTCAACTGTAAGACTTAGATGCTCATGATTCTGTTCTATGGGATAGCATTGATTCCAGCAACTTTCACGCAGTCTGGAGCTGTTTTCTAAACTTGGAAAGTGTGTCTGGGAAGTAGATACAAAGATACAATTTTTGGCTTCAGGCCAGCAGGAATCTAGTCCGGTCACATAGATACCCAGTGCTGTCTCTGTTTCGCAGGTGGATGGAGGCCATGGAAGATGCCAGTGTGTTATAGCAGTCACCAGGCACATGGACTCACAACAAACTCCTACATTAACACGAGAACCCTTCCAGAAGCTACTCCTGCCCTCAGCTCATCTGGATGCACGTGCGGGTTCTGTGTGGAGCTTGACCTCAAGGCGGAACCCCAAGACATATTTATAGACCTCTTCTTTTCTGCCTCCATGTTTCCCAACCCCAATCACAGACTGTACACCCTTATCTAAAAGTGAGTTAAAATTTAGTACCTTGAAGACATGGAAACCAAGAGAAAAAGACACTTAGCAATGTGGGCTTTTTAGTAGAAACTGGCCTTTTCTGGTTTTACTCCTGGTGAATAGGACCACTTTCAACTTTCCACACTCTCCATATGGTGCCTCAGGTGATGTGGGAACCAGGCAAGAAGTATCAGCTGTGCATCTAAGCACTTTATCATCCTGCTGAGCTGCAGCATCCAGGGCTGTGTCTTCTAAGGGACGGACAGGAGTCAGCCGAAAATGTGGCTAGGGATTCACTTGCCGTGCAAAGTGACTCCTGCATCCTTACTGCGGCTTGCCACCCTAAGGAGGGAGGGGCTCAGCACCACACCAGGGCTGCCCACTAAGGCATCACAGATCCCTCAAACATGGCAGACCCGCATCTGCATTAAGTTTCTGTGTGCATTCCTGCGGCTGACAACCCTGTTGACGGGAGTCTGTCCTCTCTGTAATACGTGTCCTTGGGCTGTACCAGCCACGCCAAGCTTACTTTTTGAGAGTGGTAAAGAAGGAAGAGAGAAGGGGGGGGGTCATCAGAAAGTGGTCTTCGCAGAAGGCTTGGCCAGCCCGAAGGCACTGAGCGGCTGGAAGACACTTTGCACACCTGAGCTGAGCCACCTCAGAGCTGGAAGATGCTTTGCACACCTGAGGCCCACAGCACCACCTCCCTCTGGGCACCTGAGGCAGAGCCATCGCCTGCTGGCCAGTTCTTTATGCTGAATGGATTTTACAAAATGCAGGAGGAGGAACAGGATTCCTCTTCACTATTCCTGCAGTTGGGAAAAAAAAATGCCGCCATTTTCTGAAATCTCTTACTGCCTTGTCCCCTACAAAAAGGATTTTTGTAAAACAAACCAACCAACCACCATCTCAAGGACTTATTTACATTAAATATGTTCAGGGATTTCTTTTTCTAGTTTGCAGTTCTTTTTCAATGTTTTTCAGTCGGTGTATAGTTAGTAATTCAAGTCGGATGGACAGACAAGTGTTCCTGTTCACATCACCATCCTAGGATCCTTCCTAGAGTCACTTACATGGGACCCGGACACCGAGACCCAGGAACCTTTGGAGAGTGGAGCTGGGCTCAAGGACAGTAGTCCTCTTCCTTTGGTTTCATTTTCTTGTGATTTCAATTGCAGGAGGTCAACGGTGGACTGAAAATATTAAATGGAAAATTCCAGCAATAAAAGTGCACGAATTTCCAGTCATTTTTACTTATAATATAAATGTCCTACTGCATTAATTAAGCTTCTCTAGAGTCACAGAACTTATGGATAGTCTCTATATAGTATAGGAATTTGTTATGATGACTTATAGTTTGTAGTCCAACTCCCCAGCAGTAGTCAGCTGTGAATGGGAAGTCCAAGGATCTAGTAGTTGCTCAGCCCCACAAGGCTAGTAGAGCCAACAGACGTGCTGGCACGTAAATGCAAGCAGGCAAATAAGAGCAAATCTTCCTTCTTCCAAAGTCCTTATGTAGGGCTCCAGCAGAAGGTGTGGCCCAGATTAAAGGTGTGTACCACCACATCTGGATCTGGGACTTGTTTTGTCCCAGGCTGACCTTGAACTCAGAGATCTCCTTGCCTTAGTCTCCTGGGATTCATAGCCACTATGCCTCAAGACCTCCAAGCTAAGATCCAGGTCGGAAACTTGTATCTCCCAGCCTTAAGATCCGGATCACAGGCGAACCTTCCAATTCTGGATTGTAGTTCATTCCAGATATAGTCAAGTTGACAACCAGGAATAGCCATTTCACCTACTTAGTAACTTCCCATGGATCTAATAGGTACATTGTGCATTATCAAGAGTACCCATGCCAGGTGGTGGCACATGCCTTTAATCCCAGCACTTGGGAGGCAGAGGCAGGTGAATCTCTGAGTTCGAGGCCAGCCTGATCTACAAAGTGAGTTCCAGGACAGCCAGAGCTATACAGAGAAACCCTGTCTCAGAAAACCAAAAAAAAAAAAAAAGAAGAAAAAAAAAAAGAGTACCCATGTGTGCACAGGAACAGCACAGTCTGTGTACCAGTGCTGCTGCCATTGGGACGCTTGGGCTGCTGTCCAGGCAGTGGGAGCATCCCTGATATGCCTTGTACCAATGCCCAGTGTCACTTTGCAGCTCTTAACTGTGACAGACAGTACATTCCAAGGTTATCCAATGAGCTCTGTTCTTTTATTCTGTTTTTTTTTGTTTGTTTGTTTTTTTTTTGTTTTTCGAGACAGGGTTTCCGTGTATAGCTCTGGCTGTCCTGGAGCTCACTTTGTAGACCAGGCTGGCCTCGAACTCAGAAATCCGCCTGCCTCTGCCTCCCGAGTGCTGGGATTAAAGGCGTCTGCCACCACGCCCGGCTTATTTTTTTAATTAAAAAAATTGTTTTCAGTGCTTGCTCTGGAATCCAGGGCCTCACACATGTTGAGCCAGGACTCTGAGGCTGACCCATATCCTGGGTGAGGATGTTTTATGTTTTCTACCCTATAACATCCTCGATCTGATACTCAAGTAGGATTTTTATTCTGTGGGAATATTTACCTTGATAGAAATGCCTGGATTATCCATAAAACATAGCAGACAGAGTCACCAAGGCAGTCCCCAGCTGCTATGTGCCCAGGCCAGGCCCTGCCTGCTTGGACCTTTGTTACCTCTTCTTTCTATAGCTCTCTGAGAGCTGGTTTCAGGTGTGTCTCTTCCCAACCATTCACAGTGGCCCGGTGTCCTTCTCTTTGTTCAGCTCTTTTCTCACAGCCATGTTATCTATCCACTGAGTCTCTCCAGAATCCCTGGGGATGAAGCCACCTCACCAGGTCTGAGGGCATGCCTACCCCTCGGGTCCAAATGTTGCAGAAATGACTGGTTCTGAATCCACACAATTCTGATGGATGTTCCTGCTCCCCGGTGTGCAGAGCAGCCCTGCACCGTATACCTGAGCAAAGCCCAGGACATGAAGGACATAGACCCCAAACAAGTCACTTGCCAGAGCAGCTGGGAGCCTGCTGTTCTCATCTATCACAGAGTGATGGCTGCAGTGTCTCACAAGCTGGGGTGGAGACAGGTACACACTGAACATTAATGAAATCCATCTGTAGGCCCTGCTCAGACATGGTAAGGACAACTACAGGAAGAACTTTTTTTTTTTTTTTTTGGTTTTTCGAGACAAGGTTTCTCTGTATAGCCCTGGCTGTCCTGGAGCTCACTCTGTAGACCAGGCTGGCCTCGAACTCAGAAATCCGCCTGCCTCTGCCTCCCAAGTGCTAGGATTAAAGGCATGCACCACCACCACTCGGCTAGGAAGAACTTCTTTCTCAGGACAGTGACGGGACGGTTGGTGGTAGTGAGGTTGGCAGCCCTGTCCATCAGTTCCCTCTCCCTGCATATTTAGTGCCTTCAAGAACCTTTCAGGCATGGCCTTGCCTGGTCCATGGGGAGAAATCTCAAAGCAGGTGGCCTTGCTTGATGCGGGTGAGGAGGGCAGTGTGTTCATGGATTCCTGCATACTGCAGTTGCTTTAGGCTATTTGTCTGAAGAAATGAGAAGGAGTGTATGCCTGTCATTAATGTACAAGGGGAACAGCAGCGTTGGGTGGGGTGTAGGCCAGTCCTACAAGAATTCTGACATGTCAGGAGTAAGCGCTGAGTCTTTCTGGTGATGCTGAACCTCCAGAGACAAACTCTGCCTGGTGTGGTCCAGGGGGAGGCCTGGGAGGAGGGTGATGCTGGCTCATCTGGAATCATGGCCACACAGGGAGGTGTGAGGGTCAGCAGCCAAGGCATGACTGCTTACCCTGTTTCCTGTATCCAGCTTCTCACTGATATGGTCACATAAATGTCACTAAGCCGAGAAGCCCCAGTGTGACCCCGAGGCCATCGAGGCTGGGCCTGCAACCCAAGTTGCTTTCTGAAGTGAAGTAGGGCCAGCAATGGGCTAGCTTTTACTAGTTAGCATGTTGTTAACTGATTCAGCCTGCACTCTCTGGCTTCTGAATTCATTCTCACTGTCGATGGGGGTGGGGGGATGGGGGACACTCAGGTGGCTGCTCTCTGCACAAGTCTCACATTGGCTTAAGCAGGTGGCAAACTAGTGTGACAATAGCAAGTCCCAAAGGACGGGGAAACAAGTCCTTTGGGCTTTTGTGACTTGCTGTGCAGTGTCAGAGGTGGTTCGCAGAGACTGGCTGACCACTGACTGCTTCTGCAGCTGGGACTACAGGCATTCTTGTCTATGGCCACCAAGGAAGGCCAGGATAGCTTTTAGAGCCAGCATGCTCTCAGTATCCCTCTCCAAGCTACCTGCACTCCCATGGCTCCTGGACTAGTCACGGAGGAGGGACTACTAGGAGTGGCATGGATCCAGGGATGACTTGGGTGGGTGAATGTCCCCAGAGGGCCACATGCTTATGGTTTACAGGGTGCTGCTACTGGTGCAGTATGATGAACCTTTAGGAGGTGGGGTCAAGCCGGAGGCCTTGGAGGGGAGCTTGTTCTCATACTCCTGGCTCTGAGCAGTTTGCTCTGTGTGGGCTCCTGTCATTGCTATCTAGTGTCCTCTCCCCAAAGGCTCAAAACAAGTTCTCCTGATCTCAGACAAGAACCTCCTCCAGAACTGGGAGTTAAACCTTTTTTTTCTCTATAAGTTAATAACCCAGGTGTTTTGTTATAGGAATGGAAACGTAATTCCAGCATAAGAGGGGCTGGAGGAAGATGGTCCTTAAAGCGTTACTGTCAGTGTTCATCCTGTGAACCACATCTTTGGGAAGACCACTAGTTTGGATTAGTAGCATGCAAGGGCCATGCCTTGCCATGTGTTTGGGGATGATCTGTGATCAACTAGGTAGAGGTCAGTTAATCGGATCCCCTGTAAGATGTTTGCTTGAGTGTCTCATGGGGACACTTTGATAGCTCCTAGTCAGACAACCGTCAGTCATCAGTAACTGAGGTCTGTGTGATTTTCAGCAACTGGAAGTATCAAATGCCTTGACCTTGCTATGCCCCTCAGTGCTCCCCAGGACACTGCTATTGCTCAAGCTTTGTAGACGAGGAGTCCGAGGGTTTGAAACAGGGCATTTTCCCAGGATTTCACACTTGCCATCTGCCTGCCTTAGCTAAGCTGAGCTATGCCATGGTTGCTTCCAAAGTGCTTCTCTGGCCCTGTGTGAGTGGAGGCTAGGAAACTTTCTGATGCCCACAGTGCAAATCATACAGAACACTGCTAGGAATCCAGCCGCAGAGGGTCAGTCCACAGACCCTTTCCTCCAAAGTCATCTTAAAAAAATTTACATCCTGTCACATAAAACCTATGAACACAATCCAATATGTTTCTAAAATAAACACAATTCTATTTTCTAGTAATATATTTAATATTTATTCCAACTGTATCTAGAAATCTGGATATTTAAAACCCAGAGTAAATATACTTTTTAACGCCCCCCCCCCCCATTTTCTTTAAGACAGAATCTTATCAGCCAGGTATGGTGGCACATGCCTTAAATCCCAGCATTCAGGAGACAGAGGCAAGCAGATCTCTGAATTCAAGACCAGCCTGGTCTACAAAACAAGTTCCAGGACAGTCAGGGCTATGCAGAGAAGCTCTGTCTTGGAAAAAAAAATTATCATGTTGTTCAGGCTGGTCTTGAACACTAAAGCTCAAGTAATTTTCCTGACTTAGTTGGGACTACAGGCATATATCACCATGCTTGGCTTAAATTTTTTTTAACATACATTCCTAGTGTAATAACAAGCACTGGATATAGTACTTAGCATGTTAGGATGATCACTCAACTGCGAGGTCTTAAAGGGGGCTGGAAAGATGATGCTTCAGTGGTAAGAACATTTGTGGCCCTTGTAGAAGATGAGTTTAGTTCCCAGGAACCACACCAGGCAGCTCACAACTGCCTTTAACTCCAGATCCAGAGGTCTAATGCTTTCTGGACTCCTTGAGTACCTGCATTCATTTTGTGCATACCAAACACAGACACATAAACACACACATATACACAAACACACACCTATAAAAAAAATAAATGTTTTTTTAAATAAAGGGACTTCAAGAATTAGTACATTTTTCTCACTAATTCAAAGTAAATAAATGAATATTAGTTTATTTCTCAGATGAATTCATAAGTATTAGTAACCTGATACATGGATCCACTTCTTAGGCCCTTAAGATGTCTGGCCTTTAATCCCAGCACTTGGGAGGCAGAGGCAGGTGGATTTCTGAGTTCGAGGCCAGCCTGGTCTACAAAGTGAGTTCCAGGACAGCCAGGGCTATACAGAGAAACCTTGTCTTGAAAAACCAAAAAAAAAAAAAAAAAGATGTCTGAAGGCTGTGGTCAAAGGTATGCTAAGCCTTGAGGAGTCTGGTTTGGCAAGGAAACAGACAGACATGTCTACTTGCCAGGACAGTGTACTTGTTCATAGAACACCTCATTGTTTTGGGTGTGGAGGAGACACCACAGATTGGCAACAGGTTAAGTTTGCCTGAGAGGAACAAGCAAAGGAGAAAGCTGCTGGGGTCTGCCTTAGGATTCAGATGGAAGTCTCTGACTTGTGTTGGCCATTGTACTATCATGCTTGGCCTGGGCTGGCCTGGGCATCCTCTGGTGGCACAAATAGGGCCAATCTCTGGCATTACCCTTCTGGTATGTCCATACAGAGTGCAGCTTACATATTTAGCTTCTCCAACTGTCTCAGAGGTTCTTCCTATCAGCAAGGTGGAAGGAAAACAGAAAGGAAAAAGGCCAGTGTCTAAGCTTCCTGTGAGCCCTGAGTGAGATCTTAGCTCAGGCTTTGGCAATGCTGTCTGTCGGGGCAGCACCTTAGCTGGTAATGTATACTCAGATCCACAGAAGAAAAGTGAGACCTGAGGGTATTGGAAAGTGATGGTGCAGGGCAGGAGAGCTGGTGGTTGTATCGGGCAAGCCTGTGCAGCACTTTTCAGAGTTCATCATGCAGGCCCAGAGATGAAGCTCCGTTAGTAGAGTGCTTGCCAGGATGCATGAGGCCCTAGGTTTGGTCCCCAACACAACACAAAGGAGATAGTTGCAGTGGCTCATGCTTATAATCCCAGCACTTAGGAGGCAGAGGCAGGAAGAAGGGTAATTCATCTTCAGCCACAGAGCAAGCCTGAGACTAGCCTAGGCTACACAAGACTCTTGTCTCAAAAGCAAAAATAGACTCCTGTCTCACCATGCTAGTGTAACTGAAATTGACACAGGAGCACCAAGGTGCTACTGAGCCAGCTGTCTCCTGTCACGTGACTTGTTTCTGGAGATATTGTCCATGGAAGTACAGACTTCAGTGCCATTAGACTGGAAAAAGGTGTATTGTCTCCAGAGCAGAATGCCAGCATATCACCCTGTTCTGATTGCCTTGATGAACATAACCACTGGGGACCACTGGAGAAAGGAGAGGTGACCTCCCCACAGAGCAGGAAGAAGCTGCTCTGGAGTAAAAGCATAGGAAGAAGTCAACAAGGGCTGCATCTGGGTGCCATGTTTTTACACCTGACACACATACATGACACATATGTGCACATATGCATATATGTGTATGCATGTGCTCATTCTTCCTCTAAAGAAAAAAAAACATAGCTGTGTGACTTCACTGCCCATTAGGACTAATCTATGAATTTTTTATTTCAATTATATGTATAATACATGTATATTTGTAAGATACATGTATGCGCATGTAAGCTCATGTATTGTGTGTGTTGTTAGGGACTGAACCTAGGGCCTGTGCACATTAGGCAAGTGTTCCATTAGTCCCTCTCTCTCAGTCCACCAGCCATACCCTGAAAGCTTTTTGAAGCAGAATCTTGCCTAGCTGTTCAGTTTGGCCTTGAGTTTGTAATCCTTATGCCTCAGCCTCCCAGGTAGCTAGGATTACAGGCTTGTACCAATAGCTTTGGCTATGATATACTATCAATGTAAAATGTACTGATATGTATAGACTATGGGTATCATATTTTGAGGCTGGAGATGTAACTCATCAGTAGATGCTTATTCTGTCCTGGGATAAAGTGAGGGCCATGAGACGTGTAATCTTTAGACTACATCCTGGTTTAATCTAACTTCTCTCGGCTTCTCCTGAATTACTCTATTTGGTTTCATACTAACTTTGGCAATATTATTCTAATCTTCTGTCTCCTTTTTATTATCTGGTTCATTCTGACTTAACTGGTGCCTAGCTTGTTCTCTCTTCAGTCTGTCTTTGTAAAACTCTTCCAGTAAAAACTGCCCTTTTATTCTGTCTGCACTGCTCTCTTAAGTAGTTTCCTTTCCCTCTCTCTTAAGAGAGTTGGGCATATCCTAGTCTGTCAAATCTTTGATTTGTCACTTTGTCTGCCACACAATTAGACATTGCTTTCAAACACTGCTGCTTCCTTCTACAAACTACAAACAACTTCATTGTTGGGATTTGTTGGGGATGGACGCTGAGTCACAAGCCTCCCTTCCTGAGGGAACTTTCCTCAACAGGGATTAAAGGTCTGTACTAAGGGCATGTCTGTATTCCAGCCAGAGGGATTAAAGGTGAGTGCTAAGGGCTGAGCCATAGCACAAGCAGAAACAGTATTCTCAGGAAATAACACAATCTTGGGGTTTACAGTGTGATCAAATATCCTGCAGCATGCTAGCACCAGATTAGGACTGCTGAGACATCCAGTTTTGTAGACCAAACAATTACTACATCGTTGGCCTTTCCTTTGGGAGACAGCCATTGTTGGACTACTCAGACCTGTAAGCCACTCTAGTAAATCCCTCGCATATATTCATTCTATGAGTCCTTAGACAACCCTGACTACTATAGTGCAATCTCCCAGTGTGGTTAGATTCTCTTCCTTCCTGTGAACCTGGAAAGGCCTAGGTGATGGCCCCAGAGAGAAGAAAACAGAGGAGATGATACGGAATGGAAAAAGCAAATAGAGGAGGCGATAGGGAGTAAAATTACACTTTGTTTTTTTGTGACACTTACCCCCATGGGTGCACTGTGTGTGATGGAGCCACATGCAGAGGCCACATGGAGGTGTTCATTCTGTTGGCATCAGCCAAACACAGGCGACTCCAGGTCCAACTATTACATATCTGATTCTAGAGATTCAGATTGCAATGTGCTAGAAAGGCAACTCTTGGTTTCTAGACCATATAATTTCAGTGTTGCATAGAAAGAACCAGAAAATGTGCATTTCTAGGCTCCCTTCCCAAAGAGGAAAGACAATGAATTAAAAACCCAGAAGATGACAGGAGGGGAGTGCAGAAAATAACTCATTTTTGGAAGAGCACTTCACACCACAGCAGCTGAGTTAGCAAGGGAGAATTATCACTAGTGTATGCAGAGAGGGATACCAGGGGTTATACACAGGACACTGCCCATAGAGAGGCTCAGAATTGAGGCACATTGAAAGAGCAGGATGGATCCAAAGCCAGGATTAGCTTAAGATCTGTAAGGAGATGCAGACTGTTATCTCTTATGACACAGACAAGCAGCTCTACTGCCACTAAGCAGCAAAGTTTTTTCTATGGAAAGAAAACATCAGGAGGCTGAAGACAAGGACACAGGGTTGCCCGGGAGCTGGGATGCTTCCTGCTCCACTATAACTCCACTGCTGGAGCTGTACCACTCACAGAGGAACACTCCACTCCACCCTCAGCCCTTGAGTTCCAACATCAAAGAAAGCAAAGTCGCCAGGCGTGGTGGCGCACGCCTTTAATCCCAGCACTCCGGAGGCAGAGGCAGGCAGATTTCTGAGTTCGAGGCCAGCTTGGTCTACAGAGTGAGTTCCAGGACAGCCAGGGCTATACAAAGAAACCCTGTCTCGAAAAACAAACAAACAAACAAAAAAACCCAAAAAAACAAAAAAAAAAAAAAAAGAAAGAAAGCAAAGTCACTTTGCAACAACCCTCGATTGACTTGAGAACTGGGGGGACGAGGGCAGGTACATCTTTCTGAGAATGTAATCTATTTTTCCATTAGCATCTCAAGATTCATGCCTCTTCCAAAACAAGCTCTATGGCTTTAAGTTATCTAAGCCAAATGCAACTTGAAATCCTGGCCCCCTCCATGGCCCAAGGCCTGGGAAGCTCAGGTCAAGGCAGTTCACGAGGGGCTGTATTTCCAATATCTCTGTACTCCACAGCCACCAATTCGCTTAGGGACATCAGTTTTCCTAATGAAAGGAGGGTATTCAAATTGAAGCTGTGTTCTCCCCAAGTAGCCTTGACACAGAGGCTGGCTCTGATAGAAACATGAAGGTGGGGACAGTTTTCTCAGAGTCCTCAAGAATAGAAACAGCTATTAGTATGTGTTCTTTTTGCCAACACGTGGTTTGGGGAAGTCATCTTCCCTGTGTTGGGCCTTGGCTTCTCCAGCTGTAAAAACAGGACAATATTATTTCCTTCACAAGACTGTTGGATGCAGGGTAAACATACTGGGAACATGCAGTCTACTATACAGACTGTCTGTTCTAAGTCCTCCTTCTTAACAATAAGCCTAATGACATCTCCAAGAGCTTCATGTTTATTCTGCAAGCATGTAGTAATTACACAAGCAACATGAAGGGAACTCTGATGAAATGATTACCCCATAGTAAGAAGCATAAGCCATTACAGAAAAACCAACATTCCTACATACTTATGAAAGGTAATTATTAAGCCTTTCCACTAAGAAAATACTGACACTACTAGCTATGTTACAAAAATGGGGAAAGGATGTTCTTCATTGCTGGAGTGAGAATCTGGGACCCCTTACTTGCTAGGTAAGATCCGGGTCACTAGGCTGCGCCGTGGTCTGCAACTGATGCCTATACTATCAGAAAAGTGGTATGTGAAAAGCAATGGCTACTCCTTAACATCGATTTAATTGACATTCATTCAGTCAGGAATTTCATTTAGATGTAGGTGTAAAATTACATTGGATGGTAAAAGTGTTTATTCCACATTAAGCCCAAAGATGAAACACCAGTTACATTTCCTATTCTTAAAGCTACAAATGAGTTAACCAGTCACTGACCACAAATTATATTGGTACCATGGAAAAGACCACTCACTCAGGGGACCTCTGAGTCAGAGACCCTCTCACCCATAGAGCCCTATGCAGGCAGCCAGAAGACCCAGACCATATCCCAACTCAGGAGCATCACTGGACTGTGATTCATTGAAGTCTTTAGTAAAGATGAGACAGTGTGGAGGTTGTGTCACACACTGCTATTGGAAAGCCACCAGATTTGCACTATACCATCAGGGCTGAGAAATGGAACAGGGCCCACAGTGTGGGCAGACTCAGATAACCTTCATCCAAGGCTGTGCAGTCTCACACATCACTCTCAGAGCCCCAGTCCCTGTAACAGAACAATCTACTGAAATGGTCAGAAAAAAAAAAAAAAAAAAAAAAAAAGTCTTCGAAAACTACATTTTTTTTTTTTGGTTTCTCGAGACAGGGTTTCTCTGTATAGCCCTGGCTGTCCTGGAACTCACTTTGTAGACCAGGCTGGCCTCGAACTCAGAAATCCCCTGACTCTGCCTCCCAAGTGCTGGGATCAAAGGCGTGCACCACCACCGCCCGGCCGAAAACTACATTTTTAAAAGGTTAAACAATTTTGTTTTGGGTTGAGGATGTAGCTCAATTGGAAGGGTGCTTGCCTAGTATGCATTAAACCCTGGGTTCCATTCTGTGCATGTGGGCATACATTTTTTCCAACCTACTTTAATAAGGGTTCAACCTCCCTCTTGCCCACTACCCACCAGAGGTAGTGGAAAAGAAAGGTTTTTAGGACACAAAGGTTATTAGTAGACCTTTTTAGAATAGTTCTGAGGGCAAGTCCAATCTTCTTTGTCAGGATCTCAGCAGTTCAGTCCAGTTGCAAACACCAGTACAAATCAGCAGCTGCAGTCCAGTCGGTAGACATCCCACACCAACCAGCAAGTTCAACCCAGAAGAAACCACAAGGCTTGCCAACCAGCCCAGGGCTGAGGCAGTGTCAAGAAGCCACAGGAACCTCACAAGAAGTTCTTTGGCAAGTCTCTTTCTATGACATTACCACAAGTAGAGCTCAGCAACGCAATGGAAAGCAAACCAATACATGTGTGTTGTTAGTGAAGAATAGTGAGACAGAGCAAAGCAAACCAATTCTCAAGCTCCTACTGTCTGTGAGGTCGTATTTCTACTGCTTCATCACTCGTCTTTTTATGTGTCTGCTTTAGCACAACATCTCTTCACCTGTGCCCTCCAGGAAAACATCATTTGACATAACTGACTTTCCAAAAAACCCCAGAAGTTTCCACTTTATGTGCTGGCTAGTTTTTATGTCTTCTTGACACAAGCTAGAGGGACCTCAATTGAGAAAATGCCTCCATAATATTGTGCTGTGGGGCACTTTCTTAGTGAATGATGGGAGAGGGCACAGTCCATTGGGATGGTGCCACCCCTAGGCTGGTGGTCCTAGGTTCTGTAAGAAAGCCGGCTTAGCAAGCCATAAGGAACAAGCCAGGAAGCACCACTCCTCTATGCATTTTGCATCAGCTCCTGCTTCCAGTTCTCCTTACCACCTCTGATAAGGAACTGTAATTTAGAAGTCTAAGTAATGGCCAGGCGTTTAATCCCAGCACTCAGGAGGCAGAGGCAGGGGAATTTCTGAGTTTGAGGCCAGCCTGGTCTACAAAGTGAGTTCCACGACAGCCAGGGCTACACAGAGAAACCCTGTCTCGAAAAACAAAAAAACACAAACAAAAAACAAAATGTCTAAGTAAAACCTTTCCTTCCCAAGTTGCTTTTGGTATTTGGTGTTTCACCCCAGTAAGAGACCCTAAGACACATCCGAAGTATCACCTAAAGTGGACAAGGTGGTGTGTTTCTATATTTCAGAGATAGATGATCAGAAGTTCAAGGTGAGTTTTGAGGCCAACTTGGGCAATTTTGTTTGTTTGTTTGTTTTTCAGACAGTGGTTCTTTTTGTAGGTCCTGGTTGTCCTGGAACTTACTTTGTAGATCAAGCTGGCCTCAAGCTCAGAGATCTGCCTGACTGTACCTCCTGAGTAAGGGGATCAAAGGTGTAGGATACCATACCTGGCGAACTTGAGCCACATTGTTTGACCTTATACATTTTGGCAATGAGATCACTGGCCTAAGCCTGGGACATGTCATCTGTGGTGCTCAAACAAATTGCTGTTGCCAACTCTATCAGGCACTGTGAGCTGGCATTGTTCAGAACAAACCAGCTTGGCAGTTCTGAAGTACATCACAGTGAAAACCTTATAAGAGGCTGGTAATGAATGTCAAAAGCATTGGGAGAGGTGAAGCAGTGGTGGTGCAGACCTTTCACCCTGGTACTGATGGGGCAGGACTGGTGCATCTGTGTGAGCTGTCTCTCTCTACATAGCCCTGGCTGTCTTGACCAGGTTGCCTTGAACTCAAATGTTAGTTACACTTACTAAGAATAACCCACAGGTAAGCATATAACCTATATGTTAAAATCCACATTACATTGTGCCATTTTGTGTGTGACTCTGAAATGTATTAAAGTGTTACAAAGTATTCCTGACCCCCAGCTTCCAAACACTTGTTACCTGATAACAATGTATTTGTGCAGGTGTGCTAATGTGTTATTTTCAAGAGAAAAGTTGCTACAATTTTAAACAGTTTACTTGAAAAGCTACTTAAGGTTACAGCAAATGTGGCCAACAGAAGCCAGGCTAACTTCACCAACCAGTAGCTTCAAAGAGCTCTGGTTTTCCTTACTGTGGTTACTTAAAGAGGGTTCCAGTTTCTGAGTCTAAGTGGCAGCTTAAGAATGGTTCATTTGCAGATCCAGAATGTTGACTGAAGGAAAAGAAAACTATAAACCAGGATAAGTGCAGTCATTATGATTTATTTTTAAACCTTGTGCAATTGTACTGTTCCACCGAAAACCCCCATCAACGTGACTTTTCACACTGTATTATTTAGCACTACAAACTTAAATTCTTGGAAAAGTCTATAACAGACCATTTCATATTTACAAGGATTTTACAGTGAAAGGACTTATATATGGGCTACCTTAGGCATGTTACTGAGCTCTTCAGGTCACACGTCCTATATATGAGGAAAACTTCCTTGTCTCCTGTGGAGGCTCCTTTCAGCTACAGGGTCTGTAGGGCACAGAGATACATTTCCCCCTTTCCCAGGAGACGGGAAGGAGAGGGGAATGTGTTTAAAACGCTTGCCACAAAATAACAAGTCGATTAAGACTGTGGGCATTGTTGGAGTCACCCTATTGAAAGCCAAATGTCTACTGCAAAAATCTTGAAGCATTTATTTTTAATGAGCAAGAGGTGTGTGTATGTAATTAGATGGTAGAGAATCTCCAATCTACACAGCACGGTGATCAGAGGGAGTGGATGAACATTGCAGGCAGGCACCCAGAGGGAACCGGCGGCACCTTCCCAAGCCCAATGGAGAAGTATAACCCGAAGGCTTTCCAGAATTCAATCAGTGCGTGCCAAAGCTGCTTTACTCAAATCGCGAAGGAGAGGGGCACGGGACTGCACAAGTCTGGGCTCCAAGGTTGAGCACCTATTTTAAAAATGGGCCTGGGGCATCTGCACACTTGCCTGGTCGGGCCAGAGGCATGCACATCCTCGGAGCTTTAAAACAGAAAGCTACCGTCCATCCCGAGGAAGGTACCGGGAGCTCAGTGCACTCCCAGGAAACCGCTCACTTGCAACATCTCGGCGCGGCGCCAGGCAAGCGCCCGCTTCTCCAGCCTGCAAGCGGTGCCTACGGGATCGGCCGCACCTGCCCGGCCCAGGCCTGCGGGCCTCAGCTCCGGCGACGGCGGCGGCGGCGTTCCGGTGCGCGCGCGCGCTCAGCCAATCGCGTGCTCGCCCGCCCCCCGCCGCCGCGGTGAGGCTGGCGCCGGGAAGAGGAAGAGGAACATTCGCCCTCCTCCTCCCAGCGCGCGGGCGGCGGCGACAGCGGCATCGGGGTCACGAACTCTGACCTTTCACTGACAAAAACAATAACAAAGCGCGGTCCCTCCGCGACCCCGGCGGCGCCAGGGCCCGGCCCGCCGCCCCGCTCCGCACAGGCTCGCCGCGGCGACCGGGCCGCCCGAGCCCCCGGGCTCCTGCCCTCCGGCGCCTGCCCGGCCCGCGCCCTGCCCTCCTAGCCGGGGGCGCCCGCCCGCAGACACGGGATCTGCTCCGCGGTTGTGGTGGCGCCCGACCCTGAGGTAAGAGCGAGCACGCCGGGCCAAGCCGCGGCACAGCACGGCACCGCACTGCACGGCGCGGCGGAGGAGGAGGGCAGGCCTGCGCCGCCATGGAAGGCCGCGGAGGCTGAACGCGGCCTTTTACCTTTGCCACGGGGCGGTGGCGGAGGCAGCGGGCGCTTTGCATAGTGGGCCGGGCCGCGCCCTTCCCTCCCCTCTCTTCCACTCCCCTCCCCGCCCGCGGCCGAGCCCGGCGAGCGGCTGTCCTGACCGGGCCGGCCGCGCGCCGCGGGGGCGGAGGGGGGACTGTCCGCGGCCCCGCCTCACGCCTGGCCCTCCGCCAGCGCCGCCATCTTGTCCCCGCGGCGCCGGCCGGCCAGGCTCCCCTCTGCGCGCGCCCAGCCTGCCCGCTTCTTCCTGTGTCCCCCGCTCCTCACCCCAGCGCTCCCCGCCTGCCGTTGGCTGCCACCCTGGCCCAACCGCTGTTTTTCCGGACCAGGAGGGTGGAAGGGGAGGGAGGGAGGCGTGGGCAGGGCACGACCTCCTGAGTGACGGCCGGGCTGGCCAATCGTCCCCCCGTATTGGAGGGCCACGGCCTGCGGCGCCGCCCCCGGGGCTGTGCTGGTTGGTCCAGGTGGGAGAGGGAGGTCCCGGGGGCCGCTAGTGCGGGGCGTGAGGCCGGGCGGGCCAGCCTCTGAGGAACTTGGTGGGTCTCGGGCTGGGAGGCCGATGATGCTTTTTAAACCCATGGCGCGGCCTGAAGGGAATAGCTCGTCGGCACATGGAGGCTCTCCGGGATTCGCGCTTTCCTCACGACTCTGGACGGGGTCCCTCTGGCGGGCTCAATTTCAGTCCATGAAATTGGGACACCAGGCGTTCTTGCCAAGCCTCGCCTCTCTCCTCAGCATTGTTTGAGGGACTGTTCTCTGAAAATGGAGTCCAAGCCACTCTGCCAGCCTCAAAGTAATTTGCAAATGGTGGTGTTAGTTTTTTCGTCTTATTATGGTGCTGCCATTCAGTAACATCCCTAGTCCCAAAATGGTGATGTGGAAAAATATAAGGAACCAACTGGAGTGGAAAACTTGTGAGGTGATTCTCTTTGCTTCTTTTATCAAACACAGATGTGCGTAGCTTTAGGCACTAGGACTACTTCCAGGGATTCAACTGACCTGGTCAAGGAGCCATTCATTCTCCCCCAGAGATTTTGGATGCAGAGGGGATACAAAGGCTCGGAGAAAATCTCGGAGAATGGTCAGTTGCAGGGAAGAAACTGGATGATGTGCTGAAGGAATCGTGAGGGCATTAATTTAATTGGATGGTGAGGAAGTCAGGTTTCACTGAATATGATGTGATGTTTGAATAGATTTCAGGAAAAGAGCTGGGTTCTGGATAGCAAGCTTAAAGATGGGAAGGGAAAGTTTTCCCTCACTTTTTTTTTTTTTTGTTTTTTGTTTTTTGTTTTTTGTTTTTTCGAGACAGAGTTTCTCTGTATAGCCCTGGCTGTCCTGGAACTCACTCTGTAGACCAGGCTGGCCTTGAACTCAGAAATCCGCCTGCCTCTGCCTCCCGAGTGCTAGGATTAAAGGCGTGCGCCACCACGCCCGGCTCTTCCCTCACTTTTTGTTGAGTAAATTGTTGATGTTAGGGCTGGTGAGATGACTCAGCGGGTAAGAGCAACCGACTGTTCTTCCAAAGGTCCTGAGTTCAAATCCCAGCAACCACATGGTGGCTCACGACCATCTGTAATGAGATCTGACGCCCTCTTCTGGAGTGTCTGAAGACAGCTACAGTGTAATTACATATAATAAATAAATCTTTAAAAAAATTGTTGATGTTACTACTGATAGCTAAGTGCTGCATATTTAATTGGTGCATTTTTACCCGAACTTGACAGTTGGGATAGCATGCCCAACAATAAAATGTCCATTATACTAAGCAGGGAGTTTGAATTGGACTTCAGTAGATATTCTTTTAACATATTTATCTTTCCCAGAGATAAAATTGATTGATGCTATGAAGCTACTGAAAAATCTCATTTATCAAAGTGAAAAACAAATTTTACAAAATATGTTAGTTTCCATTGGAAAGTCTGATGACTAAAATACTTGTGTATATAACATAATCGGAAGGGCTGGCTAGCATGTAGGAAACCTCAATCTTCTTTTTCTTCTTTTTTTGTTTTTTGAGACAGGGTTTCTCTGTATAGCCCTGGCTCCCCTGGAACTAACTCTGTAGACCAGGCTGGCCTTGAACTTAGAAATACGCCTGCCTCTGCCTCCCAAGTGCTAGGATTAAAGGCGTGCGCCACCACATCCGGCTCAAGTTTCATCCCTAGCACTGCATAAATTTACATAGTGGTGCATATCTGTAATCCCAGTACTGGTGAGGTGGAGGCAGATCAGAAGTTTCAGTCTCATCCTTGGCTACATAGAGTTTAAGGCCAACCTGGGCTATAAGATCCAGTATCCAGAATAAAATATTTGAAATTAAACATCTTTTTTAATAATACTAGCAGTCACAGTTTTAATTCTTTCTTTGGATATTTCAAGAGACAGTGTAAGTTAAGCCAAGCAAACATTTCTAAAAAGAGATTGGAGTAAGTTGTCCCAAAGTGACTTCCAGCCCAGTGGGTTCTACACTGTGGATTTTAAGTTTTCCTGAATAATTATGAGGTGAATGTTCATGGAATAAAGTGACAACCCTCTTTCTCACCCCCAAAGCATGGTGGCTCTTCCTTTTGGGTTTTCTCTTTCCAAATGCTGGAAGTTTTAAAATCACAATGCAATTGATATTGTAATGATATCAGATCTTTTAAGGATGCAGACCCTTCTTTCAGGCACTTGGGTGAGAAAGTCCCCTAATACCTTTAGTTTCTGATAACAGCAAGAATAGCCTAATCACAGGTTCAAGGCTGTTCAACCACAAAGGGGCATTCTAATTGGAGACACAGCTATCAATATGAAGCTGCAGATTTCTCCAGTTATTTTTTATCTAAATCCTTGTCAGTATGTAGTCAATCACACTTTTAAGAGACCATTCAAGCTGGGCATGGTGGCTGCAAGCCTTTAATCCCAGCACTCAGGAGGCAGAGGCATGTGGATTTCTGAGTTTGAGGCCAGCCTGGTCTACAAAGTGAGTTCCAGGACAGCCAGGGCTACACAGAGAAACCCTGTCTCGAAAAACAAAATAAAACAAACAACAAACAAACAAAAAAAGAGACCATTCAGGTATGGTGGTGGCACAAGACTTTGATTATCACACACAAGAGTTCTAGGCCAGCCAGGGCTACATAATGAGAACTCTGTGTTGGGATTGGGAGTAAGGTTTGTGTCAACAGTCTTTTCCCTTTATAAGAGGAATTTTAGGAAGTTTTGAAGGTTTTTTTGTTTTTGTTTTCTGTTGTTTTGTTTGAGAAGTTGTCTAGGTTGGCTTTTTTTTTTTTTGGTGGGGGAGGGTTTCGGGAACTCACTTTGTAGACCAGGCTGGCCTCGAACTCAAATCCGCCTGCCTCTGCCTCCCAAGTGCTGGGATTAAAGGCATGCGCCACCACGCCCGGTTTAGGTTGGCCTTTTAACCCTGGCCTCTAGTGATTGATTTCCTGTGTTAGACTCTGAGCAGCTGAGACTTTAGGCTGGTCTGTGCTACCATACCTAGGTGGAGAAGTTTGGGGGTTTTTTTGTTTGTTTTTTTTTTTCTTTTCTTTCTCCCTTGTTCCGGTCAACCCCGCTCGTTCCGCTCGACCCCCGCTCGCTCCGCTCGACCCCCGCTCGCTCCGGCCAGCCCGGCTCGCTCCGGCCAGCCCGACTCGCTCCTGGCCGCCCCCGTACAGCTCCCGCTTTTTCCAGCCAGCCCCGCTCACTCCGATCGCTCCGGTTGGCCCCGCTCGTTCCGGCCGTTCCTGTTCGGCCCCACTTGCTCCGGCCCCGCTAGCTTCGGCCGTCCTGGCTTGCTCCGGCCGTCCCCGTTCGGCTCCGCTTGCTCTGGACAGCCTTGCTTGCTCCGGTTGGTCTCTCCGGTCCAAGGATTCATTTCTTATTATTCTTCATAAGTATGCTGTAGCTGACTTCAGACGTACCAGAGGAGGGCGTCAGATCTTGTTACGGGTGGTTGTAAACCACCACGTGGTTGCTGGGATTTGAACTCATCACCTTCGGAAGAGCAGTCGGGTGCTCTAACCCGCTGAGCCATCTCACCAGCCCCCAGGTGGAGAAGTTTTTAATACAAGGAGCCAAGTGACCTGGTATGGTAGAAGGATTTTGGGTCATAGAGTCAGAAAAACTTGGTTCCAGAATCTTGAGTAAGCAGTCTTTTTGAGGTTATACATTTGTAAGCTGGGGAAAAGGGAGCCAACACTAAGATGGAAGAGAGTGGGTGAGGAGTTGCTGCAGTAACTGCAGACAAGGGAGGTGAGATGGCCTGTATCTTGCTTGAGGTTCACATTTGGGTATTTGTCTTTGAGTTCTCCTGTGTGCCATTTGCTCCAAAGGTTTGAAGTATCAGAGTGGACACCAAAAGGGATCATCTGTGAAAGGAGCTTAGCCTCTCAGGGGGACTGAAGCCAATCTGGGCCACATAATGAGTTCCAGGCTTGCAACCCTGTCTTGAAAAACAGAATAGGAAGTTGGCCTGAAGCTCATCAAAACCAGCCTAGCCACCTGATCTAAATTCCCTACATTTTAGTTTGTCTTGCTTTATTGCTGACTATGAAAAGCTGATTTCCTTTTTTGGAGACAGGGTCTTATTATGTAGCCCTGGGTAGCCTGGAACTCTCAGAGATTCACTTGACTATACTCTTGAGTGCTGGGATCAAAGGTATATGTTACTATATCTCACTTAATGGCTGACCTTTTCTTCTGTGTGTGATCAGCATCTGAAATTCATGTTTCTGCCACACACTATAGAAGATAGGTTTTTTGGTCTTTGGAGGTTTAACTTGCCTAAAGGCTGACATTCTCTGTCATTCTTTGCTATCTTGTTGTTCCTTCCCCATAACCTTTGCAACTTTCTGTGAACTCTGGTAGCTAGGATACCCCTCCTGATTACTAAAAAGCTAGTGTTGAAGCAGGAAAAGCTTTCTACCTAAAGGTATGACAGCCAGGGAACACTTTCAACTGGCATAACTCACAATGATGAGAAGGAGGTGTGTATAGGGGGAATTGAAGCCTAACTCAGGACATTGACATGGGCATTGTTTAAGGGATTGTTTAGCCAGGTTCATACCTTGGCATCTGGGCGTCATGGAGAGATGAGAAATGAAATGTTAAGGACAGGAAATGAATAAGTTATTGCAGACTTTTATCTGTACTTGATGAGGCTGTCTTGGATTTTAGAAAGCATTATGTCAATGAAAGTCAGTTTCAGGGCAAAGTATGACTTATAGGCAATAGAAAGTACCTCCTCCATTATAATAATAAAAGACTTAAAACCCTTTAATAGGTGGTGACAGGATCTATTTTGTATTTACTGACCAGTAAATACAAATTACTCTCTATTTACATTCTAACCCCAAAGGTTTTTGGAAATGTTAGAATGTATAGAGAGGAAATTCATTGCAAGATTATAATTTTCTCCAGTTTGGATTCATGGGAGAGGTGAAAGAATGTGCTTTGGTCTGGAGCAAAGGGCAGCTCTTAGGAGAAATAAGACTGGTGGTACTGGGCTCAAAGGCGAGAGCTCTCCAGAACCTTCCTTGTTTACCTTTACTGCTTATGTAGTAAGAAACAGCTATGCAGGAGCTAAAAAAGGTTCCTACCAAGCTACCCATAGGTGCCCTTTACATGCTAGTACTGGCTGATTGAATGCCTCTTGAGAAACTGCTCAATGCTGGAATGCTTCAGTATGCATTTTCAGGGTCTTCTGTTCTACAGTGAATCTGATTGTGTATTAATGGAACATGCCAGAAAGGACATTTATATTGCTCATGATCCTCTCTCCCACACCCCTATTTGCAGTAACACAAGATTTACTAGGCTGATAAGATGAATACCTAGTAATTGTTTTTTCAAGGTGGAAAGCAGATGTCACAAGTGGTATTATATCAGTCCTCAGCTGAAAAGGCTGGTGACTAGAACTCACTTAGTACGACTTTAAGAAATGAGGTTATTCTAATTGTTTTTCTAGAGAGATATAAGATACTCCCTTATAGAATGTGTAATTGAACCAGGTGTTGTAGTGCATACTTGTGATCCTAGCTCTTCATTTTCTAGTATGTGACAGGATCATGAATGAATGAAAGGTAGTGATCAATCAATGAATAAGTACCACATATAGTTGGCAACAAAGTAAGAGACACTAAAATCTGGAGATATACAAAATGATGGGCCTACTTCAGGTGTGAAGTGGGAGGACGGCAAGTTTGAGGTCAGTCTAGGCTACATAGTGAAATCCTATCTCAGAAAAGCAAAAACTAAAAAGTAAATGAAAATAAATAAAAGGGTTTGAAGTGGAAATCAGTGATAAAACTTACTTAGAAAGTAAGAACTAGGCATGATGGCTTACACCGTTGATCTCAGCAGAGACGGGTAGATAACTGAGTTAAAGACAAGCCAGGGCAAGATCTCAGTTACCGTACTGCATGAGTAAGACTATTTACAGAAACACTAGTATAAGAAAGAGCTCCAGACTAGAAACAAGCTGAACACTCACTAGCTGTAAATGAGCGAGTTATGGTGTAGTCATGTGTTAGAATCCTAGACAGTAATGAAAATGGACTGCAAGATAAGCTAAACACACATGAAATATATTATAGTTAAAAAGCAAGCAAAAATTATCCTTGATAATAGATATTAGGAGAAGAAAGGAAAGTTAATGATAACAGGGAAGGTGCTTTGGAGACTTCAGGCTGCCGGTACTGTTGTTTTCTGGTGTGAACATAAATTCTCTTAGTAGACAGTCATCACAATGTTTAGTTTGAGCACTTTTTGCATTTGCAAGTTGTAGTTCAGTAAAATTATTACTTAAAACTGTTAAAAATTATCAGGTGGTGGTGGTGGTGGTGGTGCATGCCTTTTACCACTTGGGATTTGAGTTTGAGGTCAGCCTGGTCTACAGAGTTCCAGGACTACTACAACCAGGGCTACACAGAGAAACCCTTGTCTCAAAACAACAACAACAACAAAAGTGTTAAAAATTATCCTCACTGTTCTACTTATTTTCTATCTTAACAGTTTTGGTCAGTAAAATCGCTATATAGCTAAAATATTAAAAGTATTTTTGAATTCCTAAGAAATTGTCATGGTGGAGCTGGATTATAAATTTCTGACTGCAATACTGAAGTGTGTAGCATATAGAAATTATCGGTTGTTTAGTTATTAAATGTTCCAGTCTATGAATGAGATAAGTAACTGATACCCTGTTACTGTTTTTCTTCCTTGACTTTTTGCTTATCTTGGAAAGTTATTTGAAGTATTATGTGGTCTAGAGGTACTAGTATAAATTTTAAAGTCAGAGTGGTATGAGTTGGAATACCAGCACTTCATTAGCAGCTGGATCATGTTTCCTTGTGTGTCTGTTCTTCTGACTTCTTGTTGGAGCTTATGCATCATACTAAAATGCTGAGAATCAAAATATACCTCTTGACAGAACATATGTCATAGGTGACCAGAAGTTTGCCCTCCTTTTCCAGTTGTCTACCTCTGGCTCATTCTAACAGAAACAGAATCAATATTATCATTATTACACTTAAGTCGTTGGTAGGATGAAGGAGCAGTCTCCACACACACACAAACACCTGTAGTAGTTCCCCAGTAGCATAGGAACAACATGACTGTGGAAGCTGCAGCTTTTCTACGCTCTTCATTCCTTGTTCTCCCGCCTCCCTCGGGAATGTTATTTCTCCTTTTTCTTACTGGAAGAAGAAACTAATCTCCTTTGGATGGGCATGATGGGTAGGAAAGCACATGACCCAGAGGCTAAGTGATCATTTGAAGTCTTAAAAGCATCAGGATTTCCATAACTGGTTATGGATTTAAGCTTGGCCTTAGAGGCATCTAAAGGGCATGTTTTCTACTGAAGAACATTAGTATCATATTAAACTTTGATTTTTTTTTCAATGTCCTAATTCTAAACCCTAATTTGACATCTAATCTGTGGCTTTGTGTTTCTTATTTTATGTCATCAAGAGTTTTATTTCTACATGGGTCTTACCTAGGCCCTCTGTGCATATGTTATAGTTGTGTAGCTTGGTCTTCTTGTGGGACTCCTCTAACAGTGGGAGTGGGGGCTGTCTCTGATCCATTTTGCTTGATTTTGGGACCCTTTCCCTCTTACTGGGTTGCCTCATCCAGCTTTAACATGAGAGGAGGTGCCTAGTCTTATTGCAACTTGATATACCATGTTTGGTTGATAACCCCTGGAAGGGCTACCTACCCTTTTCAGAAGGGAAGTGGAGGAGGAATGAGGTTAGAGGTGTGGGGGGGGGCGGGGACTGGAAAGGGTGGAGGGAAACTGTGGTTGGGATGAAATATATGAGAACAAACAAAATTTAAAAATGTAAAAAGAGATAGGTTTTTAACAGAATATACTTAAACTATATCATGAAATTCTATCCAGTAGTATTCCCCCCCCCCCTTTTTTTTTTAAAGACTGGGTCTCACTATGTAGACCAGCTGGCCTTGAATTCACAGGGGTTGGTCTATCTCTCCCCTGAATGCTGAGATTAAAGGTGTGTGCCATCATGACAGCTGACCTGCCTTTTATTTTTCAAATGATCATTAGATACTGCTTTTTGGGGGGGGTGGGAGTGGGGTTAGGGTCTCTTATTACCTAATCCTGGAACTCACTGCATAGAACAAGCAAATTTCAAACAGTAACAGGGTATCAGTTACTTATCTCTTTTATTCATAGACTAGAACATTTAATTAATTTAAACAATTGCTAATTTCTAAATGTTACACTTGGGATCAAAAAGGCATGCTCACTACAGGTGACCCTGAATTTTTATTTTTTTTAATTTTTTTTTTTCCCCTTGAGACAGGGTTTCTGTGTTTAGCCTTGGCTGTTATGGAACTTAACTCTTTAGACCAGGCTGGCCTCAAACTCAGATCTGCCTGCCTCTGCCTCCTGAGTGCTGGATTAAAGGTGTGGGTCACCACTGCCCAACCTTGACTTATTTTTAATTATTTCAGATTATACCCTAATTCAGCCCTTTCATTTTGCCCAGATTGCAGCTTAACAGTGAATTATTGTTGGCCTCTGGTTGTTTATACAGCATACATATGTTCAATCTTGGGTAGATCTTAAAGAATGTTTCACAGTTTTAGTTTCTTCCTTCATGTTTCCTTGCTTTTGTTTTTTGAGAAGGTAAAAGCAGCACTTTCAACAAATAGTTGCCACATGCTATGAGTTCCAGGTTCAATATACACATTTTACATCTAGTTTTGGCAGTCTGATGTGGTTAGCATTAGAGAGATCAGCTTAGTGCCTGAGCCTTACAACCAGGGAGACTTTCTCAGGACAATAGGCACTTTGAATGCTGTTAAGTTCTTGTTCAGGTAGACATAAGCATGAGTGATTTGAATCCCTTGATCATGAAAGGAAAGATGAGTTCCTAGACTCCAGTTACTGAAGACAGTTTCTCTGTTGCTGAGTGCCATAGCTATACTTCCTGCCCACTGAGAGAGACCTCTTGTTCCCATCAAGAACCTGATTGGCTGTGTTAGGGTCCATATGCCTACTTAACTGAAGACAGGGTCTCATCAGCTGTCAGTCTTCTGTGAGTCTGGAAGAGTTCATTGATGCTCTTGTTACCCTGTGGTCTGCACCACAATTTTTACTTACTGTGTCCTGCTGTCATCATGTGCTGCTCAGGATAACTTGTTAGTTCGAAATTAAATTTAAGGATCTACTTTTTTTTTTTTTTTTTGGTTTTTCGAGACAGGGTTTCTCTGTGTAGCCTTGGCTGTCCTGGAACTCACTCTGTAGACCAGGCTGGCCTCGAACTCAGAAATCCGCCTGCCTCTGCCTCCCAAGCTCTGGGATTAAAGGCGTGTGCCACCACGCCCGGCTAAGGATCTACTTTTATTTTTTTACTGTTGTCATGAGTCTTTACTGGCTTTTGTTTGCAATATTACTTTTCCTGTCACTTCTACCCTGCTATCAAAAAAGTTTCTTTTATTGAAGATCAGATACAGATCATGTTAAAGCTATTGATGGTTCCCCAGCATCCAGTGTCAGCCTCTGACTTCTCCCATAGTTTTTGGCATATTGCCTGCTGTTCCTCAAATACCTCATTCTGTGTCAGATTTGCTAGTTCCTTAAGAACTGTCTTTCCTGCTTAGAATACTCTCCATTCTTCCTTTCTTTGATAAATTCCCATTTTTAAAAAGATTTATTTATTTATTTATTTATTTAATGTATGAGTATACTATAGCTGTCTTCAGACTCACTGCAAGAGGGTGTCAGATCCCATTACAGATGGTTGTGAGCCACCATGTGGTTGCTGGGAATTGAACTCAGGATCTCTGGAAGAGCAGTCAGTGCTCTTAACTGCGGAGCCATCTCTCCAGCCCCAAATTCCCACTTTTTAAAACCTAGTTTAGGGGCTGGTGAGATGGCTCAGCGGGTAAGAGCACCCGACTGCTCTTCCGAAGGTGATAAGTTCAAATCCCAGCATCCACATGGTGGCTCACAACCATCCGTAACGAGATCTGGCGCCCTCTTCTGGAGTGTCTGAAGACAGCTACAGTGTACTTACATATAATAAATAAAATAAATCTTTAAAAAAACAAAAAACAAAAACAAAAAAAACCTAGTTTAAATATATCTTTAAGATACATGCATGTGGAGAACAACTTGAGGGAGTTGATTCTCTCCTTTTACCATGTAGATCCAGGGGAACTATCTCAGGCTGTCAGGCTTGAGGGCAAGTGCTTTTATAAACCATGGAGGCATCTCACTAACTCTTCTTTAAGATGTCATTAGCTCTCCAGCAGAGGGAGTTCTTCCTTGGGACACTCACCATAGCCATTAAATTGCATCAGGTTCATCAAGGACAAAGGACTTGACTTCCTTTATTTTGTTATTTCTCAACCTTCAGCTCTTTGTCTGGTCATTGTAGTTTTTTTAAAGATTTATTTATTATATGTAAGTACACTGTAGCTGTCTTCAGACATCCCAGAAGAGGGCATCATATCTCATTATGGATGGTTGTGAGCCATCATGTGGTTGCTGGGATTTGAACTCATGACCTTCAGAAGAGTAGTCGGTGCTCTTAACCGCTGAGCCATCTCTCCAGCCCCGTAGTTTCTTAATAAGAGTTGGTGGGCTATTTGGGACTTAACATTTTTTTTTTTTTTTTAACTTACAGTGCTGTGTCTTGATAGCTCTTTTGGCAATTAGTTGGGTACAATTTGATGGGTACATTTGATGGCAATGACTTTGGGTACAATTTGAAGATTAGGTAGCTGAAGAGTCATCTTCAGGTTTCTATAGCCAGAGCTAGCTGTGTTCTGTCTACAATGCTTATTAATACAACACCAGCTGTTAGTTACTATTGGTGCTGCTAAGCTTACCTTCATAAACCAAAAAGGCTTTTTCTTTTTGGTGCTTTTGATCAAAATCCAGGTCTTGTGCATACTAAGCAGGCTCTTTCACAGAGCCATACATCTAGTTCTTCCAGGTCCCTAAAAGCTTATTTCTGTAGTAATAGGTTTTAGTTTTGTTGTTTCTAGATTTCAATTATGAAGTTAGTGACTGAGTTTTCCAGCTATCACTATTCTTTGGTGCTTGCCATTTTGGGAAGGGAGATGCCCTCTAATTGAAAACTGATGCCCCATACCTTGTTCCAAAGGCTCTGACCTCCCTATTCCATATGACTTTATGTCTGTGAGATGTCCTGTGGTTGTATGGTGGTGAGTCTTGCCCACATTATCTTTATTTCAGGGGCACCTAGTTAAAGGTACCCCACAGCTCTCCTTCCTGGCATTTCCTGAGAGTTTGTTTTACTTACTTTTTACATTGTGATGTCCTGCAAGGAGAAGCTTCATACACACACACACACACACACACACACACACACACACACACACACGAATAGAATTTGATTTACACACCACATTTTCTAACATGGTTAAATGCAGTTTTGAAACTCCCTCTAACTTATCTGCTCTAGTTGGATGAAAGTGTTTCTTTTGGAATCATGGTTGTCTGAGTTTCCCTGCATGTTCTTACTTTGACTATCTCCTCTTTTCTTTTCAGAAGGCATACATTACTCCTCTTTCATTTTTATTTAGCAGTTGATGGCTGAAGCTGCTTGGGAAGTAAAAAAACCAACATTGACATCAAGAATTCCAGGAATTCAAGAGAAGGTTCAGGAAGTGGGCAAGGCCTATAAAGCTGTGACAGTGAAATAATGGTGGTAGCAAACAGAAAGATAAATAACCAGTGGTGGACTAGAGAACCTGCCATTATATGTACACACTCAGAAGGAAACCTGAGTTACAATGGCAGAGATGACATTACAGATCAGTGATGAAAGGATAGGTGGTTCAGTCTATCGGTGCTGGAAAATTGATGTCTGTGCCTGACTCATCACACTCAAAAAACTAATGGGCACATGGATTAAGAGCTTACAAAGTGAATGATAACATTATTTAGCATTTATATAATAAAATACGTACCATGGTATTTTTAACCCTAGGGTAGGATAGAATGTCCTTAAAACATTAAAATGCGGGCTGGCAGGATGGCTTGGGGTAGGTGCTTTAATCTTTAGAACCCTTGTAAAGGCAGAAAGAAAGAGTCAGCTGCAAATTATCCTCTTCACATGTGCACCACCACATACACATGCATCCCCATTGTATGCTAATAAGTAAAAAAAAGTAATACAAACTCCCAAAATATTGATCCATTCAGCATTAATACCATACTGCTAGTCATCAAGACATGTTAAAGAATGGGCGAAGACATTCACAAATGTATACAGGTACACAGATAGTATCCAGAATCCTTAGGTTTTAAAAGTTTAACAGGTATACTATTTCCTGACTTATACATATGGTTATTAGAATTATTTTGAAACTCATAACTATTTTAAGTTTACTGTCCCTGCAGATTTAAAGTGATTCAGGGTAGAGGTACAGTTGGGTGATAAAGTGCTTTCATAGCAGGTTTAAAGCTGTGAATTTGGTCCTTAGCAATATAAGACAAAAGCAAAATGAAGCCCATAAAGTGGACCATTGCAATAAGTTTCTGAGTACTGAGCTTGGAATTCAGACAGTTGTTTATAGGGTCTCTTCAGGAAATTCCATAAAAAGATAGGTCTTTTAAAGAATGTTCTGATATTTCTATATTATTCAATAATAATTCTCTACCAGTGTTCAGTATATTTAGAGTCACTTATTTTTACTTAAACTACAGTTAGCAGCAGAAACAGTACTTATGTTTCAGAGTTATAAAATGATTAGTTGTGGCTGTCTGGATTGAATTCTTGTCATATGTTACCTATTGGCTATCATTATTTTCTTTGTTGAAGAGTGCAAGTCTAGACCTTATACATACATGTAGCTGTGTGTTACGACTTATTTGTCTGCATATCTCAAATGTTGCTTTCCTTTCTTTTTCTGTTTCTCTAAGTTGGAACCAAATCATAGCAAGGACAAAATAAATAAGAAACCAATAACAACAAAAAATTTAAAACAAAAACCAGTGTTCCCTCTTGCGCTTTTTTTTTTTAAAGAAACAAAAAGTTTTACCTACTTACCAAAAAAAAAAAAAAGAGAGAGAGAGAGAGAGAGAGAGAGAAAGAAAGAAAGAACTGGTAGAACATGCTTAGCCTGTGATAGGCTCTAGATTTGTCCCTTTGTCCCATATACCCTGAAAGAAAAGACTTGAGAGGAAGAAGATGACTTACCCCCCCCCCCCCTATAGCTCATGTCTGGCCATTTTATATGGAGGTGAATCACTGATATTTGTGACCTGGTATCATGTCCCTGTTGGTGCAGTACCTGTACTTACAGGTTCTAGGTCTTTTTCTGTTGTCAACCAGTTTCATACTCCATTTATCTCTCATCATTTATGCAGTGAAACAATCTAAATGGAAATTAAAGTAATAGAAGTGGCTACCTAATAATGGGTAGAAGAATACAGAAAATGGCCACAGTTAAAAAGCTTGGAGATCTGTGCCTCATAAGTAGGAATGCTATAGAAAGGTACTTTGTGAAACTATTCATTGTATAATAGTCCAAGCAAGCAAATGAACTAATTGTGCATCTGTGTATATTACACATAGATATATTGTACAGTAACACTGTACAGTTTTTTTATGTACAAATTCAAAGATAATTCTGCTAGAGCTTGTTTTCCTGTTTTGCCTGGGGCCTATCCAGATAATGAATTGTCCCAAATAAACCCTGGCTTTTGACACTCATGGAGCTGTCTTGTTTGTGACCAGAAGAGATGGAGGGTCAGCAGTGAATGTGTTTAAGTGACTCTGACCTAGGAGGCTATCAGGCTTTTTGGTCTTTAGATGATCTTCCTTAAATTTTGCAAATGATAGCATCAATATATTTTTTTCTATTAGTGGAAAGCTAGGGACACACTCACACTCCTTTAATCCCAATATTGGGAGGCAGAGGCAGGTGTGGATCTCTGTGTGTTTGAGGCTAATCTGGTTTACATAGCAAGTTCCAAGCCTGCTAGAGCTACACAGTGAGACTTTGTCTCAAATATATATTAATAGACATATAATAATAAATTGATAGGTACCTTGTTGTTAGCATATTCTTTGTCTCTCTTTGTTAGTGTATTGTTTGTCTTTCAGCCTGTAAATGAGGTGTGTAATCTGAGCATGGTTTTGCTTCTCATATTGCCACTAGTAATAAAAGTTTAGTTGATAGCAATCTAGCAAGCTAGTATTCTATCCAAAGTTGACCTCACGGTTTTCTCAGATAGCCACCATTTTACTCAGTGTACTGTGACTAAAAGCTATCCAAAAAGGTATGTGAAGTTTCCACCTCTTTGAGAGGTTAAACAAGAAGGTCTTATAAGTCCCTTATTCCTCTGCATTTATCTGCCAAGTGAAATTTACCAATTTGAAATGTTTCTACAAAAGTTGGTACATTAATTTTATGGCATATCTAGATATGATTACCCTGCTGGCTTTGTTTCCTATAGAAGGCATGGTCCTTGTAAGATAGTATCAAAGATGAATTCTGATGAGTGATAATTTTCAAGTAGCCTGGTTTTCCACACCTGATAGAAGTTGCTGCATTTTTCCAAACAGGTTCTCTAATGATCTTGCTTCACCATGGCTACAAATATGGAGGGGCTGGTTCAGCACAGAGTGGGGACCCAGCAGGTGGCTGAGGTGAGTGACAGGGGCTAGCACAATAGCTGGCACCCTTGCTTTTGAAAGGGTAGAAATCAGTATGCTCTGTGGTTTTCAAAACAGTCCCAAAGAAGTCAGCACATGATTCAAATCCAAAGCAGGATTCTGACACTAAATACAAATGACAAAAGCAGCTGTGAGCAGGTTTTTCTGCATGGGCAGGATGGTTGTGTATAATAAGATGACTTGAAATTTTATCTCAGTCTCAAGTCAACAAATCTGATTCTTATTGTGCAGTAATTTTAATTCTAAGGCTGTGTCTTGGTTTCTTATATAATTGTTGTTACTGCACAATGGTAGATCAGATTGTTTAACCACTTGCAACTGTCCACAGTACTGAAATACAGGAGTGCTCACCACACCCAATTACCAGTAAGTGTAACAGTGTGTTACTAGATGGGCCTTCAATGACAAGCATTTATCAGACAGACCTAGGTAAGTATAGTGAGGAATTTTGTGAGAAATAGAGGGGTTAACATGAGGAGAAATTTAGGAAAAGGGATCGAGGCATAAAACAGCTTGCTACCTGTAGGCGGCATGATGTGTAGAGGGGGTATAGTCAGGACCAGACCTTGAAAAGTGTCATTACTCTTATCATCACTGATAATATTCAGTAAACCAGAACCTATTCGAGGATAACTCTGATAACCTTTTGAGGTTGGTGACTGTTACCATTTTATAGATGAGAAACCATGCCAAAAAAAACATGTTAGCCAAGAGCTTATTGTAGCAGAAATGGGATTCTGACCTAGGTCTTTGTACTTTTTATAAACTTCACTGGTTTACACTACAACTATGTATTCTACCCTTAGAAAAAAATGAAGATTTGCATTTTTAATTGTATTTCTGAAACAAAGACAATTTTTACCAAAGAATGGATATTCAAAGGAAAGACATGTGTAAATGTATGTGTGCTTTGCCTGAATTTGTGTTTGTGCACCATGTGTACAGTGCCTGCAGAGGTCAAAAGAGGTATTGGATCCTCTGGAACTAGTGTTACAATGGTTATGAACTGCTGTATGGGTGCTAAGAATTGAATCCCAGTCCTTTGAGAGAGCAGCCAGTGCTTTTAACCATTGAGCCATTTCTCCAGCCCCTAGAAATATATTTTTAAAGAGATATATTAGAACTATAAAAATGATTAGGCTTAACTACTTGTATTGCTTTAATTCATGACAGGAATAATTACCTTGATAATTTGTTGGTTTTTCAAGTATACAGTTTTATTTTCACTTAATAAGGATTTCTTATTGATGCTGATTTGATAGGTATGCACACAGTCCTAAAAGGCCATCATGAGTTCTTTAAGAGAAGAAAAGAACATTAATATCAATTTCATGTATACATTCATGGAGTCATACATATAAACTAGCTAAAGTTTATTCCTAAGTACCATTCCTAGCCTCATAGTCCCTCTTAGATCTGTGGAGAAAGTCTAAATCTTAACCTTCATTGCTCTTTTATCATCAGGGCTTATATCTTTATTGCATAAAACTTATTGTTTACATGTAGTGGAATGTTTACAAATTGAGCTCTCTTGCTCTGAAACAGCAGTCACTACTAGCAAGGACATACCCTCAAAGGGGAGAAAGCAGTCAGTCATTCTTCCAGTGTCAGATTCTGAATCTTGGATTGCCCAAGTTTTATGACTTAAATTTATTTCTCTGCTCTCTTAGGAACTAGACATATGCATTTCCATGTCCTTATCAAAAGTAGCATATATGTATACACACACACACACACACACACACATATATATATATATATCACATGACTTTAGACCAACATTACTATAGACTTGAAGCAGCAAACATATTAAGCTCCTGAGCCAGGTCTGCTTCACCCTGTTCTTACCCCTATATCTTAATATCTTAATTTGCTTTCTGCTTATAAAAATGTCTTTGCCCTGTTAGTTCTTAACATATCAAGTGTAAATAATATTTTTTTTTTCTTTAAGAACTCTTTCTTTGATATAAAACTATACAGAGTTCTGAGTCTGTGATTCATTATGGTAACTCTCCATTATATAGACTTTAAAAAAATTTAAATATATTTTTATGATTATGAGTATTTTGCCTGACATGAATTCAGATGCCTCATTCCCACATATAAAAAGCAGCAGGATGTGGCAGTGAATATCTATAATTCTAGCAACAGTGGGTTGAAGACAGGGGTATCCTGAGATCTTGCTGGCTAAGCAATCTAGCAGAATCCATGAGCTCTAGGTTTAGTGAAAGGCTATCACAAAAAATAACAAAGACTAACGTGGGTGTCTGGGAGATGATTGAGTTTCTAAGTTATTGGGGATGGGGCTGTGGTAAAAATACTCTTGACAAAAGCCCCTTAAAGCTGTGTGGTGGTTTGAATGGGAAATGTCCCCATCCACTCAAGTATTTGAATTCTTGGTCCCTGGGTGATGATGGCGCTGGTGAGGTGGTGCAGTCTTGGAGTGGGCTTTGAGAGTTTGTCTCTTCCATTTCCTGTTCAATCTCTGTGTTTTTTTTTTTTTTAAAGATTTATTTTATTATTTATTATATGTAAGTAGACTGTTGCTGTCTTCAGACACTCCAGAAGAGGGCACCAGATCTTGTTACGGATGGTTGTGAGCCACCATGTGGATGCTGGGATTTGAACTTATCACCTTCGGAAGAGCAGTCGGGTGCTCTTACCCGCTGAGCCATCTCACCAGCCCAATCTCTGTGTTTTTAGTTGAAGTTGTGAACTGTCACTTTCTCCTCCAGCTGCCTGCTCTAACACCTATTCAAATATTATTGAATCTCTCTGGACCCCTAAACCAAAGTAAATTTTCTTCTTTAGGTTGCCTTTGTTCATGGTATTTGTCCTAGTTAGGGTTTCTCTTACTGTGATGAAATACCATGAAAAAAAAGCAAGCTGGGGAGGAAATGGTTTGTGCCTTACCCTTCCAGATCATAATCCATCACTAGAGGAAGTCAGACAGGAACTCAACTAAGAAGGGTTGGAATCTTGGGGCAGGAGCTGATCCAGAAGCCATAGAGAGGAGTTGCTAACTGGCTTGCTCAGCCTGTCCTTATCGAACCCAGGACTACCAGACCAGGAATGGCACCACCCACAATAGACTGGGCCTTCCTCCATTGAACACTAATTGAGAAAATGCCTACATCTCATGGAAGCATTTCCTCTACTTAAGGCTCCTTTCTCTGTGATGATGACTCTAGCTTGTATCATGTTAACATTCAAAACCAGCCAGTACTTTATCCCAGTAACAACAGAAAACTACCTAATATAGAAAGGAAGGGCTTATTTTGGCTCACAGTTGGAGGCCCAGAACGTTATGGCATGGAAGTTAAGACAGCAAGAGCTTGAAGCAAATGGTAACCACTGTTAGGAAACAGACAGTGCTGGATGCTTGTGCTCAGCTCACTTTCTCTTTTTAATACAGTTCAGGATGACAGTCCACAGAATAGTATCCATATCTTAGTGCCCACTAAGCAGTGCTTAAAGCATTTCCTAACCCAGAGTCCAAATTCCTGCAAACAAAAGCACGGTCAGACCTATGACAGCAATACCCAAGTGCCTGGTACAAATTTGTCTTAGGGTTTCTGTTGCTGTCATGAAACATGATGACCAAAAAGCACACTGGGGAGGAAAGGATTTCTTCAGATTTATTCCACAGCACTGTCCATCATTGAAGTCAGGACAGGAAGTCAAACAGGACAGGATCCTTGAGGCAGAAGATGAAGAAGAGGCCATGAAGGGATTCTGCTTACTGGCTTGCTCCTCATGGATTGCTCAAGTTGCTTTTATACAGAACCCAGGACCATCAGCCCAGGGATGGCACCATCCACAGTGGACTGTGTCCACCCTCATTTATCACTAATTGAGAACGTGCCTTATAGCTGGATCTCATGGAGGTCTTACTTCAACTGAAGCTTATTTTTCCCTGATGACTCTATATTGTGTCAAGTTGACACAAAACCAGTAAGTTTAGGAGGAGTCTTAGGGTTTTACTGCTGTGAACAGATACTATGACCAAGGCAAGTCCTATAAAGGACAACATTTAATTAGGACTGGCTTATAGGTTCAGAGATTCAGTCCAATATCATCAAGGCAGCTAGGATGAGGATCTTAAAGTCCACACCCACAATGGCACACCAACTCTAACAGGACCACACCTTCTAATAGTGCCACTCCCTGGACCAAACATATACAAACCATCACTGGAGGAAAGAAAGGAGGAGAAGCCATTAAGGAAACATGGGATATCAACCCCTGGCTTCTACATGTGCACATAACAATAGTAACTTCTTTATATTGAGGCACCACACATTCAAGACTGATACAAAATTAATTTCTTAGGAGGACAAAATAGGTATCAGGCACATATTTTGAATTTCTTAAGTAACAGCTTTCAAACTGTTTAAAACATTCAAAAACAGGCTGAAGAGATGGCTTAGTGGTTAAGTGCACTTGCTTCTCTTACAGAGAGAGGATTTGGCTTTGGTTCCCAATGCCCATATATTGGTTTGAAACCATTCATAACTCCGGCTCTAAGGGATCCTATTCTCATCCCCAAGGGTATCAGTCATGCAGGTGATGTACACAGGCAAAACATAAAAATAAAACTTTAAAAATTAAAAAACAATGAAAGTCAATAAAATGGTATCAGTTAAACTAATAAACTATGTAAATTACCTCAGATTAATTTTGTCAATATTTAGGAGAACTCACAATTTCAATAACTTAAACTATCTACCTACCATGTCCCAACTCTTCCCAGGAAGGATACCTAGTTAGTACTAAGTAATCCTAGTATGTACCTGTGAGAGATTATGATGTTAACTAGAGCTGAATTTATCAGAAATGTTATCATGAACATTTATCAGGCACTTACAATTGTCATCTACAACAAATTTTTATGAGCCTTAAATGAGAAAGACAGTTTTCTACATGTAGGTAAATACTCATACATAAAAATAAAAATTAAAAAATTCTTTTAAAAAGTTAGAGGTGCAAGCCAAGGAGATTGCTGTTATTAAAATACTTGCAGTGAAATCACAAGCACTTGAGTTTGTATATCCAACATGTGTGTATAAAGCTGGGCACAGTGTGAATTCTCCTAATTTCAGAGTTAGAGAGATGCAGACAGGAGGATCATGGGTGCTTGTTCACCAGACAGTCTAGGTGAATCTGGGGGCACCAGGTTCAGTGAGAGGACCTTGACTCAAAAAAATAGGTGGAAAAACCATTGAGTTAGACACCATTGACCTTTGGCTACACATGTACACTACCCCCATACGCCCTATAGGCATACAAGAATTAAAAATGCATAACAACCTCAAATATCCTTTCTATGCTTAAAATCTTAAAGATGTTTTCCAGGTTGGAAACCTAGACCTAGGTATACATTTTAAACATGTGAGGACATATGTATGCTAATAGCTGCAGAACTGACTATCTCATGAGAACAAAACTGCACTTTGGTGCCTTACCATAGCTTGATCCTCCAATTAATTTAAAAAAGAAACCTCTGAATACTGAAGTGAGTGTTGATTTAAACTTAATCTATTGTCCATTAGAAATCTGAAACATTTTCAGTATGGAAGGTCTTCTTTTTTATTTAAGTTTAAGTTATGGGGGCCAAACAATGACGTCTTGAAGTAGCTTCTGATTCACACTTTGGAATTCCTTCAACTTCACCTTCGCTATTGCTTCAATACCAGTAAGTAAACTTCTCTTTCAGAGCCTCTATGGTGAGGACGACTGGGTTGGTAGCATTGACTGGTGTGAGTTTTGCTTGATTATCACTTCTCAGGTCTCTGATATATATGGAGTATTGGTTTGTCTTTGTGGTGTTCTTAGCCAGAGTTTTTCCATCTTTGGCCATTTGCTCTCTTCACTTTTAAAAACAGAACAATAGGAGATATATTTTGCTGTTGTCCCAGTGAAGGAGTAGGGAGGGAGGGGACAGTGAGGGAAGGAAGTGACACTGCAGTAACATGTATTAGCAGAATCTAAGTCACCAGCACTGAGGTTTTTGTTGTTTCTGCAGGTACACAATGGTGGTAGTCTGAGCTCAAGGCCAGATATTGTCAGTACAAAGATTTTATATAGAGCTTCCTTTTTTGCCACTGTTGCAGTATTCAGCAGAGGGCCTCTTTAAACAGCTTTGGAAAGGAAATCTGATTGTTGTGAACATCTTAAAGGGGTGGATTTGCTCCAGCCTCTGTCCTGAGTCTTGTTGAGCACTGTTGGTCTGTTCCTGGCATCCAAAATCCTCAAAAGGTGCCACCATATCCTCTTCTGGGTGGCTGGGATTCTATTCTGTCATATGGCTAGGATGCTAAAACTGAACTTGTGGACAACAAATCAGAAAGAAGTTAGTACTTTTTTTTTTTTTTTTTTTAAACAGTATTTCAAGATTAACCATAAGGCTTTCCAGACTCATGTGCCACCTGCATGCTGACTCTTGTTGGAAAACCATCCTTATCAGGCTTAGTTCAACCAAGTATTTAGATGGCAAGTCTTTTGCTTTGCATTTCAGGTCCTTCCAACATACATAGCAGAACATAGCCCATAGAGCATGCTGCTGAGTGGCAACTTGTGCCCTTTCCTCTAGTGATTTTTATCATAGGTTTTTTTTGGTATACAAACAAACAAACAAACATACAAATAAAAAAATCCTTTATTGGAGTAGAGAAAGCGTGCTTGAGCCACAACACTCATGTGGTGGTTAGAGGACAACTTGTTTTGATTCTATTCTATTCTATTCTATTCTATTCTATTCTATTCTATTCTATTCTATTCTATTCTATTCTTCCATCATGTGAGTTTGAGGAATTGACCTCAGATCATCAGGCTTACACAGTAAGTGTTTTACCTACTGGTAATCTTGCTGGCCCTGGCTGGTTGAGTTTGGAAACAGGGACACACTCTTTAGTCCTGGCTATCCTAGAACTCACTGTGTTTGAGGATGGCCTCAAAATCGCAAAGATTTATCAGCCTCTGCCTCAGTACTGGAATTAAAGGTGTGCCCTACTACCTCTGACCTCCTGAATTTTTTTTTTTAATTGAGCAGTCTTCCCTTACTAATTTCTTTGGCTTTTTGAGACAGGGTTTCTCTGTGTAGCCCTGCCTGTCCTGAAACTTACTTTTTTAGACCAGGCTGGCCTTGAACTCAGATTCTATTGCCTCTGCTGGGATTAAAGCTGTGTGCCACTATGATGAGATAATTTTTTTGAGACAGGTCTTAATCTGGCAACTTTTGGCTGGAACTTACTTTATAGACAGATCTCTAACTCATAGAGATCTGTCTGCCTCTACCTCCCACATGCTAGATTCTGGCTTTTTAAAAAAATGTCCCTGCTCAGTGATCTTGTCTTCAGCTCCTCAGATGTAGGATGATAGGCAGGCTACTGCACCCGGCCTTTTGTGTGGTGCTGTGAATTGAACTCCAATCCTAATGCTTATGTGGCAAGTACTTTATCCATTGAGCCATCTTGCAAGACACTTAACTAATTCTTAGCTCAGATTTTTTTCTCTTCTGCTTTTGTCTTACTATACTTTTATGGCTAGGATGTCTACTAAATTACTGAATCAAAGTGGTAATAGCAAGTATCCTTCTTTACCTAATCCTCATTTTAAATAGAAGGATTTGAGACAATTGTATGAGCTTTTATTCCTTATTAGATTAGGTATATTTTCTTAATGTAGTTCTAGTTGGAATATAAATGATGAACTTAGCAGATGTTGAGTTTTATCAAGCACTTGTCTTATCCTGGTAGGATGACCATGTATCTCTCTTTTTGAGTCAGTTAATGTGGTAAGCTAGACTGACTTTGCTGTTGAATTCCACAGTTAAACTGAACTTGACATGACCTGTGTACTTACACATTTTATTTGCCTTTGTGTCCATGAATTTGATTACCTTTTTTCTTAAGTTCTGGTGTTTGTATTGCTAGCCCAATAATGCTAGGTCTTGAAGAGATGGTCCTTCATTTTCTGTCCTCTGATAGTTTATATGACACTGGAATTAGTGCTTCTATAATACTCATAGAATTTGTCTGTAAAACTTGAAGGAATTTTTAAGTACCTTCTAAAAATAATAATTTGTCTAATTTAAGATTTATTAGCACATAATTGTTGAGAATAACATTCTATAGTTTAAATTTTCAAGCATCACTAGTTATACCTCCATTCTTTCTATGTAATGTGTCTATTTTTTTTCTTTTTTTAAAATTGTTTTTATTTCATGTATGTTGGTGTTTTGCCTGCATGTGTCTGTGTGAGAGAGTCAGGTCTCCTGGAACTGTAGTTAGAGACAGTTGTGAGCTGCCCTGTGGGAGCTGGAAATTGAACTTGGGTTTTCTCAAAGAGCAAGTGGGTCTCTTAATCACTGAGCCATCTCTCCAGCCCTTCTCTCTCTCTCTCTCTCTCTTTCTTTCTTTCTTTCTTTCTTTCTTTCTTTCTTTCTTTCTTTCTTTCTGAAAATATTACTTGACAAGCACATATATGTATATAATAATTCTGCCTACATTCACTACCTCCTTTGGAAAAATCCTTTTTAGAATTTTATAAGTACTTTTAAAAATAATTTGTCTATTTTATTTGTTTTAAGGTTTATTAGCACATAATTGTTGAGAATAACATTATTGTATATTTTATTCCTGTTTTAGTTTTTATGTCAACTTGATACAAGCTAGAGTCATTTTGGAAGAAGGAACTTCAGTTGAGAAAATGCCCTTACCGGAATGGTCTGTGGGCAAGCCCATGAAGCATTTTCTTGATGATTGATGTGAGAGGACTGAGCTCACTGTGGGCGCCACCCCTGGGCCTGGGGTGCTGCTATAAGAAAGCAAGCTGAGCAAGCCATGATAGGCAAGGCAGTAAGAAGTTTCTCCATGGCCTCTGCTTCAGTTCTGACTTCAGGTTTCTGCCTTCAGTTCCTACCCTGACTTCCCTCAGTGATGGACTGTTTCCTGGAAGTGTAAGATAAAATAAATGCTGTCTTCCCCAAGTTGCTTTTTGTTATGATATTTATCACAGCAGTAGAATCCTTAACTAAGATAATCCCCCTCCTTGTTGGGAGCCACCATGTGGTCATGGGTGTGGCAGGTCCATTGGTGTTTGGGTAACTTGCCAGTGGCTACACCATTGAAAACAGTGACTTCCTCCCTTAGCACCTATCCCCTGCTGGTAGCTCTTTGGGGGAAGTGCCAGGAACTGGTGAGCACTTTCTTCCCTTCCCTTGGACAGGTAACTATAGCTGCTATGAGTTTGTAAGTGCAAAATCATGCTTAGAGAGACTTTCACAGCTTTTTTTCCACTACCATCTGCCTTTTTCTCAATGTTCCCTGAACCTTGAAAGGAGCGCATAGACGTTTTCTTGAGGGCTGAGCATTCAACACTTATTCACAGTATCAGCCACTGTTGACTACAAAAACAAGCATTTGACCAAAGGTGGAGTGGAGGGCAGAATAATCTAAAGGTATAGCCTTAAATATTTAGGATGCAATTTGAATAATAAATTGTGCTCTAAAGTGTTCATGTCATTTTATATTCTTGTCAGGAGTGTAGGAGACTTCAAGTTGCACTAAACTCTTTATATGATCAGTATTTGTAATATGAGGCCTTGGGACAGACATGTAGCAGCAAATGTGTGCCACCTCCTTCTGACACTGATGCAAGCATCTTGTGATTACTTGCCAGACATATAGTATCTTTGATAAAGTGTCTATTCAAATCCTTTGCCTATCTTTGAGTTGCTCTTTTACTATGTTTTAAGAGGTTTTTTCATTGCTATTGGTTATTAGTTTGTTGGTTTTTGAGATAGGGTTCAATGTGTAGCCCTAGCTAGCTTTAAGATCTACCTCCTTCTTCCTCCAGGAACAACCTGGTCTTAAACTTGTGTGCCACTATGAATAATAGCCCCAATTATGAGTTCTTTATCAAAAATGATTTTTGGAGATATCTTCTCCCAATCTTTGGCTGAATTTAAAAAAGAAAAAAAAAAGAACCAAAAACCTTACGTTTTGTGTGTGTGTGTGTGTGTGTGTGTATGTGTGTGTGTGTGTATGTGTATACACACCTAAGAGTACACTTGCCATAGCACAAGGACAACCCATGGGAGTCGGGGAGTCAGTTCTCTTTACCAGGTAGGTCCTGGAAGTGAACTCAATTGTCAGGCTTAGCAAGTACCTGCTGATCATCTTAGCAGCCCCTGTCTTTATCTTTGAATTTTTTTGACATGCCTTAAAGAGCAAAAGCTTTTCATTTTAATGACTTTTAATTTTTTAATTTATTTTATGTTTTTGATTTTATATCTAAAATTCTTACCTAATCCAAGGTCGCAGAATCTTCTCTCCTTGGAAGTTTTATAATTCTAGAGTTTACATTAGTGATCTTTACATTTTAGCCTTAGTTCCAATATAACCAACATGTGATGTATTTGGTGTCACTTCTTTGACATTTTAGTTTGGTGTGTTAACTTCTAGCCTTCCCTGTATTCATGTGAAGGCTGTATTCATGTATAATTTAGAAGCCTCCAGGTTTTCTTGTTAGGCTGTTACTTCATAGGAATGGAGCCCACGGCCTACGTGTATGCCACGTAAGTGTTGTACCACTGAGTTACACCTCAAGCTCCAGAAACATAAATTTTTAAGTTCACCATAAGTGTATGCTCCACTGATCAACAGGGTCAATCAGTTAACTTGGTGGTAGTTTTTAATGACTTCAGATGCAAACACTGATTCTCCTTGTCAGGCTGTAATGGTGCATGTGTTGGATCTGTATTTGTCCACTCCATTGTGATATGCATTTAAGTTGTTTTCCTAAATTTCTTAGATATAAATGGTGCTGTAAAGAACTTCTTTGTATGCTTCCTTGGGCTCACATGTGTAAATATTTCTCTAGACTAAAAATAGAATTGGTAAATCCAGAGCTACGAGAGTCAAATTGGATCTTCTGAGTTTTTATTATTATTTCTTAAAAATAATTATGTAGCTTTACATGCAATAACTAGATAGACCAGAAGTTACTTTATTGAGCATTGCGGTCTATTTCCTTCACATCCATTGCCCTCTTTATATATTGGCATTTTTTTTTACATCTCTTTATTATCCAGAAATGATATTAATAGAAAAAATAGACATTTGTATATAAACAATATATTATTCTTACATTCAGGAGAAGCAAAAGGAAAGAGTTTAGTTTTAATGTGTGTGTCATGTTAGTCAAGTGTAGATACCATAGCTGATGGGATAGGAGAGCTCAGCTGCATGTACATCCTTACATAAGCTGTGACTTAAGGGCAATAAGAAAAAGAAATGGATACTGTGGAACTAAGAAAACTGATGTTAGAAAAAGTGAGACTAGTCTTGTGATATGAGAATTGAGATGACCAGAGGAGTTGTCAGAAGGGAGAAAATGAGGAAGCCTGGTGTCCTTGCACAAGAGTTGTAACTTATGTATTCCAAAATAATGCCTGTGCTGTGTTTTGGCACAAAGAAATACTGCTCTTTCATAGAGAGTACCGGTATCCTGAATTTTCACTGCATTTGAGGTATATGGTTAGTGTCCAATCCTTTAAAAAGATTTGAGAAATTGTACCTTTTTACTTGTCAATTAGAAAATTAGAAATTAGGAAATAAATCTACTTTGTTGACAAAAATATCAGAAATGGAGCATCTGCTGCTGCTGCAGGATAAGGACATCTTCCTTGGTCCTAAGATAACACTATACTTGATTCCCTCCAAGAAATAAGAATAAGAATGCTGCAAATAGATTACAGTTTGCTCTTAACTACTTCATATAAGCCTTTCAATGAAGCAAGGAGGCATTGAGCTCAGTTTTACAAGTAAACAAAGATTTAGAATAATCAATGACTGGGCCCAGAGCTTCCTACATGGGAGCCATGACACTTGGTTTGGATGGTTTTGATAAACTAGCTCACCAGGATGCTTCTGTGCAGCTCTGTAGGTAAAGAAACAGCCTAGGTTTTAAAAGTCTTCAGAGGCAACTCTTTAATAGTAGAGAGAACAGAATACTTTTATACCTTATCCTAATAATTTTCTTGCTTCCTAGATGGGCTACAGGACAAGGTTGGTTTTTTTTTTTTTTTAAAAATATGAAAAACATCTATTTTAGACTTGTGAAACGTAAGATTGTTCAAAGTACTAAACTTTTGCACTATAATATGTGGTCTTGGAGGGTAACCTTTATTGGAAGTTCTTTAATTAGAAGAAAATGAGATATAAGATGGCCACCACCTGTATTCCATTAACTACCTTCTCCACCCCAATTATGGTTGCTTTATCCTCTGTGAGTTTATTATCTACAGGCCTAGCCCTTTACCACATAAAAGGTAAGACTAAAACTTCAATTATATTTACTATTGTGTTCCCTGGGTCCTATACATTGGCTCGAAGTATAATGAGTACTTAAATTTTGCTTGGTGGCTAGGCATAGTAGTGTACTTCTAGCACTTAAGAGCAGGTAAGTTTGAAGCCAGCACCATCTTACGTAGTTTCAGACCAACCAGAAAGAACTGTGTGGTGAGACCTGTCTCAAACAGTAAAATAGAATTTGCTTATTGGATGAATACATTTTGTTTTGTCTTTTTTTTAAAAGACTTTATTTATGTATGTAAGTACACTGTTGCTATATTCAGACACACCAGAAGAGAGCATTGGATCCCATTACATGTGCTTGTGAGCCACCATGTGGTTGCTGGGAATTGAACTCAGAACCTCTGGAAGAGCAGTCAGTGCTCTTAACTGCTAAGCCATCTCACCAGCCCTGGTCTTTTAAAATATACATTTATTCAGTTGTGCCCACAGTGTGTGTACTACTTTGTGTTTCCATAATGCCATTTTACAGAATATTCTATCTGCAGCTTGCTATATAGACTGAAAGAACCTAATTTTTTTTTTTTTTTTTGAGACAGGGTTTCTCTGTATAGCCCTGGCTGTCCTGGAGCTCACTTTGTAGACCAGGCTGGCCTTGAACTCAGAAATCCACCTGCCTCTGCCCCCCGAGTGCCAGGATTAAAGGCGTGCGCCACCACCGCCCGGCAGAACCTAATTTTCATAGCTCTCTTATATTGTATAATAGAACATAGCATACCTTATCAACCCATTACCTAGTGTGAGGGATTTATAGTTATTTTAACCTTTCTCTGTTATAAATTATAAGAAATAACTCTTAAAAAATATTAGGTTATGTGGAGGTGGATGGATGGACAGGAAGATTGAGATAAATGTTGAATAAAATGAGGCAGAGCCACACTAGAGAGCCAGTCTAATGGCTTGGGTATCTGATGGGCTGCCACTTTTTACGGAACTATAAGTATCTGGCATTTTCTGCTTCTGCTGCTGGTGGTGGGCTCTTTCTCACTGACCCTTAATGAGGAGACCCTTTCTATTTTTTAGAAAGTTAATTCGGGATAAAGCCATTTGTGTGTGGTTGATCACATCAGTAGGCTCATGAGGTCAAAGCATGAATAGATTTTTGTGCAGAGCCCTCTGGTCTTCAGACGTTTGGTCTTGTAGCTTTTTGCTTCTCCATATCCCTCTTTCCTTTCACAGACACTTATTGGCTACTGCCAGTGAGTTCTTCGAACGTAACTAGTTGTTGATGGAAGGACTTTCAGTCCACCTTTTCTAAAAGAGCCTTCATCTTCCTGAAATGTTCTTTTGAAATAGTATCTGAGTCCTAGAATCTGAAGAATGCATGGACGTTTAACTTACATTGCTTTAAATCAGTACACATACAAGTGGAAAAAGGGTTTTGTTGTTTGCTTTGTTTCCTTGAGGCCAAGCTGGCTCTAGAACACACTATGTAGCCAAGGGTGCCCTAGAACTTTTGATATCCCTACATTTACCTCTCCAAGTGCTGGGACCATGAGCCTTTGTTACCATGCCTGGTTTATGTAGTACTGAGAATCTAACTAACCTAGGGCATACTGCATACTAGGCAAGCACTCTCTGGACTGATCTACTTCCCTAGTCCAACTTGAGCTTAAGTTTTAAAAATTTACTGTATCCACTTTTGTCTCTAGCCCATGTTAAAACAAAACAAAAATGGTACACTGAACCTCCTTCTTTCTTCCTTCTTATACTTTTGCTTTGTTTTGATGACTGTGAACATTCATCTTGTACTAATTATTGAAACGATGTGTGCCTGGATCAAATAGGAGACTACCCTCAGGCCTCAGCAGATATTTGTGTTTCCAAGCCAGAGAAGCTGAATTGTTAGTTTTTTGTAAAACTGTACCTCTAAATTCACTGATGCCTCAGGAGCTTTCTTTCCTCAGTGGCCTTGGAGGAAGAGTTGGCTGAAACTTGAAGCCATCTTGTGCACCTCTGGCATCCTTCTTACACTGACACATTTGTTGCCCATCTTGCTGCCCAGACTTTAGACTAGGACTGCAGCTCTGCTCTGTTTGTGTGCTGGGCACATGTTTGATTGATGTAGGTTACGTTAAGCCTGAAAATTATGAGGAGAAAGGCTGAATCCATGGTTGTACAATTGAAGCAAGCTTTATTGGATACTGGCCGGGTCCATAGCTCGGATTCCCAGAGAGATGGCACTGAATTAGGTTAGTCGGGTACTTATAAAGGCGGAACCCACAAAGCTATTCAGATGCTGTAATTAGGGTTTTCTAGAGTCACAGAACTTCTGGAATGAATGAGTGTGTGTGTGTGTGTGTGTGTGTGTGTGTGTGTGTGTGTGTGAGAGAGAGAGAGAGAGAGAGAGAGAGAGAGAGAGAGAGAGAGAGAGATGGAATTTATTGGAATAACTTACAGGCTGCAATCCGACTAACCAAACAATGGCTAGCTGTGAATGGGAAGTCCAAGAATCTAGTGGTTGCTCAGTGCCATATAAGCTGGAGTCCTGAAGAAGTAGGTTCCAACAGATGTGCTGACAAGTAAGTAGTATAAGCAAAGAACAAACCCTTCTTCCACTGTCTTTGTTGTAGGCCTCCAGCAGAAGGTATGTCGCAGATTAAAGGTGTGCCTCAAAAACTGGATTAAAGGCATATGTGTCTTCTAGCCTCAAGATCTGGATCAAAAGTTTCTGTCTTCCAGCTTTGAGATCTGGGTCACAAGTGTGTCCTCCATTTCTGGATTGTAGTTTGTTCCAAATACAGTCAAGTTGACAACTGGGAATAGCTATTACAGGTGCTTATAAAGCCAGAACGCACAAGGCTATGGTATTTCCAGCCATTGTCCAATTGGGAGCAAGTATATATCCTGATGTACTTCCTGCCTGTGTACCTTCAACTACACACAGGATGTGCAGTTTGGGCAAATGGGCTTATAGCTTAACCTTAGCTCTTAAAGACAGTAAACAAGTCCATTCTCTTGTTCTTGGAGTGGTTTTTGAATGCAGTGCAGACCATATGTTGTTACCTATGCTTCAGAGGCAACATATCTATAGAAATATTAGCTTTGGCATAGTGAAGTTGAATATACTGTATGCAGACTGTCCATGTTCTCCAAATCTCTCTATGTCATGTAGTTTTAAAATTGCTTCTAGTTACTTATTTTCCATAGTAACATTCTGCAAATTCACTAAAGAAAGTTGATCTCTAAAGGGAAGGGTAGTGGGAAGAGAGTTTAACAAAGCCACAGGAGTCTAGATAAAGGGAAGCCTTGGTAAAATAATATACATCTTCCCAGAAATAGGTCATCATGGTAGTGGTAGTCAACAGACTGCTTCAGCAGCTAGCTGGCAGAGTTTGCTTCCTTGGTTACAGTGAATGATAGTAAACTTGACCTTCAGCAAAGCAGGGTCACAGAAAGGGCATCTTTAAACAGCCTTGTCTGCTATGGCAAATGGAATCTGCACAGCAGAGTTTGAAGGCTATCCACCAACCCCTGGCTGATTTGGTTACTACTTGGCTTGGGAAGTTGCTGAGGAAAAAAAAATGTAAATAAAGCTGCTGGAAACAATTGGCTGGTGAGTGATGCAAACTTCAACACAGAGGGGTCACTCACTGCCCAGTGACCCAAATGCCATAGTCACTAGAAACAGAGAAAAGAATGTGGTTCTTTTTAGCCTAGGCCGCCTGTAGCTCTTTAGGTGGTGCATTGTTCATTATTTCCCTTGGCTGTTAAGAATTCAGAAGTTCCTGGTTGAGATTTGTAGCATATTAGGTTGGTTTGCTGATTTTTCTGTACTATGTTTGAACTGTTTTGCTTTATGAAAATGTTGCAACCTAAATTTAGAAGTTTTGTTATCTGCACATTGACTCCATGTTGTGCAGATATTCCTCAACCTAAGTGTTTGTTTTTCAGCAGATGACTGTGTGGGAGGTAGTGCTGTGCAGTGATGGAAGAATGTGAGAAAATCTGAACTTAGATTTTGAGAACCCATCCATGTCCTTGGTTTATGTAATGAGCTTCCAAGGGAGGCACTGAGCTGTACCTACATGATGTCTAATTAGCAGACAGAAGCAAAGTCCAAATTCAAGGCTTCGAAACAGAGACTTCTTATTCTTTCCCTAAGATAGCATTGTTCATTCACTAAGCATTCACTGTGTGCACAGAAGAAAAATAGTCATGTATTCCTGTTCTTAGGTCACTGAACAAAAAGGGTAGTACCCTGTGAAGAGTGCCAATATCCAGGACTGTGAAGCCTATCGGAGACAATCAAGCCAGTTTGAGAGACATTAAAGGCAGGCCACAGAATCAGGGCTTTCATTAGACTATGGAGATAGCAAAGATGACCTGTGTATTGGAAATACATGTATGTATAACTTCATTTCTTTCTAAATGAAGTTTAACTCTTTTAGTCTAAGCTGCAAGCTATGAAAAGGTCTGTGTACAAACACACCTGTACACCTTTGCACACAGTTTCATGGGATCCTTCCTTGATTTATATGTTGTTTGATACAGGGTCTCTCTCTTAGTTGGGGTTTCTATTCCTGCACAAACATGACCAAGAAGCAAGTTGGGGAGGAAAGGGTTTATTCAGCTTACACTTCCACATTGCTGTTCATCACCATAGGAAGTCAGGACAGAAACTCACACAGGGTAGGAACTTGGAGGCAGGAGTGGATGCAGAAGCCATGGAAGAATGCTGCTTACTGGCTTGCTTCCCCTGGCTTGCTCAGCTTGCTTTCTTATAGAACCCAAGACTAATCGCTCAGGGATGGCACCACCCACAATGGGCCCTCCCCACTTGATCACTAATTGAGAAAATGCCTCACAGCTGGATCTCATGGAGGCATTTCCTCAAGGGAGGCTCCTTTCACTGTGATAGCTTCAGCTTGTGTCAAGTTGACACACAAAACCAGCCAGTTACAGTCTTCTACCACACCCCAAGATGGGGTTTCCCTGTATAGAACCTACCTCTGCCTCTTGAGTGCTGGGATTAAAGGCTTATGCTTTTACAAAGCTCAGATTTCTTTCTTACAAAGCTCCAGTGTCTCTACCCACAGCATCCTTAGTGCTGGGATTACAGGTGACTGCCACCACACCCAAATAAGCACTGCTATTGCTTCGGATTGGAACCTCGAGCCAACTCACTCACTCACTCTCTCTCTCTCTCTTTCTTTCTTTCTTTCTTTCTTTCTTTTTTCAATTTTTTTATTAGATATTTTCTTAATTTACATTTCAAATGCTATCCCAAAAGTTCCCTCTCCACTCCCACCGCCCTGTTCGCCTGCTCACCCACTCCCACTTCTTGGCCCTGGCGTTCCTCTGTATTGGGGCATATACAGATTGCAATACCAAGGGGCCTCTCCTCCCAATGATGGCCGACTAGGCCATCTTCTGCTACATATGGAGCTGGGCCAGCCCTTTCATATAAGACAAGTGTCTACTATTGAGCCACACTCTCCGCTCTAGTGTTCTTTATACTAGTAATTTTCTTGTTAAAGCACAAGTACTCTACCCCAGCTATAACACATAAACCTGAATGTTGCCTGGCAGTTGTACTTGAGCATTAAATTAAATCTGTCCTCTGCAAGCTGAGAAATTGAAGGAGGTAGAAGATAGCAATGGCTAAGGTACAGACTCAGCTGGCACTGAGATTGCACGCAGGGAGAGACAGAAAGCACAGGCTTAAACTAGGTGGAAGAATAGCTGGTGTTTTTATGTTTTGTCATCAGGCTGACCTTATATCACTGTGCTGAATGCTTCCCACTATACATATGGAAGGATAATGTATTTCCAGATTTATTTATAATGCTAGTCTCTAAATTCAGACATTGCAAGCATTTCTTAGAGGTCCTGATAACACTTTGCTTTTAAGTAAGACCATCTTTATGCTGCTTCTGATAACATTGCAATGTTTGATCTAAATTGTCAACATACTAGGATTGAAAAATGGAAGCTGTATCGGTAACATTTCATGAGATAGTTAGATAATGAAGGCATTGACCAGACAAATGGATTCATTGCTTGATGGAGTTATAAAATAATGATGTTGGTGGGAAGTAGTGAAATGTAGGAGGTGGTGCTTTGTGCAGGAGTTAGGTCTTGGGAGTGTATCTTTGAGGACTGTATTTCTGTGGCTCCTTCTTTTCAGTTTCTTGCTTGCCATGTGAGAGCAGCTCTGCTCTGCCTCATTGCCTCTGTGATGACTGAAACAGTGAAATAGAAATAATTTCTCCATTTACATTAGTTTTCTATTATCTGTTAAAGCAGCACAAAAGCATAGAATAGCCACTATATTCCATCTCTAAGGCCTGGGCGGGGGGGGGGGGGTGTACTAGCCTTATCACTTCCAGAATTGAGCATCCCTACATAATGACTCCCAAGGGTGCTTGAAGCTATTCACTTAACCTAAATTTAATACTGATTCCACTGCCAGTATGCTTCCCCAGCCAACCCAGGTAGAATCCTTTGGTCTTCTTTTATAAATAAGATTGCGTTTAGGGCTTTTGTGTGTGCTAGGCAGGCACTGTATCATTGTGCTATATCTATAGCCCTGTGCTTTTGAAATAAGGAATCATGAATATGACAAGTATATGCCTACACAGGTAAAGAAGCCAGAATGCAAAGCTTAAAAACAGCACTCTCATAGCCCAGCTCAGGTTCAAGTATGACATAGGCCCAGTAGTTGCTGTAGTTTTGTGGTTTGAAAATTTTTTCCTGGGTTTCTATAAAATATTTTTTAATACACTTGGTTATTTAAAAGTCAAATTTATTAGTGTAATTTATATATAAAACTTAATTGTTTTATATATATATATATATATATATATATATATATATATATATATATATATATATTAAAACTCAATGAATTATCACAGAGAGAATGTTTCCATGTAACTATCACCACCCAGGTTGAGAATGGAGGGGGTGTGGAATGTAGCTCCTTTGGTAGAGTGCTTGCCTTATACAAAGTACCCATCTGTAATCCCAGTACGTGGGAAGTAGAAGCAGGAAGATCAGACATTCAAAAATTATCCTTGGCTACATACTGGGCTTGAAGCTAGCCTGGTATACATGAGATCCTGTCACCTAAGACAGAAAGGGAGGGATGGCAGGTCAAAGAATGAGGGAAGAAGAAGAGAATTTCCTAAATTCCAGAAATTTAGACATTTCTATTTTTCATTTTCATTCCCTCCTCCTCCCTCCTCAGAGCTGACCTCTGTCCTGTTTCTTACACTAGTAATTAAGTAGAGTTTTTGTTTTTGGCTTTTTTTTTTTTTTGGAGACAGAATCTTCTATAGCCCAGACTGGCTTCAAACTCTGAATCTTTCTGTTTTGGCCTCACAAGTGCTAAGATTACAGGTATACAAACCTAACCTCAAGTGGAAAATTTTGCTCACTCATTACTTTAAAAAAAAATTAAACATGATTCACAATAACAATATAATTCACATATTTTTATCTTTACTTTCTAATTTTATTGACCCTCAAAGACACCTGAAATCCCTTAACCTGTTTTATATAGTCTGGAGAATGATATATATATATCATGGCCATATTTTTGGTTTTGAATGAGTATGTAAGTAAAAGAATAAATTGCAAGAGTTAGACATTTTCAAAACTGGTACTCAAAACACCTAGCAGAAAATGACTGGAGCAGTTGAGGCATTTGTCTGGAGTTCCTAGTAAAAGAACAAATGAGAGCAGAAAGATAGCGAGCGTCAAACCATATACTAGCTTACAAACATATACTAGAACTAACTTAGGAGCCCATGAAGGCAGTTGGAGTGCCCCTCACCAGTTGTAGGCAGAACAGTGTGTCCCTCTGGAGTGAGGCTTCTAAGCACAAGAAAACATAGCCACAAAGAGAGGTGACATCAAATTTGGTACTCACTACATCCAGCAGAAATAGCCTGGGGAAATTGAGGCAGTAAGCTGGAATTCTCAATTGAATTTCCCCTTCAGGGCTGAACGTCCCTTTGGCCAAACTCTCTGTCTTGTCTTTCTTCTAATTGTTTTTTTGTTATTCATCATCTGTTGATGACACTTGGGTGATCCCATAACTTAAACACTACACTGAAATGCAGACATCTCTTCCCAGAAGTGAGAGTGGTAGATCTCCACATTGCTTTGATTACTATAGGTTTTAGAATGTTTGAAATATAGAGGTGTGAGTCCACCTACATATTCATTTTCCTTTACAGGATTGTTTTGTTCTGGATTCCTTGCATTTTACATGGATTTTTAGGACCAGCAGACCAGAACATGGGGAGAAAAGAACATTGACTCTGTCAGTTTAGGAAGCAGTGCCGACTAGCATTGTATCTTCTGCTCTGTGAATACAGATTACCTAGGCTGTTTTAATATTTTCAGTGGTATTTTTTTTATTTGTTTTGTTTGTTTTCTTTTTCTTTTCTTGCCCCCCCCCCCTTTTATGGGGGACGGAGGGTAAGAGGAGAACAAGCGCTCACTCTAGTCCAAGCTGGCTTATGTATCTCTGGTTGGCCTTAAACAGCAATCCACTGCTGCTTCAAGTTTCTGGGATTACATATGTGAGCCATCACACCTGGATTGTTTATACTTACTTTGTTAAATTTACTCCCAAGTTTTGTTCTTTTTTTTAATGTTATATCATCAGTGAGATTATTTTCTTAATTTTGTTTTCAGATTGCTATTGCCAGTGTACCTGCAACCTTGGAACTCTGACTAGTTGTAAGGGATTTTTTTGCAGGTTCTGTAAGATTTTTATGTAATAACATTTAATATGCATATTAAAATTTTTTTACAGTCATGGTATATATCTGCTTCCCTCATCTTTCTTTCTTCCCCTTTTGCTCTCCCCCACACCCTTTAGTTTTCCTCTTTCTCTACCCAGTTCCCTAGCTAGCAGTTCCAGTACATTCACACAGAGGTAAAAGCATACCTGGTCTTGATTTTTATATTGGGGGAAGCTTTTGTCCTCTGTCCTTTATTAGATTGAGTGCTTTCCTCGTATCAGTGGGTTTTTGTTCTTTTTGTTTGTTTCTTTCTTTCTTTTAAATCATGAAAGGGTGTTAGGTTTTGTCAAGTGCTTTCTGCCTGTTTCGTCCGTTGAAGTGATCTTGCAGCTCATGCTGAACTGTGATTTTCATGCACTGAACCAGACTTGCATTCCTTAGGAAAGCTGCCCTTAGGCATGCTCCTGGATTCAGTTTGCTTTCTTTTGTTGAGTTTTTGGATCCATATTTATACGATAATTTTCATGATATCTTATAAGGTGTTGAGCAATATTGGCCTCACAGAACAAATTAGGGAAATATATTTTAGGGTGTGGGAAACATGCCACCTTTGTATGATATTGGTTCATGATATACTTTTAATCTAGGAAAATACTGTCTTCTTACTTCAGGTACCCAGGTGACCACTCAGCACGTTGATCCTCGCCTTTGGTAGGTATTGTATGAGACCCTTGTGTTCATGGTGAACTTTGCCCAACTCGGTTCTAAGAGGCTGCCAAACCCTTCCATAAATGCTGCTCCCAATAATTTTCAGGGTTGTGCTGGTTCTATTTGTCATCCATTCCTTGCAGTGTTGTGAAAGCCTTTCTATTAAAAGATATCACACACAAAAAAGTTTTACAGCTGGCTTTGGAAACAGTGGAAAAACTTCAAAGAACATCTCTTTTAAAAGTTATTCTGATAGCTTTTTTTTAAAGGTCATGAAAAGCAGAACTGATTTGGTTTATCCTTGTGTTTTCAACATCAGAAGCAGCTATTTTAAGATGGTGTTTTCTTAGGACCATCATGGGCAGTATCTCACCATTTCCTTTTTTGTCCTGTGTTGATACCTCAGTACTCAAGTTGGTCATTCAAGGCCACAGCAAGAGCAAGAGGCATGCTCCTGCTAGGCATGGTTGTGCACACCTGTAATCCTGGTACTTGGGAGGTAGAAACAGGAGAGTTAGTAGTTCAATAGTTGGAGGCCAGCCTAGAGTTTATAAGACCTTGCCTTCGAGAAAGAAAGAAAAGTGTAGTTGTTAGGAAATCACTGGTTGCCTTCCTAAGCCCCGTGTTCTCATCCACAGGTACCACGTACACAGACCTCTTGGCCGGAATCTCCAGGGATGACCAGCCCCTCCCCGCGCATCCAGATAATTTCCACCGACTCTGCGGTAGCCTCACCTCAGCGTATTCAGGTATTCATGTCAGTTCCACTGGATTTCTTCATTCTGCCCCAAACCAAACCTGCCTAAGAGATTCACTATAGAGTATTTACCTCTTGACATCAAGTACAGTGTGAGTACTCATTCATTTTGAAAGCAGCAGGTAAAAGTTTATATTTGTTTAAGTTACTTTTAAAGCAAAAGTATGAATTATTGCTTCAAAATTAGGATCAGGGACCCCTTGCTTGTAGTCACATCCAATGCCCTCACTTAATAGGTTTTTCAGTCAGGTCAATTTACACTTTTAATGCCTCACTTTTCTATTTGGAAAATATATATAATAGTAGATTTTCCTCCAAATCAGCAAATTTAATGCTTTTAAAATGCTTAGAAAGGCATCTTGTACATAATCATGTTTAATTAATATGTATTATCATGCATAGTAACTATTATTACTGTTATTATTATTAACTATGACTTAAGCAGGAGCAGGGCTGTGAATCTGCCTTTAATCTACTGAATATTCTTTCTCTTCTTTTGAACAAAAAGACTGGAGATTATAGCAAGAAGCTGAGAGGAAGGGATAATGCATTGCTATTTGATTACCCAGCTAAATCAGAACACATGAACAGGGATGAACAACAGAAAAAAAACATTTGCAGGTAAAGCACCTGCCAAGAAACCAAGGTGACTTGAGCTCAGTCCCTGAACTAACATAGGAAGGAAGAAAGAACATATTCTTAAAAGTTGTCCTCCTATCTCTACATGGACACCATGGCATGTATGCACTTTCACACACACACACACACACACACACACACACACACACACACACACAGTATTAACTCACAATGATAAATAAGATAAAACATTTAAAAATTTGTGTTTTTAAAAGTAAAATAATTTCTCTGTTTTCAGAGTTAATACAGATGGCCTCAGTGACATCCTCATTCCTAGCTCATGCTTTGTCAGTGAACACTGCATTTCCTGGAGCCTGAAAAGAGAATGCATGTTTAGTATTTTAGTGTATGAGAACAATTCTTAGAACCTAAATAGTGGCTTCTCTAGTAAGGCTAAGACTGAAAGATGTCAGATTAGACAATGTTTAGCCTGAATTAAACAGACCTAGGATCTAGTCTTATGACCTAGAGAATTTCCAAAACCTTCTGTACGGTTTCACTGTGGATATATGAATGCAGAAGGATGAAATGTGGTAAGGCCTGCAGCCCTGCAGATGAGTACTAGGAAATGCTAGCAGTTGTGCTGTAAGAGGTTTTGCTTGCTTTTGTGTTTTTGTTTTGCAATAGGCTCTCCTATAGCTGAGGTTGGCCTTGAACTCCTGATTGTTCTACCTCCATATCCCCAGTCCTGGAATTAATTATAGGCTCGTGCCAACATACCTAGTTTTGTTCTTATAGCTTTTAATGTCCTATTTTTATACTGCTTCAAATTTACAGAAAATAACACGTAAAATTGTTATAACATTTACTCAAATTCACTAATTGTTTGCTATCCAATTCTGAATGTGTGTTATACACACACACACACACACACACACACACACACACACACACACACTACTTTGTATTCATTTGCTCATTAACGGCAGGAATCTTTCATTTCACTGGCTCAGTCATACAGGTTTCTTAAGAACAATGGCATTCTTTTACATAGTCATAATAATAAGAAATATTAGTACTGAAATATGCCATTGTAGGATACATAATTCCCATTCCACAATTTCCAGCGATTTTTTTTTTTGTTTTTTGAGACAGGGTTTCTCTGTACAGCCCTGGCTGTTCTGGAACTCACTTTGTAGATCAGGCTGGCCTCGAACTCAGAAATCAGCCTGCCTCTGCCTCCCGAGTGCTAGGATTAAAGGCGTGTGCCACCACGCCCGGCTCCAGAGGATTTTTTTTTTTTTTTTTTAAATGAGTGTTTTTTTTTTTTCTTTTTCTGGGATCTACTAGAATTCATTATTAATTAATTATGACAATAGTAAATAGATGCCAGGCAACCCAAAACATCTATGCAGGCTAGCATAGATGTCCAGAAGCCTTGTTGGTGTTTTTTTGTATGGTGTGGCCCTAACTGGTACAAAGATTTTTTAGGGAAGAAGAGGAGAAGGGGAAGGAAGAGGAGGAACAAGTCCCTCAGTGGATGGAGGAAGGAACATGGTCCCTCAGTGGATGGAAGAAGGGCTGAGAGAGATGCAGGGCAAGAACTGTGGAGAGAACGGAAACATTAGGAGAACATTAGGGTCAAGTTTTTGCTTCTTAATCCAGCTTTGAAAAGATAAAAGGCAAAAGGTACTCTATTTGGTTCCATTTTGGAGGTGATTATGAGATTTTTTCTGCCTTGTTTTCTGCCTCAGTCTGCCTTCAGTGGTAGACTGAGAATTCTGTGTGCTTTGAGGTTCTCCTAGAATGGTCCTCCATCTCTCCCTTTTTCAGTTGTTGCTTCTCAAGAAAGCATTATTATAATCATTGAGCAACTTTATTAAGTGTTCTATTCTGAAATACATTTCTGTATATAACATTCAACTATATTACATTGAAATTCATGTACAATTTTGTTAGAAAGGACTTTGTGCAGTTACTTTTTTTTTTTGAAAGTTTGAAATCTTCCTTGTAGTCCCTAGAAAAAGCCTTCTGTGCTCTTATAGCCATCCTGTACCTGCTTCTCACTTGCTAGTAGCATTATGTTTTGTGCTTTTTTTTTGTCCACCACTTTCTGCTGTTTCTCTTTCTGATAGGACAGTGACCCCTCTTAGGTACTCAGAGTTGTTGCTTGCCTGTGGGGGTTGGATAGGTAATATGTGAATGCTGTACTAAAGTCCAACCAACCAAGGCACAGAAGGCACAGGGTAGAAATAGGACTTTCTCAGGAGAACTCTGTGTGTGTCTGTGTCTGTCTCTGTGTCTGTCCTGTCCACATTGGCCTCAAGCATCTGTATGCCTCCTGGGTGATGTAATTACAGGTCTGTGCCCCCACACTCAGATTTTGTGGTGCTTGAGGATCAAATGTAGAGCATGTGCATGTCAGGCAAGCATTCTTAACAGAGCCACATTTCTAGCCCTTCCTTCTTTTTTTAAAAAAAAAAAGTTCAAGGAATTTTGTTTTTAATTTTACATTATAATTTGAGACAAGACCTCTCATAAAATCAGGAACTTGCAATTTTGACTAGCTTAGCTGGCCAGTAAGCCTTGGGCCCCACTTCCTAACTCTCTGGTGCTGTGGTTATAGGTATTTTTTGCCCAGCTTTTACATAGGTATTGGGGATCTGACCTGAGGTCCTCATGTTTGCACTGGAAGCACTTCACTGTCTGAGCTATCTCCTTGGCCCCTTACGTTTTTAGAGAAGGATCAACATCATGTCCATCCCCTGCCCCCTGGTCTTATTTATTTATTTATTTATTTATTTATTTATTTATTTATTTTTTGGTTTTTTTCGAGACAGGGTTTCTCTGTGTAGTCCTGGAACTCACTTTGTAGACCAGGCTGGCCTTGAATTCAGAAATCTGCCTGCCTTTGCCTCCCGAGTGCTGGGATTAAAGGCGTGCGCCACCACGCCCAGCTTTTTAAAAAATTTTAAAATGTGGTTTGATATTGTGTTAGTTAGGGTTCTCTTATAGTGATAGAACACACCATGACCAAAAGCAACTTGGGAAGGAAATGCCTTATACTTTCATGACAGTCCATCATTGAAGGAAGTCAGGGCAGTCAGTGTCTTAGGATTTTATTATTGTGAAGAGACACCATGACCATGGTAGTTCTTATAAAAGGAAACATTTAATTGGGGCTGGCTTAGAGTTTCAGAAGTTCAGTCTATTAACATGTCAGAAAGCATAAGGCCATACCTATTCCAACAAGGCCACACCTCCTAATAGTGCCATTCCTATGGACCAAGCATATTCAAACCTACCACAGGCAAAGATGAAGGAGGAACACTCCTCACTTGCTTGCTTCCCATGGCCTTGTTCAACCTGCTTTCCTGTACAGCCCAGCACCACCTACCCAGAGGTGGCTAGACCCTTTCACATCACACATTAGTCAAGAAAAGATAACATAGGCTTGTCTACAAGCCAGTCTTATAGAGACATGTTCTCAATTAAGATTTTCATTTTCCTAGATAAGTCTAAGTTTGAGTTAAGTTGTCAGAAAATCAACTGGCATACACAGTGCAAAGTAGATGCCCCTATTTCTATTGAGAATTCCATTTTGTCACACTGTTCCTAAAGAGCGCATACTGATTTATGTTTCCACCAATCTATCCTGGAAGCATCTGTTTCTCCATATTTAATATCATGTACTTTTAACTGTCAGTTTGCTAAATGATACGTCAGTGCTGTGTAGCTTTTATATTTATGTAAATGTACATAATAAACTATTGTTTTGTGTATATTTTCACATTTTACGAACAAAAAAATAGTGTTCCTCATCCTTCCCTGTATTCTTACTCCCCTTAATCTTCAACCAACAGACCTTTTGAAAATGATACCTAATTTTGTTAAAACTATTTAAATTTGTTACAAAGTATTATATGGTAAGGCATAACTACTGCTCTTAAGTATCCATGGTCCTTCAGCTGAGTGTCTGCCTTATAAGAAACACTACTATGTAGTTAGGAAGAGGTGTGGACGCATCTGTAAAGTGAGGAATAATATTGGCTTAATCAAGGCTCTGGTGGTAGTTTCCTATGGTACTTCATCTCCCTAATGGAAAATGTTGGGGTTCTGAAGAATTTTACTTTGGGGTGTTTACTCTAGCTTTTTGTATTAGCTCTAGCTGAGCAGATGGCTTTAGGTGTCACTGCCAAATAACTAGCCAAGACTTCTGCTATAAGCCCCACTTAGCCTAAGGTAAGATTGCTCTTATGACTTTGTCTTCAAAAAATACACTTTTTATTCAAAAATGTATTGTTTTGATTTCTATTTCAATCTCACTGAGTTTGAGAACATACTTCATATGCTTTCCACTCTGCAAACTTTTACAATGCATTATAAGATCCAGAATGTAGTTTCTGTTAGTGACTATCTTGAGCAATTTTGAGAAGTTGAGGTATTGTGGGGTGGTAGAGGGATTATCCTATAAATGCCATTTATATCAAGCTGATGATACGACTTAGCCTGCTGTCCCTTACTAGTTTTGATGCCTGCTTGCTAGTGCTTACAGGAAGGCACTGACCTCTCCACCATAGCTAAGGAGTTCTTTGTGCCTTCCTCTAGTTCTATCTGGTTTTGCCTTGTTTTATTTGCCTGATTGGTTTGGGGTTTTGGTCCTAGTGCTGTAACCTAGGGTTTTGCACATGCTAACCCCAGATTCCTTATATATTTTGCTTCTTTGTTTTGGGCACATGAATTTGTATTACTACACTTTCCTTTGAGAATCAATTCTCATTATGTAATACCTTTTTTATAGGGCCCAATTGTTTCCTTGTTTTGAAGTTTATTTTGTTTGAGATTAATGTAATTACTCCACCTTTTTGTTACTGTTTTTCTGTTTTGTTTTTCATTTTATGTATAAAGTACATCTTTTGTCTTTTCATCTGTGTCCTTATATAGGAAATATGTTGAAATAATTGTTGTATTTTTACTGGTGTATGAAAAATATTCACACTTATGTAATTATCAATAATTTAAGATTATTACCACCCTTTCATGTAATATCTGTGTTAATTGCCAGAAGTTCCTCTTCTTGGTTATGATAGATATTTATGTGCTTTCTTTTGTTGCCTATCAAATATATAACTTTTAAAAATGCTTTCAGTTGTTGCTCTAGTGTTTACATTTTACATTTCAATACTTTAAGACCACCTACAAATGATATATAATTGTTAGTGAAATCTACATTACAAAAAAAGAAAAACATTTTTAAGTTCACTTTAATAACATTGTAGTCTGTGGTGTTTTGTCACCTCACCTTGTTAGTTTAGCTCCACTACACTGTATTTAAAAAGGCAATTTTCTTTAATCCCAGCACTTGGGAGGCAGAGGCAGGTGGATTTCTGAGTTCCAGGACAGCCAGGGCTACACAGAGAAACCCTGTCTCGAAAAACAAAAAAAAAAAGCAGTTTTCTACCCATTTTTCTTTCTTTCACCTTATTCCCTAGAACAAATATGCAGAAAAACATATAATATGAGTTGTCCTCACCTCTTTTACTAATGTTTCAGGCCAGACATATGAATAAAATTGAGGTGCTGCAGGGTCTAAGAAAACCTCTTCTTAGCCTCCCTGCATGCTTGTACCTATTTCTAAGCTTGCTTCTGTTGTTTCATGGTCTTTTGTGGACGCTAGTCAAGGATGGTGTGACTTGTGCAATACACCAAGCTCAAGGTCATGTTCTGTGTTTACTTAGTGTTCCTCATAGAATAAATGATATGCACATAAAAGCCCAATGTGGTGTTGCACACCTGTTGTCCCAGCCCTTCAGAGTCTGATGGAAGAGAATGAGTTCAAGGAAGAAAAGACTTTCAGTTTTCAAGGAATTGGGGTCAGGCCTTCTGCTGCGTCACTACATTCCACAGTCTTAATATCTTCTCTCCAAGTGCTAGTCTCTTGGCCTGACCACAGAACAGTAAAGTTAGATGTAGCCTCTAAGAGATCTCAGACTCAGAAGATGGAGTGGGTTGGTGATGAATCACAGTGGAGAGCCAAGTGAATTCAGCCACCCAAGACAAGACTCCTTACAGGACCTTCCCTTCAAAACTATCACTTCTTTAAAGCAACCATCTCCAGATTTTTGAAAAGATAATGCTGTCTTTTTTGACTATTGAAGGGATGGGTCCTTTTTATTGTTTTGTGTTTTTGAGACAGGGTTTCTGTATTTAGCCCTGGCTATCCTGGAACTAGCTTTATAGACCAGGCTGGCCTTGAGCTCAGGATTGTTCAACTTTCCCTCCCAATGCTAGGATTAAAGGCATGTCCCACTAGTATCCACTCCCCCCTCTTAAAAAATGTCTAAGCCTATCTATTTTTATGATTATCTTCATAAAGGGCATTTTAATTCTAAAAATACTAAAGAAAGGATCCTAGAATAAAACTAATTTTTGAAAAAATAATTTCTGAAAAGCTCACTATATATTTACCTTACTTTGCCATGGAACTTGTATGTTAGGTTACTTATCTTATTGTTTTGATAAAATGCCAGACAAAGTAATTATGGCAGCAGAAACAGAAGGTCATATTGCATCCAGTCCAGAAGCAGAACAGATTGATTGCTGGTGCTTAGCTCATTTTCTCCCTTTTATTCTATTCAGTCCAGGGTTCCATTTCATAGAATGGCACCACTTGTATTCAGGGTGGGTCTTCCCTGCATTGTTGAATTTTTCTGGAAAGACTCCCACAGACACCTAGATGTGTGTTTCCTTAGTGCTTCTAAATCCCGTCAAGTTGACAGCAGCGATTAGCCATCACAACTGGTGCAATATAACTTAGACCAGCATCGATTCTAGTGATCACCTCCTAAGCACTGTCTGCAAGTGCAGACAGGTCTAAACAGGTCTAAAGACACACAAAGCAAAGGGGCTTCCATGTTGTATCTTGTAGATTGTAACAGACCAGCAGACAGGACAAAAGATCCAGATAGTCACCGCAGTGGATGCCTCTGGATCCTCTAAACAGCAGTTCATCTTAACCAGCCCAGATGGAGCTGGAACTGGGAAGGTGATCCTGGCTTCTCCGGAAACATCGAGTGCCAAGCAGCTCATATTCACCACCTCAGACAACCTTGTCCCTGGCAGGATCCAGGTAAGGTCCATTGATAGGTGGTTGTTTCCAGGCTAGATACTGAACCACTTCTCAGCTCAGTTTTACCTTGCCTTTGGGAATTTACAAGCATGGTGGGATTGCTGCCTTAGCTAAATTAAAAACCAGTAAATTGAGTGGCCACACCCAGAAGACAAGCAGGATCAGTAAGAAGGGATAAAAGCTAATCCAAGAAAAAGGCACTGGCATAGGCAAGGTGATAATGAGGCCACTGGAGAATTGTTCTTTTTTTTAAATTTTTTTTATTTTTTAAATTTATTTATTTATTATATGTACACTGTAGCTGTCTTCAGGCATTCCAGAAGAGGGCGCCAGATCTCATTAAGGATGGTTGTGAGCCACCATGTGGTTGCTGGGATTTGAACTTATCACCTTCGGAAGAGCAGACGGTTGCTCTTACCCGCTGAGCCATCTCACCAGCCCCTGGAGAATTGTTCTTAAAAGGTCACATAGTAGAAACCGTTAGCCTCAGATGTCTTTAAGGCACCCTCTAGAGCTGACCACTCTTACTTCAGTCTCATGTAGGTGGCCAACCTAGGTCCAGTTTTTCATTTTGAACTCACATATTTTCCAGGAACTATTCTGTACTTCTGTTTCCTGCTCTGTCTTACCTGTTTTTATTCTGAGAGGGAGGAGCAAGATGAGCAAGATGCGATTGGGGGCAGCCACATTCAATAAACAAACAAACAAACAAACGAACAAAGATTCTGAGGAGAAAGCAGGGCCAATTGTAAGGTTGGAGACTCAGTGCCAGCGCCCCAGAGTAATCAGGAATAAGCATGTTTTGATACAGTCTATGTTAAATTTTTTTTAAAGATTTATTTATTTATTATATGTAAGTACACTGTAGCTGTCTTCAGACACTCCAGAAGAGGGTATCAGATCTTGTTATGGATGGTTGTGAGCCACCATGTGGTTGCTGGGATTTGAACTCGGGACCTTTGGAAGAGCAGTCGGCGCTCTTAACCACTGAGCCATCTCGCTAGCCCCTATGTTAAATTTTTTAAACTTATTTTTGAGACAGAGTCTTTATATAGCCCTGCCTGTTTCTGCCTCCCAAATGCTGGGATTAAAGGCATATGCCACCATATCTGGCTTGATTTTTGTTTTTTAATTTGTGGTCAATTGTCCATAATATAAAATTTACCATCTAAACCATTGTAGCTCCATCTGTGAATCTTTTCATCTTCCCAAACTGAAACCCTGTACCTATTTGGGCTCTCACACACAAGCCACAGTAAAGAGATGGGAGAAGTTAGTGTTCTATTCCCTTTCCCTCAAGCCCTCCTCTGTCACGTTCCTGCTCCCATCTCACCCACTCCCAACCCATGTGAGTGTTTGTGTGGGGTATGTTCAAGTGCATATTTTTAGTAAGTTTAGATGCTTGTAGAAACCCTGAGAGGTGTTCAATCACCTAGAGTTAGAGTTGTAAGCAGTTGTGAACTTTCCAAATTTTAGTGCTGAGAACTGACTTTGAATCTTTCACAAGAACATGAACTTTTAACTGATGAGCCATCTCTTCAGACTCTATCTGTTTAAAAATTTTTGATGCGTTTATATATTTATGACACTTTATATTATATATATGGCAAATTTATACTTTTTGTATTTTACATATGAGTGCATACATGGTACAGCATATGTGTGGAGGTCAGGGGGCAACTTACAAGAGTTGGCTCTCAGCATGTGGATTCATGGGATTGAACTCAGATTGTCAGGTTTAGCAGCAGGTGCCTCTTCCCACTGAGACATTTTGCTGGCCCTCCATCTTATTTTTTGATATGTCTCTCTGAACCTAGAATCCACTAATTTGGAGAGGCTGCCTACCTGACCAGTAAGCCTGATGATCCAAGGTCTTACTGGCCTTGTGCTTACACAGCAAGGTCTTTACTGACTGACCCATCTGCCAGCTCTTGTTTTTATCCTTTCATCTATTGGTTGACACCTGGTTAGTCCCACTGTTTGGCTATTACTGATGTGTGGAGCATTCTTTCTACTATAGAGAGAAACTTTAGAACTTCCTTTTTCCCTTGATGAGCTAGACTTAGACAGCCAGTGTGTTCTGCTGTCAGAAAGTTCTCTGAGATAGCTAGCAGTGCAGCTAACCAGCATTATTTATCTTATTCTCCTTCTCTCAAAGTGTATTCTGATCTTTTGATGTTCAACTATCCATTTTGTTAAAAAGCACAGGTTTGTGAAAGACTGGCTTCTGGTGTTGTCATTTCACAGGTGATTTTTGCCTGATTTCTGTATATGGTCCCATGGTGTGAGATTCATTTGAAGGTTTATTGTGTGCTCAAATTAAGTACATTTTAAAAATAACCATTCTTTAAAATTTCTCAGCTTGATATTTGTTGTTTTCTCCTAGATGGATAGCACAGTTTGTAATCTAGAGAGGTACCAACATGTGAGAGGAAATAGCAGGCTTCTGCTGTCATCTGTATTAGTCCATCTATCCACTGCCAGATGCTTCAACAAGCAATCCAATCAGAAAAGCCTGGGTGTGACAAACACACCAGGTTGCATATTTCTATGTTGTTGGATGGGATGAGAAACATAACTGAAGAACCTTACCTGTTCTTTACCTTAGGGAATCTATATGTGATCCCTATGTGGCCTCCAGCTTTGGTGATAGTCACAAGATAGGAGAGTAATCATTGACATGTGCAGGCCAGTGGGGAAGCAGAATTACCTGGCTGTTGAATGAAGAAGCTGTTGGTTAAAGTAATCCTAGTTCTGCCTAGAGTTCTTTCAGTTTAGATACCAAGACAGGGGAATGCACAACTAGATGTTACTTTACTTAGTTATCTAGCTTTTAATTGGCACTGTTTGTTTGCCAACATCTTAGATCGTCACGGATTCTGCTTCTGTGGAGCGTTTGCTGGGGAAGGCAGACGTCCAGCGGCCCCAGGTGGTGGAGTACTGTGTGGTCTGTGGTGACAAAGCCTCTGGTATGTGACTCCGGCTTCTGGCATGTATCATGGAGCAACATGACCTTTTATAGGGTAGGGAAGTAGTTAGTTGAGAAAGAACATTTTAATGTAGGTTTCAAACATGAACCTCACATAATAAGTAAAGTAGTTGTCAGATTGTTCAAATTGATAGGAAAAGTCAAGAAACTCTGAGATTTGTTTCCAATTGTTTATATGCTATTAAGTAAAAAAATTGTTCTCATCTTGTTTGTATCACACAAGGTGTGGTATGTATAAAATTCCCCCCATCCAAATTGTCTCACTTTTCTTTTTATCCTTTCACTAAACCCTGTGTGATAAGCTTCTGTGATGGAGTAGGAACCATGCTGTGCCCCTTGGAAAAGTGTACACAGACATGCATGCATGCCTCTCTCTTTCTATCTCGTGTGTGTGTGTGTGTGTGTGTGTGTGTGTGTACACTTAGTGGAGACCCAAGGCCTCTGGTGAGTTATTTAAATCTGTGTTTCTGGTGTCCTTCAAGGAGAGCCCAAAGGCTTCCGCAGTTAGTGCTCTGATGGAGACAGGAGGCTTGCTAGCACTGGGGAGCCATAGAAGGTAAGCAAAGCAGTAAGGCAGGCAGTGGGAATGAAGAAGCTCAGCTCAGGCATCTGGGGCATAGACCTGAGTTCTAAAGCAGCTTTTTTCCACTCACAGGAAGTCTGGAGGGTTTCTTGTCCTGGATTTCATTTTGTCTTTTTGAAAAGGGGGTTTGACCAAATCTAGGAGGATGCTTAAGCAAGCATCTTCAGAAGCTTTTTTTTTTTTTTTTTTTTCTTTTAAGCTGGTTATACCATTTCTCTGCCATTAGTACCTGCTTCTGATCCTACCTTGTCTGGGTAAAGCCAGTCCATCCTACCACTTAAAGGCCCATCTTCCCCCGGAAGCCTGTAGGCAGCGCTGCCACTGATTCTGATTGTGTTTCTCCAGGCTGTCCTAGACATCTTATACATTTTCCTATAATCAAAATGGACTTTCTCATTGGAGTGTTTGAGCAAAATCTATGTCTGCTAAACATGGAGACACACTGCAGATGTTCGAATACATGAAGTAGGGACAGAAACAGCCAAAGACTGCCTGGTTTCCTTGTTGCTCAGGGTTCTTCTGAGCCTCAAGGAAAGGCCTCATCACATAGCCTTGTAGTGCCACTGTTTCCAGCTCTTAGAAATCACCCAGGTAGCAAATTTAAGGAGACATTACAAAAAAGGTCAAGGCAGTATTGACATGGGGTCAACTCAGTACTATAGTGCTTCAAAGGAAAATGAGATCTTCCAAATTAATTGCTAGTCAGTGTGAACAGTGATGCTGTGAAGTTTCCTAACAGTTGAACTATAGGCTTGGGTTCTGGAAGCAAGAGAAGTCCAGAAAGTGTAAGTTTGTGATGTACAGTAACATTTTATCAGCTAAGAAGGATGAGCTGAGGTCATTGCCTAAATAAAGAACGACTAAGTGAGTAGAGAAGTGAGCTGTGATTTGTAACCATGATCCTTGAAGGGCCTCAAGGACTTTGACTCAGAGAGTAAGCAAGAATATAGGAATGATAGACTGTTTAGCATGGCAGTAAGAGTAGACACCAGGCTGCCAAGGTGTGTAGACTGGAGCAGAGTTGCCTGAACTGCTCTGTGTGTTGGGATGGTTGTGTGCCAAGAGCAGTCACATCATAGATGAGCTTTGGATTTCCATCATGACCTTACAAGATTTCTGTAGAGATATGGACATATGAGGTAGACATATTATTGGGCTGCCATTAACCCCTATGGTGACAGCATCTGACAGAGTGCACCCAGTGAGAACAGGGCTGGAACAGTTCACCTTTGCTCATGAGGAGCCAAATCACGTGCTCATTCACTTCCCTTTAGGCCGACACTATGGAGCTGTCAGTTGTGAAGGTTGCAAAGGTTTCTTCAAAAGGAGCGTGAGGAAGAATCTGACCTACAGCTGTCGGAGCAGCCAAGACTGCATCATCAACAAGCACCACCGCAACCGCTGCCAGTTCTGCCGGCTGAAGAAGTGCCTGGAGATGGGCATGAAGATGGAGTGTGAGTAGCAAGGCCCCACCATGCTAGTTAATGCCTGCTAAATAAGTGTGGTTTACCTTTGACTTTAAAGGGGGTGGGGAGTAGGGGAGGTGGTGGTGGAAATACTCACAAAAGCTTCATTGTGCTTTACCTAAATTCTGGGCAGCCAGGTGATCCAGAGCTGACACTGCTGGGTTTCGACGGTATACATGGTATATATGAAACTCCCTTTCCCAGTCAATCAGAAAACAGGACAGAAGGAATGGAGATTAGGTAACAACAGCTTCAGAGTAAAGCTGAGACCAGAGCTAAAGAGTTACCAGAAACAGTTCCTTCCTCAATCCCTGGTCCTCGTCTGTGACCCTTCCAAGTGGGAGCAGCCACAAAAGGGCTGAAACCCTCCTCAGCAGTATTCTGAAACTAGTCTTTCATTTACAAGGACTGTTCATTGAGTCAGTTTCTAATGGTGAAATCTTAAGAACCAGGTCTCAAAATAGGCACCACAGAAAAGTCACTGTGAGCAAGCTGTGCTTAAGTGTATAGCAAGGATGGAAAGGAACAGAGTCAGGCCCACAGCAGGCTAATAGTGCCTCATGGCTCTTTGGAAGATTAGAGCCAGTGGATTTCATTATTGTTTCCTATTCTAGGACTGGGACAATGCAAAATTCACTGGAGAACAAGAAGTATGCTTGCAAACTGTACTACCACAGTCAGTATAATATATACATGACTAGCTTAGGGTAGGTCTGCACTGTCATACTTTCAGGTTGTCCTTAGTTGTAAGCAGTGATGGGACTAAACTTGGCCAATCACAGGCATATTGCAAACTCACAGTCCAACTGCATTTCAACTTAGTAGTAAGGCATCTGAACCCAAGGCTTGGTCTCTTGCTTTTAAGAACAGTTTGTGGGCTGGGGAGATGGCTTGATGTGTAAAGTGTCTACTGTATTAGCATGAAGATGTGAATTCAGGTTTCAGGCATTTCAGGCACCTATGTAAGAGCTGGGTGTTGTTACTAATGTGTGTAGTTGTAGCACTAGGGGTGAAGACAGGTGGATCACCAAAGCTTGCTGGCCATGCCAATCTAGCCAATCAGTGATCTCCATGATCACTGAAAGACCCTAAATCAAAACAAAGGAGAAAAGCAATAATAGAAAATCCTCAATGTTGATCTCTGGCCTCTGTACATACATAAACTGTATAACTCACCCCCAAGATCTAGATTTTCTTCAGCTGCCTGTGACAAACATGTATCATTTAAAAAATTTTTTTTTTAGTTTTAATTATGTATGTGTGTATGTGTCTATGTGTACTATGTACATGTGAATGTAGGCACCTATCGAGGGCCTTAGATCTCCTCCCTAGTGCTGTAGTTACAGGCAGTTGTGAGCTGTCTAAAGTGAGTACTGGGAACTAAACTCTGGTCCTCTTTAAGAGTAATATATTCTTAACTTCTGAGGTTTTTCCAGCCCCTATATACCCATTCTTAAGCTTGGTTGCAAGGAAAGAAATTGCTGTGTGCAGTTAACAGCCTCCAATTTGCTGAAGCTGTTCAGACTGAATGAAGTTGGACTCTAGCAAGATTGTTCTGCCATTTGTGGCATGGGATAATCTATATGAAGGATCCACTTGAAGATTGGCATTTCTTATCCTTGGCTGAGTCCAGTTGGTTAGTGACAGAAGTTTAAAAAACAAAACAAAACAAAAAACAATAGTATATATTGGCCTCCTTAGGTCACATCAGAGTGGCAGTTTCTGAGCAGGCATCATCTGCCATCTTGAACCTCTGTATACCTTTAGGTTTGCATTGGGGTTGTTGATTTTGACTCTTTGCATTGATTGGAAAGCCCATGGTGACCAAATACCAGAGTTACAGATTTGCTAAGAGACAACTTCAGCATGTTACAGTGTTAATTCATTTGATTCTTTTTCTCTAAATGTGAATATGTTGTAATTTAAGCTGTACAGAGTGAACGGAAGCCCTTTGATGTGCAACGGGAGAAACCAAGCAATTGTGCTGCTTCCACTGAGAAGATCTATATCCGGAAAGACCTGAGAAGTCCTCTGATAGCCACTCCCACATTTGTGGCAGACAAAGATGGAGCAAGGTCAGTCTCCTGTTCTCAGAGTAGTGCTGTGCTCAGCCTCCACACTGGCCTCCAGAAGTGCAGATATTCCTGGAAAAGGCACACACGTGGCTCTCACCTGCCTCCCATAGCCCTGGCATGGCTCAGTCTGTCTTTTGATCCACTTAACATTGCTGAGGGTCACTTCAGGACACAACTGATTCTAAGGGTTAAACTTTATTCAATAGCTGTCTATAGCTCAAAATAAAGGCCTTTTTTTTTTTTTAAATATAGAAGAAAAGACCAGATGATGCCACAAACTAACTTGTTTATTCTTTTTAACACACTGTGTTGAACTGGTTTAAAAGAGAACTGAAATAAGGAAAGCCAGAAATCCAAAATGTATTACACGAAGAGGTAGAGTTGAGGGTCTCAGATAATTCTTTGAGTATCAGTTAAACTTTGGGAAGAATGGTCACAATTAGTATAGAAGGCCTAGGGGTAGGCATCTGTGTTCTGTGCTCCCTCAGCCTATAACCTGGCTTTGTGAAGAGCTCATGAACGAGAGCAGACAAGTGGCCACTCACCCTGTTAGAGCTTTTCTTTTGTAGACAGCCTGGCATATATGGAAGACAACTGAATGTGTGCAGAAAATGTTAGATACTACTCTGGGTTTCTTTGTGTCTTAAATAGACAAACAGGTCTTCTTGATCCAGGGATGCTTGTGAACATCCAACAGCCTTTGATACGTGAAGATGGTACAGTTCTCCTGGCCACGGATTCCAAGGTAACATTCTCTCCTGTGTTGCTGTGCAGGCTGCTTTTCCAACTATACCTGCTCTCTTGGCCATCAGACATGATCCTGAAAGCATAGCTTCCTGTAGCTACATTAATTTCTCATGGTAATAGCCATCCTAGGACTTGTTCTAAAGATGCTTGTGGGTTTCAAATACTCTAATCAGGGCTGAATGGCAATAGTCAATATCACATGGCAGCTTTGTAGACATTCTATGGTTCTGTTCCCTATGAATTTAATTTAGTCCCCTTATCATACATATTGGCAGGCTCCCAGTATGCTGGGAAGGTAGCTATTTTTTCTAAAGCAACCTTTTGTAAAAGCTCCAGTTCTTTTCCATTAGATAATTTGTAATAGGCTAACGAATGAGCCAGAGATAACGAACTTATAGACTGAGATGTCTGTTGGTCCAAGAGGTCATCTCCCATTGTGGCAACCTGCACAGTATGCTGTGGTTCTACCGTAATTTATTAATCAGTTCTGTGCCTAAAACTTTGCTACTGTGGCTGGGTGGAGTGGCGTACTTCTTTATCTGTTCTGTCATTTTATCACAATGCATTACATATGTGGATCTCTGTGTGTGGCCAAAACCAAAATACAAAAAACCAAAAGCCTGATCCATTCGATATACAAAAAGATCTTCCTAGCATGACTCTTCATTCACACCTAGAAGCTGGCCTTGAATAAACATGATACCTTCTTCATTTCATTGCCCTTAAGTCATTCTCCTGTGTGTGCTCATTTTTTAGTGTTACTATTTCTTTTTTATTACTATTATTTGTTTAATAGGCTGAAACAAGCCAAGGAGCTTTAGGTACACTGGCAAATGTAGTGACCTCTTTGGCCAACCTGAGTGAAACTTTGAACAACGGTGATGCTTCAGAAATGCAGCCAGAGGACCAGTCTGCAAGTGAGATTACTCGGTATGAGCCCCTCTGATAACTCTACATTCCCCAGGCACTGTGTTGTAAGGATAGACGCCAGCATTTGGCACCTATGCTATAAATAAGTTTTATATTTTTATTTTTGATCCTGGAAATCGACCTCTGCCTCTGCTTGTGTATAAAGACAAGTGCTGTGTCAATGAACTACATATTTCAAAAATACTCCAACTTTGTCTAATTAAAGAACTATAAAGTTATTAAAACAACCCCACATATCTGTTGTCTTCCACACTTAACTATGGGAATTTACAATGAAGGAGGACCCGCTTATATCATGTGACAATAAGGCAGTCAGAGCTGCAGTTCGCTCCTTACACCGGGGTCTTCATCAAACAAACGTTCTTTGTCTTGAGCACTGTGTAATGAACTTGCACAAAATAGCGTATCTCTTTCCTATTTCTGTTTCTCTTTGCTCACCTGTTTTCTGAGTGATCCATGCTAGCTGATGAATAGCACTAGTTGGTTCCAGGTGGCATTGGCTAGCTGCTCAGGGTGTTTCTTCCTTGCTGCCTTTCTCCCTTGTGTTTTACTCTTCTATTCTCTATTCTGGCCTTAGTGTCAGGCCAGAGGGGGACTTACTGGGTGGGGGCTACACAGTCCTCCTGTTAATTTGTAATTTGATGCAATATTGAGACCTAGGTGTAGAGAAAAGAGCATGAGATCTAAGTAGAATCAGCTAGGGCTTTCTTACTGTATTTGCCATTAATGATGTCTGTTTCATTTTTGCTCATAGGGCATTTGACACCTTAGCGAAAGCACTTAATACCACAGATAGTGCTTCACCTCCAAGCCTGGCAGATGGGATAGATGCTAGTGGAGGAGGGAGTATCCATGTCATCAGCAGAGATCAGTCAACACCCATCATTGAAGTTGAAGGCCCTCTCCTTTCAGACACACATGTCACATTCAAGGTGAGTAAGTTAACACGTGTTATTTAACTCCCCCGTATGCTAGAGCCAGGTGTACTGTACCAATGCTAGTATACAGTTTCAAAAGTCAGACCTTGCAATGAGTTCATTTTGTAATTGTAGCAGAATCTTGAATTCCAAAGCATATTCTTGTTGAAAATGACCCTCCAATAAATGTGGCACATCACAGCCAAGATAGACTGCCATGGTGGTAGCCACTGAGGATCAGGGGCTGGTTGCTCTACCTTTTCCTATGACAGCAACACAGGCTCAGCCAGGCACCTGTTGACCTCTCTACTATGTAGAGAAGTCATCAGATATACTTGTTAGCAAGTAGGCAGCCAGACTGATATTAATTATATTGCCTACTAGAGCCATAGCCACTATGAAGAATACTAGTAGGTTCTCAGTCTTTCCCATGCTCTTTCTGTGTCTGCTCTCCCAACAGGGCATCAGAAGGCTCTCTGATCTATAGTCTCCAGAATGAATCTCTTGTCTTAGTACACTGTGTACTGGAGATATTTAGACAGTCATTTGGGTAGATAGGGTCCCTGACTACACTTGTCCAAGGCTTGTTTCTCAGGTTGCTTCCAAGACACTAGACCTTTTGAGGACATCATAGCAAATGGAACCCTGGCAGGGTGTTCTTCCATTGAGGTGTTACTTTGCCCAGCACCTTTTCATTATCATCTTGAAGCTACCCTTAAAAATGCTTGGCCAATGAAGTAGGGCTAATAACAATATAGCTGAGGTCAGAATTGTTGAAGACATCTTTGTATAGGTGAGCTGGAAAGTGTCCTATAGGCTCCTGAACCCCAATCCAGACTGCTGGACTCAAGTCACTGAGCAAGAAACCATGGGAGCTGGTGAAAGCCTTTGCCTACATGGTCACATAGTCCACTAGCGACGGGCTTTTGGAAGTTCTTTGAGATCTGAGACAGTTACCATTGTTGAAACAGGAGATAAGTTGACAAGAGCACCTGTCCCTCCTTTAGCTCTTGTGTCACAACACCTTTTATTTTACAGCTGACAATGCCCAGTCCTATGCCAGAGTACCTCAATGTACATTATATCTGTGAGTCTGCATCGCGCCTGCTTTTCCTCTCCATGCACTGGGCAAGGTCAATCCCAGCCTTCCAGGCACTTGGGTAAGTGGCCTTTATTCCTGGATGTCCTTGAATAGTGGGATTTTTTTCTTCCATTAATGACCCACATGTTCCCTGAGGTCCTTTACAGTGTGATTGTTCTAATTTACCTTATTCAGTGACCCAAAGTTGTATTAAATATAGTGAACAGACTGAAGGAAACAGTAGTTCCCGTTGCCAGGGACTTGTTGCTAGGAGATGTGTGTGGCCTTTGATAGGATGAGTGTCAAGAGCAATAGTTGGTGTGTAGACATTGCCTTGCCTCACTGTTGGCCAGCCTGTGAGGACCGCTGGCTTGTGTCATCTCTGCAGGAGGTCCCTCCTGCTTGCTTGTTCATGAACATCACTGTATTTGGTGATCCTGTTTCCCTGTCAGTCCCAATGCCAGCTCTGCTACTATGCTAAGTAACTAATATCTAATTGGAGTAGGCCACCATTGTGGCATGCAGTCTGGCTAGAACATAACCACATGACACTGGGAATGTAATGAATGGAAGCATGCTGCAGGGTAACCACCATAGGTGATACATGGGAAACATTAGATTGTCCACTGGTTCATAGCGGTGGCCTAGGGTAAGCAGATTGGGATTGAGAATCATTAAGAATAGCATTTGACAGCTGTAAGGCTGTGGGAATGTTGTCTCACTTCTATGAATCTTCAGTTTTCTTCTCTGTAAAATCCTTGCCAGAAGTGAAGTCTTACAAAGCTCTCAATCTAGATCTGAAGACTGAAGGGGATCTGCAGATAGAAATGTGCTGTGGTGCTGTGGTGCTGTGGCATATGTCCCCAAATGTAATGGTGACAGTAATTCACCATTATTAAAGGAAAGATGATTTAGTTTGTCATTTTCAGGGCAACTAGACAGGCAGTAACTGTTGAACAAACATCTACAAATTCTTATGACTGCCTGCCCTTGCTGCTATTTGGAAGATACTTGAATCTCAGGTTATCAGTGCTATTATATGAAGATGTCCTGATGTGCAGCTAGACAGCGGCGGTCTTAGTTCCCTGAGGGGGTTTGGTTTTGTTTTTGTCATCTGAGCATTTTGAAACCTCCAGATCAGTAAGCACCAAAATCAGTAAGAGACTCTGATGTTGATATCTGGCCTAAATGCAAATGTACACATGCACATATACCTATATGATCATGTACATATAATCACATACATATAAAGGATGTTTTTTAAACTGTTTGTCACAGCTTGCATAGAGAGATCAGAGGAATATTTGGGGATATCAGTTCTCTCCACCATGTGGAATTTGTGGATCAAGCTAAGGTCACTTGGCCTAATGGCAAGCTTCTTTACCTGTTGATCCACCTTGCTAGCCCCCCAAAAAGTCTTATAATTTATCATCTAAGGGACTTTACTTAAAACTTAAAACCTTCATGGACTTATTCAAGGACCCGGGTCATTTTTCTGGGAATGACCTGAATGTATAATAAACCGTTTTCACACCCTTGCTAGATGGTGGATAGTGTTAAGGCTTTGAGTCCATAAAGCTCACATGCCTAGAGTCAGCCACATGAAACACACTCAGCCTTTTCCTTGTGTTCCCAGACAGGACTGCAATACCAGCCTGGTGAGGGCCTGCTGGAATGAGCTCTTCACTCTTGGCCTGGCCCAGTGTGCCCAAGTCATGAGTCTCTCCACCATCCTGGCAGCCATTGTCAACCACTTACAGAACAGCATCCAGGAAGGTAGGTCCTAGGGCTATGGGAGTGGAGTATATCTTTATCCAATCTGTGCCTGGATCAAAGCCCAGCCTGTGTCAAGTTGACCCAGCTGATCTTTGTGAATGGGCAAACAACTGTCCTCTAGTAAGATCTGCAATGGCATCCAATAAATTTGATAGTCAAGTGGAGTAGCAGCTGTGGCAGTAGAAAACTCATTTTAGCTCTGCAGAAGCCCCTGTGGACTGAGGCATGAGTTGCCATAAAGGAATTAACCCTTGGCAACTACAGGCTGAATTAGGTACATTACTGAGGTAATTTATGATTTTTTTCTTATTTATTTTATGTATATGAGTACACTGTAGGTCTTCAGACACACCAGAAGAGGGCATCATAATATTTCACTACAGAAACACCATGTGGTTGCTGGGAATTGAACTTGGGATCCCTAGAAGAGTAGTCAGTGCTCTTAACCACCATTTCTCTAGCCCTTGAGTACCCTTTAAAACAAAGATTTCTTGTATATATGTGCCTGTGCCATGTGTGTGCAATGTCCAGAAATTAAAAGAGGGCATCAAATCTCCCAGAACTGATGTTACAGATTATTGTGAACCACTATTGTGTGGTCCTGGGAACTGGATCCAGGTCCTCTATAAGAGCATTGAGTGCTCTTAACTACTGAACCGTCTTTCCAAGCACAAGCACCTCTTAATACTCCACTTTCATCTGGAAATGCAGCCCTTGACAAGCTTGAAATGACTTGGTTCTTTTTAGAAAGTAACTTACCCTCCATTTGTCTGTGATGCTCCTTAAAAGACTGATTTTGTTCTTAGTTTTCCTCAGAGATTCTGTGATATTTTTTTCTAGATAAGCTTTCTGGTGACCGGATAAAGCAAGTCATGGAGCACATCTGGAAGCTGCAGGAGTTCTGTAACAGCATGGCGAAACTGGATATAGACGGCTATGAGTACGCATACCTTAAAGCTATAGTTCTCTTTAGTCCCGGTAAGATATGTGGTGGGGACTTGTGACACTTTGCACTGTGTCTACTGATGTTTCTGAACATGGCCATATTGTCATCAGTTGTGTAGGAGAGCCCTTTAATATTTTATATAACCTAGAGTGTTCATAAGTGCTTTGGTATCTAGCATAATTCTTGCTCTATAGCCTTGAAGAAATGTGCCTGGGGATTCATGTTCTGAATACATTTAATTTGCACTTCAACCAAGCCATTGGCCAAATAGGACCACCATCCAGTGCTATTTTTTCTTGTTTGGGCTCTCCCATTTCCAGGTTCTCTAGTTATGTATAATCCAGGTAGATTGGAATTCACCTTTACTGTCTCTGGATAACAGTAGGCCTGACTATAGCAGCTAAAGAGGCAGAGAATTCCTGGTGGAACGAAAAAGGCATCTGGACTGGCCTCACATTCTTATTCTCTAGCTGTTCTCAAACTTCTGGAGAAGTCATTTGGGCTTACCATTGACCTCAACAGCAAGGGCTGAATGTAGCATAATCGTTTTCTTCTTCCTCAGACTCCTTACTTTGTAACAAAGGTATCTATTGAAAAGGAGTCATTACATAATTAAACATCTGAAAAGAGAATATTTCTCATTTATATGTAGAAATCTCTCTTTCCTAGAGTAGTATAAAGCAGGAAGTCTAGAGCCAATTCAGGGGTGCTGTTTAGGTAAGGCTGTTAGGCTCTACCTAGAAGCCACCCACCTTCCTAGGACTCTTACAGCCTTGGAAAAACACAGAGGCAAAGCCAGTATTGTGACAGCTTCCCAATTCATTGAGCCAGCCTTCAAGTTCAGTTGCTTATATTTGATAAGTGTCAATCAACAGACTAAAAAGAAAGATTAAAATTTCTATAATACTTTCCAAATTCAGAAGGAAACTTGGGGTTTACTTTTCTGTTTTCAGATCATCCAGGTTTGACAGGCACAAGCCAGATTGAGAAATTTCAGGAGAAGGCACAGATGGAATTACAGGACTATGTGCAGAAAACCTACTCAGAAGATACATACAGGTGAGGCACAAGGCCATGCCCCACTCAAAAGAATGGGTGGGGCGGGACGGGGTATGGTAGGGTATGTGGCTGGGTCAGATTCTAGCAACGTGGCAGAGCCTCCTTTAGATTATCTCCAGGTGTATAAGTAAGAAAGAGTACAAACATAAGGGAATGCCAGGCTGGAAGCTTTTGACTGCTGGTGACAGTCAGAAAAGGAATACTCTTCTGGAACTAACTCCTCACACATTAAAGAGGTGCTTAGCACTCATGGGGAGAGGCAGCATTAAAGTCCTTAACAAAAATAAAATCTGGCCCAAATTAAGAAGTAAGTTACATAAGGTAATTTTGCCCTTAAATAAAACTGATGGGGGAAAAAGTCCTTTTATATAGGCAAGAATTAATTGGTAATATTTTAACAAAAGATATATATTAGCCTAATACATATTTAGACAGTATAGTTGATCTGCCAAAAAATAGAATGTATGGCAAGCTTTTCCAGGCCCAATTTTCTAACCCTCCCTTTGCTCCCAAAGTAAAGAAAAGTAACAATCCAGAAAGACATTTAGCCTGCTTTCCCCAGACTTGGATCCTCTGAGTAGAATTCTGTCTTAGGCTCCCTGAACTGCCAGGCCTACTTCTTCCTGCCCTGTACTTCTCAAAGGAAATGCTATTGTGTCAGTGGCTCTGGTGGGTTTCTCTGTGTAAAGTCAAGACAGTTTTGTGTACATCTCCTTAGCACAGATGCAGGTTCCCCAAACTAACTTCCACTGGGATCATTGAAGACCTTGAGTCACATGTGGAGAGTAACTTCAGTCTGATATGAGAACGGGGCTATGTATGTATGTATGTATGTATGTATGTATCATACCCACAATTCCAATCTGGCCTGGTGTATAAGGAAGTTGTTCTCTTTTGAGGCCACAGTGTTCCCATGGTGTCTATGGCCAATAGATGGCCTTGGAGTCTGCAAGCAGAGCCCCTAACTCTAGAACCATAAGTCTGCAGCATTAGAAAGCAGATGTTTCTTTTTTTTTTTTTTTTTTTTTGGTTTTTCGAGACAGGGTTTCTCTGTATAGCCCTGGCTGTCCTGGAACTCACTCTGTAGACCAGGCTGGCCTCGAACTCAGAAATCCGCCTGCCTCTGCCTCCTGAGTACTGGGATTAAAGGCGTGCGCCACCACGTCCGGCCCCAGATGTTTCATTTTTAAGCCTGAGTCAATCCTAGCCCAGACAGAGACCCAGGGCAGGAAAGGTGAAGAAGGCACTTATGGGATTCAGGGCCAAAATGAATAAAAAACTCATTTCAGCATTTCTTCAGTCTTTAATAAATAGAATATTCTGTTGTATTTTTCTTTCTATATACTTTCTAGGGAGTGTATGCATGTGTGCATGTGATTTGTATATAAGAGGCACAGGTGCTTCATTGGAGGTCAGAGGACAAGCCTTGGGAGTTTTCTCCCTCTGTCCTGGAACTTGAACACATACATGGTCAGGTTCTTTGGAACACTCCTTTACCTACTGAGCCATCTCACAGCCTCTGTAACTCACTTTTCACGCTTTTGTGTCTTTTTTCATATTCTCCTGAAGTATCCTAGCTTACCTCCTCATTCATCCTCTGAGGGCCAGCTCAGTTGGCCGGTGTTCCACGAAACCCAGCTTGATTTGCCTTGCTGACTTCCTGAGACTACTTGATCTTTTTCACCCCTCAGATCAAAAAAGAAAAAATATAGTGATTAGGGTCTCACTATACAGCCGTAGCTAACCTCAAATTTACTATGCAAACTAGGCTGGTCTGACACTCACAGAAATCCACCTACTTGCCTCCCAAGTGTTGGGGTTAAAGACATGTACCATCACACATGGCACCTACTTTCTTTTTGTGTATCTGTGTTGGTGCACACAACTTGGGGGTCTAGGAACCATATTCAGATCAAAATCCAGCTTAGCAGCCAGTACCCTCATGTTGTTATTCCCACCATAGAATTATTTTTGTTGTTACTTTATAACTGTAATTTTGCTACTGTTATGAATTATAATGCAAATGTCTATGTTCTCCAATGATCCTAGGTGACCCCTGTGAAAGGGTTGTAACCCACAGGTAGAAAAACACTGAGTTAGAGAGATGGTACAACAATTAGAACGCTTAATGCTCTTTCAGAGACAAGGGTTCAGCTCCAAGAGATCCAACATCCTCTTCTGACCTCTGTAGTCACACTGGCTCATAAAATATGCAAGTAAAACATTCATACACATAAATAATAATTTATAATTTTTTTCTAATAATTTCTAAATAATTGTTTCCATAAACAAGGTAGGCATTGCAGAAAACTTGGAACATTCTAGGAAGCCAAAGAGAGGAAGAAAATTACTTCATCAAAAAGCATCCCCTCAAGGATATTTTTTAACCTCTTTTCACTTGGCTGTCATGCCAAGAAGAGCAAACCATGAGCACATGGCTAACATTCTTCCAAAGTGCTTTTGCACAAACATGCACACACAATACAACAGCTGTGCTCCTTTTAAATAGTCACTGTACAATCTGGATCTCTTTGCTTACCAGTGACTATAGATTGTTATGTCTCACTGTATAGCACAAGCTGGCCTCCCTCTCACTTTACTCTTCTTGCCCCAGCTTCCTGAGTGAGGTGACTGCAGATATGCATCGCTATAGTATCCTTCCTTTATTGAGTTTGTAGTAGTTCATTATAGGAATACAATACTCTGTACTTTAACCTGTTTGTTGGTAAATTTCAAATTTTCGTGTGTGCAGGTAAGAAGAGTAGCTTTAAACAGTATAAGGACTTCATAGTTACTATTAGAAATGGCTTTTGCATTTATGTTGTATGTGTGTGGGCATGCATATGTGCAATTATAACCCAAGTGTAGGAGTTAGTTCTCTCCTTCCACAATATGGATTCTGGAGATCAAGCTCAGGGTGTCAGGCACTGTAGTCAATGGCCTTTATCTACTGAGCCATCTCACCAATCCTGTACACATATACATCTTTTATACTTTTTTTTTTACCTTCATGCTAAATTTTTGTTGTATTTTTTTTTATTTCAACAACAAAAGCAGATCGATATAGTAGGTCAGTTTGGTTTAGTTGTACATTGTTCCAAAATGACCTCCAAGAATTGGCCACAGGCAACCAGACATCTCATTACCCTAATGCCTGCTCTCTCTTCCAGATTGGCCAGGATTCTTGTCCGCCTGCCAGCACTCAGGCTCATGAGCTCCAACATAACAGAAGAACTTTTTTTTACTGGTCTCATTGGCAATGTTTCAATAGACAGCATAATTCCTTACATCCTCAAGATGGAGACAGCAGAATATAATGGCCAGATCACTGGAGCCAGTCTATAGTGCACAACCAACAGCTGCCAACAGTGGGATGCCTCCTAGGACTGTGCAGGTGCAAGGGAAGGGAAGTGTAGCAGTGACTTGGTGTGCACAGGTGTCTCCAGTGTGCTAGCCACTTCTTCCTGTTCCTCCCAGACAATAGTAACTAAAGATGAGTAGAACTCTTCCCTGCCCTAAGAAATGTTTTAACACCTTTTGGTGAAGCAGATTTTGGAACAATCTTTTAATTCAATTTGTATTTAGAAATTCCCAAAGGGCAAAAAACAATACTGAAGTTTTATAATGTCAGAGACTAGTATTAAAAGAACCTAAGAACAGTATGTGTAAATACATTTAAAAAAAAAAAAGTCCTTGGAATTACTAGCTACTAATTACCAGGGGATGTCAGCACTTTCTAAGCACTTCTTATCAAATCTGCAATGCTAACAGCTTACCTGTGGACAAGGCAAATGGAAAACTGTGTCTCTTTTGTCAAAATGCTAATGATTTCTGTGAAAATTCACTAGGGTACAGGAGACAATCATTCACATTTATAAGAGGGCAGCACTTCTGTGTGCAGAGGTGGTGCTACGTACGCTAAATTCCTGTGAATGAAATGTGGATTCCTGGCATTGTGTGCAGGGGATATAACTTGCAGTGACCCAATAAGAGCTGCTATGCCAGCAGAAATGGCCTGTCAGGGTCCTTACCCACATGGTTGGTCCTGAGCCCTCCTGATGCCTGTCTGCAGACTCTTCCAAAACCTGGGCTCCACTAATTTTCAGAATTAGATTGCAGCTTGTCAGAACGCCTGTGATGAGAGTCATGTAATTCTTCCAGTGACTGAAAGTACACTTAGATCAAATTACCAACTTGTAGAAACTGGAGCCTTTGACCAAAAAGTGCAAGGTGGTTGACTGCACCCTTTGACCTGTTGTCCAGGTTGAGTGTGGCTTCTGCAGTGAGAGTTCCTATTCCTGGTGCATCTGGAGAGGGGCCAGTATCTGATCATTCAGAACCTGCAGCTGGGTGGGGGTTGTGTATCCTCACTGTCTGGTGAGGGACTGGCCTTAGATTTTGAAACAAAAGGCATCAAGAGAAATACTTTCTGATCTTTTAAGGATTAGTGATTTTAGTGCACTGGGACACCATGCTTTTCATTTCTCCCAGGTATGTGCTAGTCCCAACAAAGCTCTCTGGAACATTTGAAATAACAGAAGTAAACCACCTTCTCTTTGAAAGAGAATCCAAAAACAATCCTCAGTCAGGGCACATAGTGCAGGCCTGTAACCCCAGCACTTGGGAGGCTGAGGCACAAGAATTATACTTTCAAGGCCAACCTGAGCAACTTAATGAGGAAACTCCTGAGTTTTAAAGGGGTCTGGGGAGTGGGGTAGGGTGGTGACTTAAGTGGTAATAGCATGCACTAGGTCCTGGGTTCCATTCCCAGTACCAAAGGAAAAAAGAAAAACCTTCATTCACAAATTCCCTTAAGTTATAATGACTATAGTTTCCAACAAGAAAGTACAGAATTCAGTTCCAAGGAAGTTAGATCTGACTTAAAGCTCTTTGCATTCCCATGGACAGGAGACTGGGGGGAAAAAAGTGGAAGTATACTTGATATTTACATTTAGATTAGCAGAAATTAGCTGTCTTCAGACAGCAAAATACCTCCTGTAAGGTTAAGTTTGTACCTGTTTATGGACAGGTATAGCCATGGGGCTCAAGGCTAGATAGGCTGTTTTCTTTTGAGGAGTTAATGACACTTTATTCACTGCTAGTGGGATTTAAGTACAGAAGTATCTCTAGCTTCTAAATTCCTAGCTAGATTTTGAAGCCAGTGTTGGAGAACAGCAGGGATTGCCAGTATAAAATGATGGAAAGGACATAATTTTGCCAGCTTAAAGCTTTTTTCTTTTTATGTATTCAAAATTAAGACAAAAGCTCTGGATACCCAGTATAGTTAGAGTCTATTTTAATCTCTGTAGAGATTTCCTACAGTACATTAATCAATACATCTTATAGTTGCTGGCTTTGCTTCCCTTATGATTTTAGAATGTGAGCTGCTCAGACAGGGCCTGGACTTCTTGACTCCCATTTGGTATTTAGACCACATAGTTGGATAAGAAGTACCAACCTCTAAGATGACACTGAGGGGGGCAAAAAAAATTTTTTTTTTTAATATAGAAAAGAGTTGGTGATTCTAACCTGGTCCTTTGTAAGTTCTGTCATTAGTAATGGCCAACTGATAGGGCCACTTTGGGCCAAACTCTCCTTCACTGGTTGTCCAGATCTTTGTGGCCTTACCTTTTACAATTGTATCCATACAATGTTGTCATTAACTGAAGTCATTTCAAACTTTGAACGACGCTCCATTCCGTGGCTTGTCGAGTGACCTATGAAGGTTCTGGGCTTCAGCTTTCAGGGCTTTCCACCCTTGACTTGTGAGTCTGTGATACTCCAAGCCTGACAAAGCACGGCTGACCTGTCTAGACACCCCTCTCAGGGAGGCAGACAGACACACTGACCTGGCTACTTTTGGAGATAGGCTAGGGTGGAGAGATACCCACCAACCTCGCTAATTGGGCTCTTTCCAGAAAGGTCTTAAATGTTGATAGTTCTATGATAAAATATGACAGGAGATGTAGACAGAGACCAAATTCCCTAAGCAAGTCATACTAGTTACTCCTCAAATGTTACAGTGTCTCACTGTCCTTCCAGTTTGCAGTGTGTGTTGAAGAGGCTCTTCACTGCCTAGTCTCTTTGAGGCTGCAGTTGGGGTTGTGGTGTCTTGAGTTTCTATATTGAAATTCAATTAAGTCACTTATGCCCTTGAAATGGTTTTCTAGTTTGTCAGTGTCAGTATTAGATGTGGATGGTGTTCTGGGGTAGTCATGGCATCAACCAGGGTGGTCAGTGTGGCCTTCAAATGGAGCAGCAGCAGCCACACTACATAAAAATGTTTTGAAGGGTAGTACTGCTCATGCAGTCCTCTAATCAGTATCCCTAAGAGCTGGACCTACTGTCTGGGACCTGATGTCACGGGGGTCTGGAAGGCTGTTGCTGCTTTCCAGTGGCTGGGTGCTAGCGGGGCTGCTGGTGCTGCTGAAATTCTAGATCCAGGCCTTGAAAAGCACCACTTGACAGCTGCTTTTTTTCCCAGGGGGAAGGTCCTGGTAAAACAGATGCCCAGCTCTTTCCTTTGCCTAACTACCAGTCTCCAGATTATGAGGTTCTTGGCAAAAAATCTTAACTCTGATGTCAATTTCTAAAGACAACTCCAAAATGAGATGAGGTTGACGTAGGTGTTTTGTACAAGGCTCTGGACCTCCTCATTGAGTGCCTCCCATCAGTGTGTACTGTCTGTGCACAACCTGTCCCTTCAGCCACACTGTGCATGTCCAGAGTTACAGGCCTAGATGACTAAATGAATGTACATGTGTTCATATTATCTTCTTTGTACAGTGTATATAATGTGTGTACATAGGTGTACATTATGTATACAGACATGTAGCCACATATTCAAACTTCTGTGTTGTCAAGAGTTGATGCTAGCGTTGCTAATGTGAATAGATATTGGTGTTGCAAGGTTCCCTTAACAGGAACGTTGTGCAGGTGAGTTTCTCACCAACTTCATTCTCCTGAGACAGGGAGCCTGGGCCAGGTGGCACTAATTCCTGCACAAGGAAGCCTCGAGCCAGAAAGGTCCTGATAAGAGGGCAGTTCTCTAAATTTACAAGGGCCCAGAAGCTGCAAGAGATGTTAGCCTAATATCCAAAACAAAGGATAAACTTGCTTTTCACAAACCAGTTTAGCATAACTGGAAGGAGCTTGGTGACTGAGACGCTCCGTCTTCTCCAAAGGCTCCAAAGCTGGAGCTTTGTGTGGCTCAGACATGGGCATTTGGGATCCAGGGGCTGCAGCAGTCTCCCTTGTTTACCTTGGGCTCTGTCAGCAAGACATGGGGGCTCTCTGGTGGTTAAAAAAAAAAAAAAACAGTCTACCAAACATTCTATGAAAACAGTGTGGATAGCTAAACCGCAATAAGTAAATGATCCTAACTTAACTACATTCTGTAGAAGTTGTATTTAATAGTAAGACAGCTAAGGCTGACATTTTCCTCATCTACCAGGTCTTTGCTGATATTTGTCCCCTATGATTGGGATTTTTAGGCTGAGATGTGGACTTGGGAGACAAGGGCCCAGCTTGGCAGAGGCTGCTAGTGGCCACAGTGAACAGGCATCTGGCTTGGATGAAGTCAAGTGCAAAAATTTGCCTGACCCACAGGTTGCTCTTTGTGTTTTTTAAGTAAATTACTGGAGTGTTTTAAGAAATAATTGTTAAGACGATAGTCCTCAGTGCCTTTGGTGAGACGTGGGTCTTTTGGCTTCAGCTTCCCACTCGTGTCCCTGGCCTCACCCTTTGTGGTTGTTCAATCTTGCCTGTGTCATTGCCTGTTGTGACAATCACACTATTAAAAGTGGCTTTCCAAGTAAAACACAGGGAAGCTTGGCAGTCCCTAAATGAATCCTTCCATTTTCTCTTTGGGGGCTATTGTCTTAGCAGCAACCTAATGGTAAACTTAAAAGTGGCTTAGGAAGGGGAAACCATCAGACATTTCTAATGCTCAGCAATATGCACTTTTAGTTAATTTTCAATATTGGTATTTATACATGGAATGTAGGAAAATGCTCAACATTACCACTGTTAAGTTTTAGTGTTTGGGTAACATTTGGTATAGACTGCACATTAAAAATGGCCTTTCTTCAGGAAAGTACCATCAATTGTCATCCCAACAGCCTATTCATTCACGGATGCTAATGCTGCTGCACACACAACTCAAGTGCTGGAATATTTTTCTAGTTTGTTTTCCCAATTAACTTGTAAATCAGTGTTCAACTAGTTTTATAACTGAAAAGCTGCACATTTTTTTCATAGTACCAACTAGTTTGTACCTGTAGTTTGAATTTCTCTGATAAGATACAACCTTATCACCCCCCCACCACCCTCAATTCCCTTTTTAGAGGACATCTACTAAAGGAAAGTCCAGTGTGGCATTTTCTTGGGTAATGACTGGTTGTGTAACTTCTGCCCTTCACACTGTAGAAAACACCATGGATGCCATTACCTTCTGATTCCAGGTTAAAAACCTGCAGAGAGCTGCCATTTTGTACAGCTTTTCTCCCCATGTAAATGAGCTATGTGATGGCATTTAAAACCCGCATGTTCTTTTTAAACTGAATTTTCTATCTAATCAATGTCTTCAGTCCTGAAGGAAAATCTGCATTGTTGTCTGTATAGAGAGTTGCTGTGCATGGTTACGAGCGCCTTTTACTAAATGCTGTTCAATGTGGCTTTGTTGTTGTGGCTTAATACTACCTACATGAGGTTTATACTATTAAAGTAAATTCAAGACTAGTATGTGTGCTGCTCATCATTTTTTTCCTCAAAACAGTAACATGTGGCCTGAACCCCTCCCAGAAACCAGCAGTGGGCAGACATTTCATCAGGTGGGAAGACATTTGATGGGAAACTCAGACTGAATTCTCCATGTCATCCAGCATGGACATAAGGACCCTACATAGACATTCCCAGAGCATGAGGTGAGGCAGGTGTGGAGTCAGATGTCAAACCCATACAGAAAACTATCACTTCAGAGGACCATCAAGTCAACTCAAGTCTTTGGTCAGTTTCATGTGTGTAAAACCTGTCACTATTAAAGTGATAGATTTTTAAAGAGGTAACTTCTCCCAGTATCAGTGGTTTCCTCAGACCTGCATCTTCTCCAGGCCACAGAAGTTATCAGTTGCCCACTTGTTACCCCGTAGCCTTGCCACAGCTTTGGCAGAAACAAGGGTCAGGACCAAAGTGAAGCTCAAGAATTTGTCCCCTTGGGGCCCGGACTTTATTCTTGTTTTCAAGGTCAATGCTTAGGATTGAGGCCCTGGCCACATCTGCCATGAAGGGAAGCAGTCTACTCCCTGATACCAGCCAGTAAGACACTGTGGGAACAAAAACTCAAAAGAATGACCTGTGGGGGGCTGACGCATTCCTATCCCTTATACATTAGAGCTACAAGCATTCCATTGCAGCCCCTACCTGGTCTGCTGCAAAATCACAAACCAGAACCAGAGTAGACAATGGAAAGGTACTATACAGCAGATAGGAGGATTCCAGTTGCACTGCCTCCCTGAGGCCCCTGCACTAGGAGCCAGGAGAATGGGAGTGACCTGGGTCTGTGTGGGGGAGGGGAGGGCAGTTGCCCTGTTTTGTTGCATCTAAAGAGCCTTGGGCATTTTTAACAACCACTGCTTTATTTTGTCTCATAAACTCATACCTATATGGCCAAATACCAAGGGGTCTGTGGTAAACAGTAGGTGACCGTGGAAGGTTCTGCTGTCCACTGAAGAATGGAGTCTACATAGCTAAAAATGACACACTGATAACTGGAAAAAATAACTAGAAAGGCATCCATGAGTGTGTGTGTCTTGTCTGTCTCTGTCTCTCACCTAGTAAGCAAGAATTGAGAGTCAAATTACCACCCAGGTGGCATCTTTACTCTCAAAGCCAGAAAAATCCATGCTACAGTTAACACAATGCCACTGGCACTCCTCCACCCACATGGACTTGATGGCAAGGAAGTGGACAAGAGATTTGGTGACTCCAGCTCACATCTGCTGAGCTGAAAGGCCAGGTCTGAACTGATCCTACAGCCCAAGGTCTCGTTACAAACTGGGGCTGGAGAATCTTCCCTCTCTCAGGAAGCAAGAATTGCAGGCTTTAGTACACTGCCCACATGTTTGCTTTGGACTGCTAAGAACATCTACTCTCCCAGCTACATTTTGCTCACCAATAACAATAGCCCTCAACAGCTTCCAGAGTAGAAACTGGAGGATATTAAGTGAAAGAAGCAGGGCCCATTGGGCTGGTGACGGGTAAGAGCACCCGACTGCTCTTCTGAAGGTGATAAGTTCAAATCCCAGCATCCACAGGGTGGCTCACAACCATCCGTAACGAGATCTGGCGCCCTCTTCTGGAGTGTCTGAAGACAGCTACAGTGTACTTACATATAATAAATAAAATAAATTTAAAAAAAAAAGAAGAAGCAGGGCCCATTACAGGACTGAGATAGTCACTGACAAACTGCCTTGCACCTCCTCATTCCAAGTTCTCTGATACTGATGGTCTTTATACCAGCAAGACCAGACTTACTATGTATAGGAAGACTAAATCTTTTATTGACATCTGTTCAGCAGCTGGCAACCCTGGCCTTCATCCCATGTCCTTTAAACGGATGTGCAAGCTGGCCTTTCCATTGCAGAGTTCCATCATTTATGGTACCAATGTAACCCATCTCCACCAGTCAGATGCCACCAGTCCATCACAGATGGCCTTGCTTAGACCTAAGTACTGGCTTTCAGAGCAGCTTTGTACTTTCCTGTCATCTCCTTGGGTAAGGGCACCAGGCCAGGGCAGGGCACCTGGCCTTCTACTTCGCACATGCACTCCCGCAGGCAGTACTTCCGGGGACCAAAGTTGCCTGGATGAAAGCGCTGCTGCTTTTCCAGCTCCTCCTCCCTGAGGGTCTCCCTGCCAAGGAACACACAGAGTAGCAAAACATGACCAGGGGCTCCAGACAGGGGAAGCCTCTTCTATGTGAGGGGAAAGGCACTGGGAAGCAGACCACTGGAGCATCCCAGGACAGGAGCTAGGTGGTTAGGGGGCTAGGGGATAGGTGAATAGGAGGGGTGAAGGAGCCTGTGTCTTGGCTTCCCATCCTTCCTATCCTTCCTCATTAAAGGAGCAAAAAACAACCTGGAAACTGTCTAAGCTTCCCTTTAGCTACATGCATGTCAAGGCAGGGGTAACCTGCCTTGCTCACTGTCACAGCAAGGAAGTGGACAAGAGATTTGGTGACTTCAGCTCATACCTGCTGAGAGAAAGAAAGGCCAGGCCTGAACTGATCCTACTGTCCAAGGTCTTGGAGAACCTTCTCTCGCCATACCTTCTGTACATGTCCCCTTTACTCTCATATTTTTGGGAGCTGAGTTTTGTCCTGTCAGGTCAACCCAGCAACTCACTCTTTCTTGCCCAAGATTTTCTTTATGTGCTCCATGATCTCCTTATTACTCTTCGTCTCCACGTCTACCAGGACCTGCTCCCCAGAATCTGCAAACAAGAGGCACAAGGGCAGGAGAGCTGAGGACTCAGGCATACTTCTCAGCCTCAAAAGGCTGGGACTGCCAAGATATGCTCCATACCTGTGGCCTTGGAACATAGGATGATTGACAAGTCAAGACCACCATGGTCTCCAACTTGCTTCTAGTAGTAGAATTCAATTTTTTTTTTAAATATCTAGATTATGTATATATGTGCATCGGTGCACAAAAGTGTTAGGTACCTGAGGAGTCCAGAAGAGAGTGTGAGCCCCCCCATCCCCCAGGAGCTGGAATTACAGGCAACTCTAACCTACAGCTACCTATAACCATGAGAGACATGCTCAATAGCATACATATCACCAAATGGGACAGAACCAAATAAACTCTTCTATTTATGGACAACTGTTTTCAGCAAAGATGGCAAGAAAATTTGAACTTAAGCTTTTTTATCAAACACTGGAACTGACTACTCACATGCAAATAAATATTAGGAAAAAAATTAAAATGGACCAAAGACATAAAACTAATACTGTGTGTATTCATATGTGAAGGACAGAGTAAATCTGTGGAGTTGTTCACTGTTTCCAAGTGCAAGTCCTTTATACATATATAACACAAGCACACTCTAGCTAAAGTGTTTTATAAAATTTACAGAAGAATGTCGCTCATTAGACAATGCTTGCCCCAAAACAACACAGAAGAGAAAATCTTAATGATCTTAGCAAGGAGCAAATTTTTTCAGACATATTTAAAGTGTGATCAGTAACTTGAATTTTAAATTCCTTACTTTCTGTTGTAACACTGTAAGCCAAGCCGGGCGTGGTGGCGCACGCCTTTAATCCCAGCACTCGGGAGGCAGAGGCAGGCGGATTTCTGAGTTCGAGGCCAGCCTGGTCTACAAAGTGAGTTCCAGGACAGCCAGGACTACACAGAGAAACCCTGTCTTGAAAAAACCAAAAAAAAAAAAAAAAAAAAAAAAAAAAAAAAAAAAAAAAAAAAAAAAAAAAAACACTGTAAGCCAAAAAGAGGAAGAAAAGACTTAGAATGCATATGTATCTGATTAAGGATTTTCATCAGAATATTTATGAATTCACAACTCTGGAAGATATCTGACTAAATGTTTGAGATAGTTTGCCACTTTAAAAATTAAAAATACAACAGCTCATGACACATTAAAAAAGTAATCAATATTACTAATTAAGAAAATACAATATTGCAGTGGCTAAAACTTTTACGAGCAGACAAGGCCCTCATAAAGAGGCTGGTTAACTCAAGCTTAAGCAATGTTTGTGAAGGTGCACAATACTCCTACTGCCTAGATAAAAGGTGTGGGTCCTACCACTTTCCCTGGCATCCTCAAATCTCCTTTTCAAGGTCTCAGCGCTTTAAACCTCATGCAGAGCTCATCAGCGGGCTGAGAGACTGACATAGTAGAAGATGCTCAGGGCTGGAGAGATGGCTCAGCGGTCAAGAGCACTAGTAGATGCTCTTTTGAAGGTCCTGAGTTCAAGTCCCAGCAACCACATGGTGGCTCCCAACCATCTGTAATGAGATCTGAAGAGGGTGATGCTCAGCTGCAATAAATCAACAGAAGCTTGGGTCCTCCAGGCTGGGGGTCCTAACATTCAAGAACCTGAAGCAGGAACCCAAGAGTTTGAGGTCAGCAATATAATGAAAGCCTATCTCTAAAAAGATGAACTTCATGGGAAGGATATAGCTGTGTGGGAGAGCACACACTTAGCACCTGAAAGACCCTGGGTTCTGGCCTTAGATGATTATCAAAAAAAAAAAAAAAAAAAAAGATTTGCAAAAGAAATTATACCAGGCTCCTTTCAGTCTTCCTTGCATTGGACTATAGTTCCCAGGAGCCCAGATGCAGTCCTGTGGTGTAATTGGTCTTTCCCATAAGGTACAAGGCTGGCAGAGGGACTACCAGCACAAGCAATTGGTTTTGCTATGTCATGGGCAGCTCCAATCCCAGATAGCCAGCCAGCTCCCAACCAGGGACAGGTACTTTCTCCCACTGACTCTACCATCCAGAAATGAAAAAGGAATTTTCTCAAGAGATTCTTGTTTACATGAAATTCAGAGGCAAAGCAGGCAGGCATACAGTGGCCATATCAAATCCTAGCATTTGAGAGGGTCAGCCAGGAATACACAATCTCATCTCAAAAAGTCCTAACCTGCTGTCCCCAAAGAAAGGGACTGAATGCCAAAGGGAAGTATCTTGGTTCTCACTATAGACCTGTTCTATGCCATGCAGTGACTTCATCACATATCCAGGTCTTGCTGTGGCTCCAAGCTGTAATACTTGCCTAGCAAGCACACAGAAGCCCTAAGAACACAAAATCCTATGACTGCCTTCCTTCACCACAGGACTTTGTTGATCATCTTGCTGCTTTTCTGTGTATTCTGTCTCTCTCACACACAGAACACCCTCCTCCCCAATACATACACACAGAGCAGAGCTCTTTGCCCATGGACTCCTTGACTGCCCAGCACCTGGCCCCAAACTGCCCCTCAGTGATATTTCCTATGTGCCGCACACATAGTGTGCTTTCTGTGGCACTTTCTACCTGCTATCCATGAACCAGCAGTGCTAGTGCCTAGCATCAGAACAAGAAAGAAGAGCACCCACAAGACATGGTGGGAGCAGAAAGAAGCCTGTGCTCAGCACTGAGGGGTACTAGGTTCCTGAGAGCCAAATCCAGGCCTAAAGGATATTTGGTTTGGGGGTTTTGCAGTGCAGTGCACTTGACCACTGAGCTATGGACATACATCTCCAGCAAAGGATCTCTGTTTTCATTCTGTAAGCTCACAGGCAAAGAGTGAAGACAGTAGCACAGAGCAGCAAAGGAATGTGGGTAAACTGGACCACATGATAGGCGGAGGACAACTAGAGGTGAGCCAAAGAAAGACAGGTGAAGGAGCTGGGTCTAGATCTCAGGAGCCACTGGGTAACTGGCAAGGGACGCTAAGGCCACAGCTGCTTACAGCTGGAAAGGGACAAGTGGTTCTTCCTTGCCTCACTCACCTAGATAGAACCGCAGGAAGGGCGATGGCGTCATGTTCTTAAACAGCATGATCTGCACCCAAGGATTCTTATACTGGATCTGAGGGATGTTGAAAAACACGAATTTCCTGCAAAAAAGCAAGAAATGAACCCATGTAACCGCTCTCTAGAAATGAACCCATGTGCATCTCCAAGTCTGATGCCAAGAAACTCCAGATCTCCAACTCCAGCTTTGTTGACTGCAACTTACTTCTTTCTCTTATACCGGTTCCATACCGTGTTGGCAGCTGTCCTTGGTAGGTACCCCATGACTCTGGCATCTCCAATATCTTGGGATCTACAATGCAATCTAGGTTCTAGCTTCTCAGAAACCCCCATGTAGGAACTGTTCTCCCAAATGCCTGGCTTCAGCAGCTCTCCTTAGCTATGGAGGAAGGTTCCATAACCCCTTCCCGTATCCTTGACTAAATCTAGAACCTGAAGGTGTCAAGTACTTCTGCTTGCTTGGTTGCCCCCCAACCCCACCCCTGCCAAGACTTGCATTTGCATAAGTTTTAACTGGCCAATGGTTTCTAAGCAGAAGAAATCCACCAGGCTTATTCCTTTCACAGGAACTGTTGCAGGATTAGCAGAGTGGTATCCTGACTTAAGGGTCAAGTACTAACTCCTTTATTCTATTTACCATCAGGCCTTTCTTTAAACTTTTTACCTCCCTGAGCATAGGATTTGGCTCCATCATTACATTTCCTGGTGCTCTTTTTCTCCTCAAATTGTTCAATTTGTATTTCTCTTTGCCTGTCCTGTTCCTTTTCATTGTAAATCTGCATAACCACACAACAAAGTCAATACTATGCTGTCTTGAAATCTCTTCTGCCATGCCATTAACCACTTCAAGTTAGCTTCTGGAAGATCTTTTGGACAAGGGCAAAAATCAGCCACATTCTTTGCCAAAATATCACAATGGTCTTTAGGCCAGCTGCTAATATTCTTTTTCCTCTGACTCTCTTGAGCTGAGCCCCCACAGTCCACACCACCCTCATTATCACTGTCCTCCCTGTTCCTGCTAGGATGGCTCAGTAAGCCTCACTAAAGTGTTTGAATGCACCTCTAAGTACAAAGTTCCAGTCTTCCATATTCCTTCAACAAACATGATCAGGTAATATTTCCAGTCCTTGGTACTTACTGCTGTTTTAGTTACTGTTCTATTGGTGTGAAGAGACGCAATGACTAAGGAAATTTTTATAAAAAGAAAGCATTTAATTAGGGATTTGTTTACAGTTCAGAGAGCTGTTCCATTATCATCACGTGGGGAGTTGGTGACATGCAGACAGGCATAGTGCTGGAGTAGCTGAGAGTTTACATCTGATCTGTAAGGTGCAGGCTGAGCAAGAGGCACTGGGCCTAGCATGAGCTTTTGAAACCTCAAAGACCACCCTTAGCAACACACTTCCTCCAACGTGGCCATATCTTCTAATCCTTCTAATCCTCAAACAGTGCCACTCCTTGGTGACTAAGCATTCAAACATAATAACCTATTAGGGGCACTCTCATTCAAACCACCACACCACATGACAGCTTTTTAGAAATGAACCTATGTAAATCTAATCTAAGAGTTTTCTCCCTGAAAAGTCTGGGACTTGACAAAAACTTTAAGAGGAACCTGCCTCCAAAAAAGTGAGGAAAAACAGGCATAGAAGACTGGTGTGTCCCTAACACTTGCACTTCTGTAAGTATCAGGACTTTTCTCAGTCTGAAAAAAACAAACCAGTGCTCCTTCACAGAGTTCCTAGCACCAAGTCCAGAGTCCTGTGCAAACAGGGCTGCCTGCATCTCCATATGTGCAGTGGACAAGTTACTGAATGACTCCTTAGCATAGTGTAGAAGAAATGGCAATAGGATAGGAGTGTTACACTACAGACATGGGTTGGGCGGCATACCTATAATCCCAGACTCCAGTGCCTCAGGAAAGAAGACGGGCATCCAAGGCCAGCCTGGGCTATACAGGGCTCAAACAAATAAACACTGACATTTGCCAAACTGTAAGAAAAACATCTGTTAAACACTAAAAAGTGCTAATTCTGCTAAAATAGCACAATATACACATCAGTAAAACTAATCCTGCGCTATAGCAGAGTGGGTTAACTGCCTTATCCTGTCTGGCAATCAGTTTATGGTGAGAAGCTTTAAAGCTCGCTTTAAGACTAACTTCATTCCCCCTTTTAGATATCAGCACCTGAATGAGCCAAATGGAACAGAAAGTAAAGATGCTGAAGTTCAGGCTGGAATATCCAGATCAGCATGGTGTACCAGGAGAGCCCTAGCTAATTAAGTTCTGACACAACCGCAGCAGAGCACCTTCCTAGTATCCACCTCAGAACCACAAAACTACAAAGCACACATAGCTGTCCACAACACAGAGCAAATCTAGGCCAATTTGGCTCTGCATACTGTTCCCTCATCACCCTGAATCCATCTGCTATAAGAACTACCTGGCTATCTGGCTTCACAATGGGTTCAAAAGGTTGGCAGGAAGTACCAGTGACAGGTAAAAGGCAGCTATTTATTTCCTTTCCTGGCTTAGGCCTGGCATGTCCAGCCTGAAGGCTCCTGTGGCCAGACCCCTTGGTCCTCAGGCTCCAACAGACATTCCTAACCTCACTTGTTCTGCATGGGCTGGGGTCCATGCTATCCCTCACTCAAGGTTTCTTTTCCCTATTTCTGTACACATTTTTGTAAGCAATCCCTTAGTTAAGGCTCCTCAAATGCCCTCACTCCAAGGCATCCTTGCTTTCTTCCTGTTGAATCTGCCCCACATCCACTGACAGGATTTTGGATCCATGGAACAGGAACTTGGCTTTTTATTTCTAGTCACATGACATGCAAGGACCAACTCTTTACCTCAGTGATTATGCCAAGAGGTTCCTACACCACCAGTCCAGACTGAAGCATCTAAACTAATTCCAGGGATGAAACTGAGTCAGCAGAAAGGCAGCCTGAAACCACTCGAGACACTACCACAACTGAGACAGAATCTGCAATCAAAAAGTGCCAAAAATGAAGCTATTAAACACCAATAACACAAGGACTTGTTAAAGCCAAGAAGGAAAATTAATCACACATTTCCCTTTGGCTTAAAGTCACAGAAAATGAGTCTTCACAGTGTTTAAATGATCAGAGTTCTGACTGTTCAGAAGTGACCTTTGAGGGAGAACAGGCTGAACAGGATGCAGATGTGGGTACAGGCAGAGGCAACAGCCATGAAAACCATACTCCTCTTCCAGAAGGATCTAAAACATCAAAAGGGTGCTATTGAGATGGCTTAATTACTAAGGTGCTTATTACATATGCAAGACAACCAGAATTTGAGCTCCAGGACCCACTTAAACAAACAAACAAACAAACAAACAAACAGGTAGGGGGTTATAGAGATGGTTCAGTGGTTAAGAGGACTTGTTGCTTTTGCAGAGGACCCAGGTTCAGTTCCCAGCACCCACATGGTGGCTCATAACCATCTGTAACTCTAGTTCCAGGGAATCTGACTCCCTCTTCTGACTTTTATGGACACCAGGCACCAATGTGGTACACATACATACATGGAGGTAAAACACATATAAATTTTTACAAGCAAGCCAGGTGTAGTGGCACACATCTTTAAACTCAGTAGTCAGGAAGCAGAGATAAGCAAGATCTGTTGTGAGCTGGAAGCTAGCCTGGTTTATACAGGAGTTCCAGGCCAGCTAAGAACACACAGTGAGACCCTATATCAATTAAAACTTAAGGAAGATTTTATTTGAGGTTGGAGAAATGGCCCAGCAATTAAGAGTGCCTACTGTTCTTCCAGAGGACCTGAGTTCAGTTCCCAGTACCCACCATCAGGTGCCTCACAACCACTTGTAACTCCAGTTCCAGAGAATCCAACACCCTCTGGCATCATGGACACCTGCACACATATGGTGTAAATAAACTCTCATGACATACAACACACACACACACACACACACACACACACAGATAAGTAAAAGGCCATGTGTGGTGGCCCTTGCTTGCTGGCTCCAGGCTTACTGGCCAGCCTAGCTGAATCCATGAAGCCCAGGCTGAGAGACCCTATTTCAAAAAAGAAAACAAGTCAGCCAGCTCCTTAGAAACATTATCTTTGGTTGAATGCTAATGTATACACAACATACACAAACATGGGGGCGGGGTGGGGTGGAGACCTTTAAGTAATTACATCGACACAAAGCTTGAAAAGGTGAAAGTCCTGCTTCTGAGGAGGAAACACTGCCCTGAAAACTCCACAGCACACCACCCAAAAGCTTGAAGGCAGAACTTGTTGTCAGCAAGTCTCTGTGTCTTCCCATCCCAAAGCACAGAGCCGTGTGCACACAAACCAGATATAGATGCACCTACAGGATCAAATGGGCACAAGGTCAGTACCTGTTGCACTCTGCCAGGCACTTTATTCTCCAGCAACCCCATACCACCACCAACACACTGATGTTGTGGTGTTACGCCTAAGAAAAATGCTGTCAGAAGTTGAGAGAACTTGTGTGATCCCAAGGTCACACAACTAGTTAAAGAGGCCTTTGCAGATGAATAAACTCAGGAGTAGAGCCCGAACCCTCTGGTCCACCAACAGGCTTCCAGAGAGCCCTCACCCCAGCAGATCCCAGGCTAGCAAGTCTTAGGTCTTGGGGGTCAACTTGACCAGAGAAAATGGCTTGAAGGTGGCTTCTGGCTCTCATGAAGTCAAGATCTTTACCACAGGGACCACTCTCCACCTTGAAAATTCTCTCTTTCTGATCCGTTCTACAAATCCACTCCTATCTACAGTCATGTTTCTCCCGTACTGTTGGAAATCCCAGTACTGAACCCGGCGTTTGGGTGCTCAATAAGTTCTGAAGGGTCCAAGACATTGCTCAGCTCAGAGATGATAAACGGGTCAATGAAACCTTTCATTCGTCAAGTGTCCTAAGCAGCTGGAAGCCATGCTGTCCACAGGTGCGGAAACTTACTACTCCGCTCCCAAGGCGTTTCCCGCGCCACAGCCTCGCACAAGGGGCCAGCCTTCCAGCCGCAACCCATCCCTTCGGTGGAGTGGCGCTCGGGTTTCTATCGGGGATCAGTCGGGGTGGCCTCCACTGCCTCAGCTTCCTTTACTGAACCCCGCGGGCTGTGACCCACACTGACCTGGCGCCTTCGCCCAGTTCCCCATACGTGTTGTAGTTCACGGTCATGATCTTCACCGACTCCTTGAATACCACGTCTCCGCGACCCAAGTACTGCAGCGTACGGCGGATCGGGAAGCGACCCTTCATCGGCATGGTGAAGTCAGGAACTCCTCAAGCCGCGGACAAGCGCGGCTCCGGGAATCTTGGGAGGCACTTCCCGGCGGCCAGCGCGGCCGCGGGGCAGCCTGGGACTCGTAGTTTGAGCCCCGGCTCGCAGCCGCCTCAGGTTTGGGAATCAACCTGTCGTTTTTTGTCTTCACAGAAAACAATTATTTTCTCTCAAGATCTCCACTTCTGAAGTGAAGAGCTCGACGGAAAAGTCGCTATTGATTCAAAGGGAAAACTGGTTTGCAAAGGAGGAAAGAGTGGCTTGCTCTGGAGAGTCAGGGTCTGCTCTAAAGGACTCTGCTTAGAGGAGGGGGTCTTTCGCTTGTGAAGAGTGGTTGTGACAGATATGGCAAGTCAACAATCAACATGTCACTCTGCGCTGTAATTTTTTTTTTCCCTTACTGTTTTGCCTGTGTGTTGTGGCTGTGCATCACATGCACACAGTGCCCGCAGAGGCTGGAAGAGGGCGTTGGATCCCCTAAAATTGACCTTACAGAGAATTGTGAACTGCCACGTGGGACCTCTACAAGAGCAGCAAGTGCACTGACCTGCTAAGCCATTTTTCCAGCCCCACATACTGTAATTTTTAATCGCTGTTTATGGGTGAAATTAATTTTTCTACAGGATTCTCAAGATTTTTCTCCCTTTGTAATTATGTAGTTTAAGATATGCAGGAAATTTTTAACTGACTTCCTCAGCTTCATAGATGAACTGTCTACTGATAAGCCCATTAGAGCATTTTCATCTGTTAATCTTTTATTCTAGTATATTTTTCAATACTTAAGTGTTCTTTCCTCTGCTCACATAATCCAACGATTCTAGACATGTCCTGTGCACACACATGAAGGCTGGAGGAAAAGTGTCCTGATGTATTTCTTTTCTCTTAATAAGCTCCAGCAATTGGGATTGTAACCCACACTTCTGGGGTTACAGGCACAGATGATCTCACCTAGATTTTTACATGGATCCTGGGATCGGAACTCAGACCCTCAAGTACTCTTACCCACCGAGCCATCTCCCCAGCTACCAAATTGTAAATTGTTTTAGTTTTTTTTTTTTTTACTTTATGTCTATATTTTTTTTAAAGATTAATTTTATTTATGAGTACACTGTAGCTGCCTTCAGACACACCAGAAGAGGGCATCGGATTCTATTACAGATGGTTGTGAGCCACCATGTGGGTTCTGGGAATTGAACTCAGGGCCTCTGGAAGAACAGTCAGTGCTCTAAACCACTGAGCCATCTCTCCAGCCCCTATGTATGAGTGTTTTGCTGCATATATGTAAATACATCACTAATAAGCTTCAGCTAGAACTACATGTCTGAAAAGAGGAAAAAGGTAAGCTCCTAGAGCATACCCCGAGAGTGCAGCAGGCGGCTGCAGGGTGTCTAATCACACTGTGAACCCCACAATTGTGTTATTTACTGGAAAAACCTTTTTTGGTTGTGGTTTGGCTCAGTCTCAGCACACACCTTTAATCCAAGAGCTTTCTGCTTCAATACTGTAAACGGGATTAAATAAAATCAACCATAGATCAAGAGTAGGAACAGCCAATTAACAGGAAGTAGACATAGGATTATTAAGAGAAAACTACTGACAGTAAAAGGTAGTCTGGAGGATAGATAGAAGGACACACAGAAGATAGAAGGGAGGGATATTCAGTTTAAGGGAGTTTTTGAGACTGTGAGAGGGGCATTCCTTCTGGGAGACTGGCTGAGGAAGAGGTCAACTGGGTGCCTCTGAACAAGCAGGCTTTCACCCCAGCATCTGGCTCGAGTTTTCATTGGTAAAATTGAATGAAATTTTATTTAAAAAAAAAAACAAAAACAGCATACACAAAACACTCAAAGCACGGCTATCCATCCAACTGTTGTTACATGTTTGCTTACATTTGTCTCTGTAATGCGTACCCTGCAGTTAAGTTTGCTGCCTGGCAGTTCTGACATGAGTCTAGCTGTGTCACTTGCTCACCTTTTAGGATGCTTCTAACCATTTTGAATAATTGGCTCTGAGGGGAGTAGAAACTAAGGTACCAAAGTCTCTAGTGTGAGGACTGTTTGCTGTAGCTGTAGTGTGTCAGAAGCTTGGAGTTTCTGGTTCCTCCTCTGCAGTCTCTTGCTGCTGTGATCCTCTTACTATCTATCCTGGATCCCCAGGGGAATATAAGGTAAAGAGGGATGTGTTCTATGATCTTAGGCTGTTTCCAGCCATGACCTGCATGTGTTTATTTCCCTACTTCTCCCTCAAAAAAGGCAACAGGGAACTGGGTGGGGACAATATGTTTACCCAGAAAAGTAAGTTTTGTGAAGTCTCTTCATTTGCAGAAGGCTTTGCAAGGATACTCTGGTTACAGAATTCCTCTGCCACAGCTATAGGAGGGGCTTTCTCAGTGCTCGCCATTAGAACTAATGAGGAATGGCCTTTGCAGGAAGCAGGCCCTCACTGTTCCTAATGGACAGTCAGGCTCCAGGACTTCTCAAGGCTATTGGCCAGGCTTGGTCATGCAAACATGTGATACCAGAAACTCTGGAAACTGAAGCAGAAGGATCACAAGTTCAAAGCCTGCATGGGCTACAAACCAAATTCAAACTCAACCCTGCTGCAAAATAAAAAGCTAGCACTATAACTCAATAGTAGAGCATATGCCTAGTATGTGCAAGGTCCTATCCTCACTCACAGCCCAATAACAAAAACCAAAGTTACTACTGGTATTCCTACTAGTCATGGGTTCTGCTGCAGCCATCAGATCTTGGCTTACTCTGAACTCACCACTGCAGGTGCTGGGAGGAAACTGAGCCCTGCAAATCAGTTTCCTAATGGCTCCAAGAAAAGTTATTGGTTTTTGTTCAAGCCAGCTGCTGCTTGTAAGAAGACTGACAACTTCCAAAAGATGTCGCAACTGAAATCATTAAGTGATTAAGATTCTCAAGGGATTAAGAAGCTCAAGTGATTAAGATTCTGCTGGGCAAGGTTAAGAGCACTGACTGTTCTTTTAGAGGTCCTGAGTTCAATTCCCAGCAACCACATGGTGGCTCACAACCATCTGTAACGGAATCTAATGTCCTCTTCTGGTGTGTCTGAAGACAGTGACAGTGTACTCAAGTAAATCTTTAAAAAAAAAAATCTGCTAGGCTTCTGGGGAGGCTGCCGGTCTTGAAGTCTTGTCACGTAAGATGATACTGCAAGATGATACTGCATCCACAGGAGTAACCCAGTATCCTACACAAACAGCTTGGGATCCCGAGTCAGACAGATCTGGGCTCCGGGGCTTAGATGAAGTCACTGTAGAAACCCATTTAGCTACACCCAACTTCTTTCCAGATTGTTCATCTGGTGTCTCTTTGGTCTACGTAAGAGCTGAGTCCTTCCCTCTATACCATTCCTGAGCCAACCCAAACCCACCTAAATACAGATGGCAAAATGAGTTGTAAGTGTCCAATCTGTTCTTTTTCAAACACCACATCACAGGCCTGTTGGCAGAGCTGAGGTAAAGTGTGAAATGTGCCAGTGCCTGGTACAAATGCAAGTCCCAGGCCCCCTCACCCCTCCGAGCTTCAGTTTCTGGTGGGAAGTGGGGATAGGACTGCAGACATGGTGACCAGGCAGTCTAGCCTGATTGGAATGCTTCAGGATGAGAAACCCTGTCTAAAAGACAGATGGGTTTCCCAAGACTAATACCAAAGGTTGTCCTCTGGTCTCCATGTGCACATGCAAACATACACACACACACACATACACCCCTCCATGTGCACATGCAAACGTTCACACAAAAAGTGAAGGGATGTTTTAAGCACACACAGGCCCAGCCATGAACATGTCATTTTTTTTTAATAAAAGCCTTACATAAATGATATTTTAATTTTTTTAATAAAAGCCTCTGATACAAGGCCCCAGTGTAGTGCATGCGCATCAATGACCATCTTGCTGACAGTCATCATGATTACCAGCACACCGAGCTCCTCTAGTCTGACCTTGTACCGAGGCCAATTCCACAATCTGAACCGCATGGCATAGCTACGCAACATGGCTCATGATGACTTAGAAAGATGTTTTAATATCTGATGACAAAGACATGATATGTGGTAAGTGCAGTGTGTAAGGCTCCAGTTCCTTAGTGTTGTTAGAAGGGAATAAAGCAAGAAGCCCTTCTACTATGAACAGGACCTACACCTAAGGGATCTGCCAACACCTTATCAAGGACGTGCTCTGTCCTTGGGAATCATCAAGTATTCTCCCAAGGTAAGAAGCTGGCACTGTGGTTCTCACAGGCCAAACACCCTCTGCAAACCAACTTGGACCTGCATGAATTCTGGGAGGTGATACAGACAAGGGGTAAACAAGTCTCTCTTGTTATGTCTCTGACTTTCAGAATATGGTCAAACAGGAATTCAAAGAGAAACTCAGTAAAACCTCTGGGATCTGAGTTCACTTGGTTTAATAGTCAGTCAGTCGGGATTTTAAAAAATAGCTGTTTAAAAGCATTGGCTTTCTCCATGCTCTCAGTCAGACTGCTACTTGGGGTGAGTTCCAGAAAGAAGTACATTTAATGAGTCACTAGCTAATTTTTTTTCTTTATTTTTATTATTTATTTATTTATTTGAGACTGGGTTTCTCTGTATAGCCCTGGCTGTACTGGAACTCAAGAAATTCACCTGCCTTTACCTCCCAAGTGCTGGGATAAAAGGCATGTGCCACCACTGCCCATCGAGTCACTCACTAGCTAATTAAGAAAAACAGTCTTATAAGAAAAGCATTGTCTACAGTTGTACCACCCTGATCTGAGTCTGGAAAAGTAATGGTGGAAACCAGAATTCAGCTTCATTCTTGTGTTAGCACTGCCTCTTTTTCCATGACAAAAAAGCAGATCAAGCAGGGCGGATATGCTTGGCATGCCTGGACACTGGGCTTTAGAAAGAGAGGTAGCCTGCCCCAGGTAATCTTCCAGAACAGCCCATGACACCAACAGAGCTGGCAAATGGCTGGTAATCTACTAGCAGGTCAGTAAACACCTGTCAGCAGAATTCAAAGGGTTCTTACCTCCCTCCCTCTCCAGCCCTTCCCACAGCCCCACACAGGGCTCTCTATCCAGCCAAAGCCCCAACATGTACTAATGAACTGGGATTTAAGCTGCCAAAATAGAGATCTTTGCACTCAGATAACATTCTTACCACCAAGATGGATCTTCACCAGAATGTGACAGAAGAATTTCAGCTTATATACCAGTGACCAACAAAAGGCATGGCCCAGAGAAAGCTGAAGGGAAAGTGACTAGTGGACAGTTATTGTCCATTAACTAAAGAGTATCATCACTAACAAAATTACCCAGAGCTGAGCACACCAAGGATCTTACAAGGTCATCTGTCAATCGATCTGTTCCTGTAAACCAAAGTACTAAGCTACATAACTTCCCTTTCTGTCTTTCAAGAGTTCAAGTACTTCAGGACTGTGGAATGGTCTCAGGCTGTACCTGAAATATTTCCATTTCTCAGTACATCTTACCAATTTCCCAGATTAGGATGAACCAACCACAAGGAAGAGGGCTGACTGGAGGGCCTTGGAAGTTACTAGAATCAGCCTGACTCAGAAGTGTTCCATCACTTGCTAATACTCCACAGAAGCTTCCCAGTCACAATTCCAAATCAACAGGCCCTTGAGTGTGACCTATAGAATGGTCATTCCACCAAAGTCCTGGAAGGAGGTTTCCAGGGGATCAGACAACTGCACAAGTAGAAACTTTTCCCAAACCATAACATCCACCAAAAAGTTAAATACTACTATCTCATAGTCAAGATATGAGACTCATACTGACACCCCCACCCCACCACCCCCACACTTGGGAATTTTACTTCCTTTAACTGGGAGGGGACAATACTGGCAACATTCCTGCCATCCATAAAAAGAGGCCCTGGTCCCACTGGGTCTAGACCTTCCCCTTCACAGCAGTATCTCCCTAAGTGAGGTGCTGAAAGGGAACAACCAAGTCAGCACAGACTTCTGCTAGAGCCCTGCCTATCTTGGCTACAGGAAGGGCCTGTCAAGGGCTGCCCTATAATACTGCGTAATGACCAATAACAGTCAGCAGAAAATGGACTAAGAGGTGCCCAGGAGCCATCAGAGCTGTATCTTGAAAATAAAATGGTAAAGTCCCCTGAAAAGGGAACACTTCATTAAAAAAAAATAATACAGAAAAACCAGCACATGAGTGCTGATTTTTTTCCTGTTCTTGCTCAACTGTAGTGGAAATGTCTCAAAGTGCACAGCAAGAGACGACTGTTTCACCCCGACCTGTGTGTGTTCAGATGCCTGCCCATCTCCTCCTCCCACTTGATATCCTGCTGCCCAAGAATCTGCCCAGTTCCTGCCCACTGCTGTCAATTAGGGGCCCCCTTCTGCTTAGCCAGGGTGCACTTCAGCTCCCGGAGGTTCTCTGTCAGAACCTCAACCTCGTCCATTCGACCACACTGCTTGGCATCAAAGATGTAAGCCTTGATGTTGTCAATCTGCTGCAGGAGCAGCTCCTCATCGATGTGTCCCTCAGCCTCCATGCCACTATCACTGTCTGCCTCGAAGGGGTTGCTGCAGGGGCGCTCTTCAAAAGGGTTTCCAGGGGTGGCTGGACTGGCAGGCCTGGGACGGTCATCCTCATCAAAAGGGTTGGGTGCTGGACTGTCTGGGTCAGTGAAGGGATTTCCTGCCCCCAACTCTGCCACCTCCTCTTCCTCAGCATCTTCCTCAAAAGGATTGTATTCTTTGGTGACAGCAGCTGGAGGGCCCAGGAAAGCCTCTACAGCAGCAGGGCTGATAGCACCCTCTGTAGGGCTGGAGAGGTCGTCTTCATCAAACGGGTTGAGGGAAGCCTTATCACTTTGCTGTGACATGGTGTTCTGAGGGAGTGCTTCCTGGCCAAGGGCTGGAGGCCCAGACCATTGGTGCATGGGTGCTAGAGCTGAGCCAGGTGTAAGGGTATCAGGAGCTGTGCTTCTCTGAATTGGGGAGGAGTCCTGATCCAAGGAATAGGAGAGATCAATGTGAGGCCCTCGGCTGGCCTCCAATTGGAAGGGTATAACTTCTCGGAGTTCTAGAACACGAGTTCGTGTTTGCAGGGATGCTGCCAGGAACTGCTCTTGCTCTCGTTCAAGCTCTCGCTTGCGGAGCATCTGTAGCTGCTCCCGCTGCAGCTCCTCCTCCTCGGCCTGCTTCCGGGACAGCTCAATGGCCTTCTCAGTCTGCTGCTGGTCATACTCATCCTGCAGCTGCCGCAGGTTCTCCTGAAGTGTGCGCACCTCATCTGTGCGGCCTGCAGCCTTGGCCTGCCTGATGAATGATGTAATGTTGTAGATCTGCTGGAGGAGAGGGTCAGGGTCTTCACTCTGTCCCTGACCTTCTGACAGTGGGAGCCAGCCCTCAGCCTTTCGCAAGGGGGGAGGGATGCCTCGAAGAGACCTCACATCCCCATTGGCTGTATGAGATGCCAAACCACTCTGTCTTTCCTCAAGCTTCCGCTGGGACTCCAGAGCAGCCTGCAGAGACACACATCACCAGGGTCATCATGGTAACCAGGCCAGAAGCCATCCCTGTCTGCTACCCTCTATGGTCTCAGCAACACTAAGATAATTCAACTGCTGAAACATGGGCAGGCTTAGATTTCAAAAATAAAACAATATGAGTTGAAAAGATTCCTTCTCTCTTAGTTTCATCAGCTATACACTTTTCTTAAACTTCCAAAGACTGTTACTTGTATCTCCATCAAGGTTAGAATTTCAGATAATACTAAAATATACATACTTTTTTTCTGTTTTCATTTTGGGTTTTGTAGTGCTAGGGGTAGAACCCAGGGCCTCAAGCATGCTGAGCAAGTATTCTATCCTTGAAGTTTAAAACAGCACCCTCATTTTCTTGTAAAAGGTATAGCCTCACTATGTAGTGCAAACAAGCTGGTTTGTAACTTAAAATCTTCTTGTCTCAGCTTCTTGAGGGCTAGGATACAGGTGTGTACTACTGCACCTCTATTGTCTGTTTAACAGTTCACATTCCAAGGTCTTCTGAACTTCCCTGCAAGCCTAACAGAGGGAAAACTGCCAGTGCTTGTGGTGGTCTAGACAGGAGAACGTCAGCATGAATACTAAATAAAACAAGGACTCAGTGAGAAGACAGCTGTTTTTTTCTAAGGCAATAACAGAAGCCGGCTTGAGAGGGAGAGCCTCAGCAGTCAATGGGTAGGGCAGGGACACAGAAGCCACCAGGTGCCTGAGCCCCACGCACCTGTCTCTCCATGGTCCTCTTCTGCTCCAGGTCCTGCTTCCTTTTCTTTTTCAGTTCTTCAAACTGTTCTTTGGTTGGCAGTGACATCAAACCCAGTAACTTTTCCTGTAGGAGAGTAATAGACAATTTAGACTTAAGTGTTTTGAAGAAGTGGGGAGAAAAATTGGACCTTAAGCCTTATACACTCAGGGTAAGCCACTCCAACCATTGACAGAAAAGATATGCATGTTAATTGGCAGTCACCTTTCAGATGGCCCTGCCTTCATATTGCATCAGATCTGAAGATGTCCCCCAGGCCTGTGCCAGCTTCTTTCTGAGGCTGTGACCTGAGCCCATCCACCCACATCTACCTAGACCCCAGCAGTCCCTGGTGCCCCTTCTATTTAATTACCACCCTTAGATCTCTTCCTACTCTCTAACATATCACATTTTAGTAATTTGTTGCTATGTATTCACATTCTACCAATGGAAATATCCCCTCCTAGAGGGAAGATAGAGGCCAAAAGTCATGAAACTTCAAGAAATTGACAGGACTCAAAAAACTAATGAAAATTCTAAGATTCCTGGCCTGATATGAGCAAGAAACAACTGCCAGGGGAGAGGGGTTCCCTTACAACTACTTGCATCCAAGTTATCCAGGGACTCTAACAATGCATAAGATATCAGAGGTAGAGAAATGCAATTCAGATCTAGTCACCTACATTTAGTCTGTTGCTCTTGAACCATTAGCCAATGGCACAGAAAGAGTCCCTAATGAGAAAATATCACTTGTCACTAATAGCAAAATTAGAATCCATCAAATCCCCAACTAAATAGTTCAATAAAGGATATCAGACAGAGCCATAGTAGCATTCCACGGCCAAAACAAGCATAGAAGATTCAGTGATTAAAACAAGACACAAAATTGCAGAAATGTCTGTGAGGGCTGCTCATCTCTGTCCACTTGAGTGGATTTAGAATTGAAACACACCTCGGGGGTGTGTCCAAAGGGTCTTTCCAGAAAACTGTGAGGTGAGAAGACCCTCTGGTGTGGGTGGATCCTGGACTGAATAAAAAGGAGAAAGCAAGCTGAGCACCAACCTCACCTCTCCTGCCTTTTAACTGCAGATACAATGTTACCTCCTGCTCCTGTCACCAGGACCCCATCAAGGCAGATTTCAAAGGGATTCAAATAAAGTCTTCCTTAAGTTTATCAAGGATTTTATCACAGTAATGAGAAAGCTAATGCAATGAACTAATTATAAATATTGCATATAAAAATATAGAGCAAAAGAAATTAAGAAAGAAAATATACCAGAATGAAGAACAATTGTACTGGAGACAGGATTAAGAGCTATTTTAAGCACAAGACCTGTGGCTGTAGAGATGGCTCAGGAGTGACAAGGACCTGAATTCCATTCCCAGCCCCCACATTAGGGAGCTCACAACGTTGTCTGTGACTCCAGACCCAGGGGATCCAACGTGCCCTGTGGATTCCAGAGCACTTGCACTCACATGGGCGTCAACCCACACACAGACACACAATCTGAAGTAAAGTCTAAAAACAAAAAACACTAGACCTCCTCGTCCCATCCCCCCGCCCCCCCTCAAAGGCATGAAGCAGGGAGAGACTAGCTGGGAAGCTGGAATCAGCAGGAATGGAAGGGGATGAAAGTGGCTAATGGGGATGAATATGGCCACAAGAATTGTATGCATGCACGAAGTTGTAAAAATGTTTAAAAAGTATCTTTACTTTTATCTAGGTTTTAGCTTTTTCTCCAAATGTGGAATTCATAATTTTAAGAAATAAAAAGTGTATCAACAGAAAACAAGCAAGCCACACACTTATGTCACCCCAGCATGGCTTTACCTGCACAAATAGTGTAGCTGAGTATCTGATCATTCTCTGTAGCCGCAAAGTGTTTGGATGTGGTGAAGGGTCTTGGTTCAAACCCAAGGTTAAGATCTTCTTACTATATTGGAACAAAGGCATTGGTGTAACGGGTGCTGCCAACCTCAGAAACAGTGAAGTCTCTGGAGCTGCCAGGCTTTTGTACCATGAGGATGTGGAACAACATAGAAGAAACTGAAGTATCCCTCATAGCAAGGCACATTCCTTTCCCTCTGGCTATTCTAGCATAGCACAGAAATATGGTCACAGAAAAGGCCATATGGGAAAGCCTACTTTCCCAGGTGAGCACAGGTGTGGCAGCCAAAAACCCATACTTCATGCCTTGCTGTCACTGTCTTTAAATGTTCAAGACTTCAGCCATGCAAAGAATCTGGGTTTCTATCAGAGATCCTCTTCTATGAAACAGGAAGTGCTAATCCTGACCTGAACTACCAGGCACACTGGTAGTTCAACATACAGCAGCCAGCTCCTATCTCTTTATTACTAATGATCAACAGAAATCTTTTTCTTTGGTCCCTTGTGTGCTAGGGACAGAACCCAGACCCTCCTACATGCTAGGAAAATATTTCACCTCTGACTTACACCCTACCCTAAACACTCCAAATCTTTAACCAGAAGGTATAGAGCTATAGTAAATAACAAAGCAGGCCTCCTCCCTCCTCAGTGTTCTCACATTCACCAATGAGTAGTCCAAATCTACACCCCACCACTTTGTCATCAAAACATCACCTCTTTCCCATTAGCCACCAGAAGAAATGTGACCTAGCAAACTTTACCTTAAAGCATCTATTAGCTCATACACTTTCTGCACTTCCACTCGAAGGTCATTGGCATGCTCCAGACTGTAGGTCGTCTCCCCAGCACTAAGGAGAAATCATAAATGTTAAATGTTTGACCTAAATTTCATGGTGCTACCTTGGGAGCACAGTGTTTAAGGTCTCAGAGACAGGTGGTTAATTCTAAGGCATTTTAGACTCATGGAGACAATGCAGTAATCAAGCAGAAGTCACTTTACTGTGCAGACACCTCATGGACAGGCCACTGCCCAGGTGTCTGAGAACCACTTGGTTTGGTTTTATTTTTAAGATTTATTTTACTATTTTTAGGCATGTGTATGGGTGTGGGTACTTTGGAAGCAAAAAGTGTCAGATCTCCTAGAGATGGAGTTACTGGAATTTGTGAGGTTATGAGCCACCTGGAACCTAACTCAGGAAGAAGCAGTACATGTTCTTAACTACTGAGCCGTATCTCCAGGCCCCAAACACCAGCTCTTAGGCTCAACAGAACAAATGCAGCTGAGTTCACTCTGACTCACTTTTCTTGAGCAATCTCTCACTGTATCTCATAGGATGCATAAAGTGACTTAGTAAATAAGCCAATGGACCCATACAAGAGCTGGAAGTTGCTTGGCTTTTTAAACTTAGCTACCCCTTAAGAAGAGTAACTATGCAGTGGGTGGGAATCCTGAGCTACCCAACAGTCTACCTCATACACAACTGCCCCACAGTCTCTCTCTCTCTCTCTCTCTCACACACACACACACACTCTTGCCCCACACTCTGCCTCAATACAAACAACTGCCCCACAATCTGACACACACACACACAAACTGTCCCACACTCTGCCTCACGCCTCACACTCTATCTCACATACACACACAACTGCCCCACACTGACAACACACACACACACACACACACACACACACACACACACACACACACCTGCTCCATAAAGGAGAAAACCTAGACTCCAAGTCCAGCAGAATGGGATTAGCTGCCCAGGGTGGAGAGGCGATATCAGAAAAGATCGGATGCAGCTTACCCTAGAGAACAGAATCATCATCTTATGCATTATAATTATTCGTTTGTAAGCTTGTCACCCAAGCTTGCCTGACTGCTAAACCCCAAGTGCCATAATAATGGCTTTTCTTTTCTTTTTGGTTTTTCGAGACTGGGTTTCTCTGTGTAGTTCTGGCTCTTCCTGGAATTCACTCCGTAGACCAGGCTGGCCTTGAACTCAGAAATCTGCCTGCCTCTGCCTCCCAAGTGCTCGGATTAAAGGCGTGCGCCACCACTGCCCAGCTCTTTTCCATGTTCTTGGTGATGAACTTTTGGCCATGAGCACAGCTCAGCAGCTTTCTCAGCTCTAACCAGCTGCAATCAGTCTCATTATCAACTAGCTACCCAACTCTTTATGGAGGCAGCTGCAATCAAAGTAAGCATTACCAAATGCACTGTGTATAAAACAATTCTGGCTTGAAAAAAATGGAGTGTTCTATCATTGGAGAACGCAATACAGTAGCTACATCATCTTTCAACCACAAAATTTACAAAAAACAGGAGACTAGAAGTAAGAGCCAGGTGGTGGTGATGGCGCACTCCTTTAATCCCAGAACTCAGGAGACAGAGGCAAGTTGATCTCTGAGTTCAAGGCTTGCCTGTTCTACAGAGCAAGATCCAGGTCAGCCAGAGCTACACAGAGAAACCCTGTCTTGAAGAAAAGAAGAAAGAGAAGGGGTGAGGGGTGGGGAGGCTTTGTCTGGTTTGGATTTTGTTTTTCTTTTTAAATGGAACATGCTGAACTCCTCAGCTTCGGGGATCCTGTCACTGCTTCTTAAGTAGCTAGTATCTCATAGAAAATCAAAGTTATCTGAGGCCTGAAATCACTCTCACGGTCTCCACCATGTTACTTTTACTTCCTCAGGGGCACTGTCATGCTGGAGTTAGCCTGTTCAACTCTTGCTCCCTTGATGATGGTCCACAAGATAGGCATTATGTCTGTCTGCTCCCTCAGTCAGAACAGAAGGAGAATGGTGTGTGGCACAGAACTAATGCTCACAGAGCATCTGCTCAGTGAAAATAAATGAAGTGACGTGAAACCCAGGAAAGCTAGTCTCTGGAGGAGCACTGGAAGTTTACCATTTGGAAATGTGCTCAGGTTGGGCTGTCCCCACCAGCCAGGTAATGTGAAGAGGTGACATGAGCCTGCACATATCATAAATATATGCACCATACATACTCAGTAAATACATAAGAAATAGGTGGTGGCCACAAGTGTTAGCCAGGGGGTGGAAAAAATTATAAAATTCCAGAGGAAGAAATACCCACACAGGAACATAATTTTGCAGTCTCTCAAAAAATTAAATGCAGAGTTACCATAAAAACTAGCATAAGTAGCTGGGTGTGGTGGCACACGCCTTTAATCCCAGCACTCGGGAGGCAGAGGCATGCAGATTTCTGAGTTCGAGGCCAGCCTGGTCTACAGAGTGAGTTCCAGGACAGCCAGGGCTATACAGAGAAACCCTGTCTCAAAATACAAAAAACTAGCATAAGTTATACTCCCATATACACACATGAACATGTGTATGTACACACTCACACACAATTATAAAAGGTGTTCTATTCCTGGCCAGTCATGTTGGCTTATGTCTGTAGTCCTAGTACTTGGAGGTGAAGACAGGAAGATCAGATGTTCAAAGCCAGTTTCAACTATAGGGTGAGTTTGAGACCAGCCTGAACTACATGAGAAGGCATCTCAAAAACAGAAAAATTTAGCACCAAAGAAGGAAAAAAAAAAAGTAAAAAGATACCTGTCTCCATTGTCAGGTAGTGAAGAATTGGCCTCCCCAGCCAGATCATATTTACCACTGATTCAGAAAAAACAGAGAGGAGTGGCTTACTTTAAGGATGCTGCCATCCTGATGTATTCGGGAGCTTTCTGGTCAACTTTCTCCATGCAAAGCCGAAGTTTCTAAGAACAAAAGAGAAGAGATGAGTGCTGCACTGGAGACAGAAACTGTGACCTAGAAGCAACCCTACATCAGAGACATATATAAAAGGGCACTTTTAAAACACTGGGGGTTTTGTTTTGTTTTGCTTTATACTCCCTTATTGTTAGTTCCTTATTTTCCAAGCATAAACACAGGGTGACCCTTTGACCAGATGGTTTTGAGAGGCAGCCTGTCAGAGTGCGATGTATCTAGACAGGGAAGAGGAATCAGCCACTATGCTCTGCCAGGTGATGCCAGCCAATGATACTAGCACATGGCACTGCCAGGGCTCTCTTCAAAAAGTAGGTAAGTATACATAATGCCTAGCTACAAAAAAGAGATACCAGGTCACAAACTCCATGCAGGATAGAGGATAGCTACAGCTGCAGCTGAGAACTGGTTTGACACCACCTCTGGCAGTGATAATATTACATGGCAGTACAGAAGCAGCCATCATGACCTGCAAAGATATTTGGTGGCCATGTAGTGATCACTGAGAATACACGCTTTTCCTTGTTTAAGAGTTTTTGCTCATGGTGTTTTCTCTGCCTAGGCAGATCCCCCGTTCCCAGTATCCCTCACTTCCCCATTTGTCTCCCAGACTAGTTCTCCTTAGTGCACACGGGCATGTCACCTGGTCATTAGGAGGCTGACATAGCCTCAGTCCCTAAGGTTTTTTCTTTTTTTCCACCTTATGTTCATTTATTTTTGTTTGTTTTAAATAAAGCCTTACTATGTAGCCCTGGCGAGTCAGGAAGTTGGTATGCAAACCAGGCCGTCAACAAACTCAGGGATCTACCTTTGCCTGCCTCTTAAGTGCTGAGATTACAGGGGTATAATACCATGCCCTAACCCAGATGTCCTTTGCATACTCTAGTTCTTCTTGCATGCCAACTAATTTTAGAAATGTACTGGAAATGGAACAACAAGAGCTCTACCACAGAGCCACATCCTCTTCTCTTATTCTCAGTGTGCCTCCACTTAGGTGCTCTGGGATCACTGGAGGCAATGAAGATTAAGGCATTTGAGACTCAGAAGAGACTCTCAGCTGATAGGCAAAAAACATAATCCCTGAAAATGCATACAAGCTCAAGCTGATAAAGACTGAAACTCCCAAGCGGGTCACCCAGGATCCTTGCAACCCATGGTTTACTACACCTTCAGCTTCTGTTTTCTCCACAGTGCCTGGCCATGCACAGGACAACTACCCTTCCCACTTGTCTTGGGTGTCCTTCCTTTCAAGTGGGTAAGGGAAGGTAGGAAAATAAGTTTGTTACTACATACCCAGGATGACTATGACTCACCCAGGGCCCTAATTAGGAAATCATACCATGGCCCTGGGACGGGAAATGACTCAAGGGAACAACTTCCCAGAGCATTCTCTAGAATCTACAAGCAGGCAAACAGCCGAATCTGTCTGGCATGTGTCAGTCACCTCGTAGAGCTTCACGATGTCAGGCGTGTGCTCCTTCTCGTCCATCTGCTGCTCTCGCTTGAGCAGCTTGTCCTTGCAGTGTGTGCAGCAGCGGATGCGGTCATCATCCTTCTCATCCAGGACTGAGCTGACACTGCTCATGCTGCTGATGCTTCCCCGGCGGGAGCCATGGACACTGTTAGGAGACTGGCTGGGGCTGGTGTGGGTGCTCAGGGAGTCCTTGCTGGCACTGGTGAGCTTATCTACAAACCACAACAGACAGGTAGCAGTGACCCCTCAGCAGCCACTTATCCCACACCTGCAACTGTAGCACTCAGACCACAGATGCGACTTGGAAAATAGGAATAGCAAGCTTCACCTCTGGACAAGAAGAACCTACTCTAGCATCAGGGGTGAGACTCTGGTGGGAAAAGAAGCCATCAAGTCCAAATAGCTTATGATAACCTGTCTTTAGGCTCAGAAGTCTTTACCTGGCCATCCCATACCTATACCACATTCCTTTGCCCCATTTCCCCAAACAATCCACTCTCTAGAGACTTTCCTTCGCAGTCCTCATATCAGTCTCTAGCATCCAGTTGTCACTCTCCATTCTCTAGGACACCTTCCCTGGCTCCCACAAACATCTGCCCTTCATTATCATCTCCCATTACCCATTTGGAGCACATTCCTTTTTCTCCTGTCCAACACCTTTATGTACATAGCTGCCCTGGAATCTGCTACTGTTTAGTAAAAACTGTGTCTTACACTCATAGCCCTAACATAGCCATCAAGGCCACCTGACAGACTCTGCCCAGGTAATAAGCCAAGAGCAGAAAGGTGAACAGTATCCTGAAAGGGGGTAGGTCTCAAGGAGAAAGGGAAGTATCAAGGTAAAGTGAGGAGACACAAGAACTAGACATAGAAAAGTGACTTTGCCCCCATGTTGTCCACAGGCCTCATAGCCAGGTGTGTACAAATAATAGAACTCTTTGGTGTTGCTAATCTGTGCTAAGGATGGACCCCAGATTCTTGACCATGCTAGGCAGATGCTCATTCACTGAGCTGTACCCTAGCCTTACATCAGCCATGTGTAAGCAGCTGATTCATAAAGTACTGGAGTTTCTCATCCCCCTCCACTTTACAGCCTTGTTCTCACCCTCATCCTGCACACTTTCCATTGCAAGTCTCTCTCCTTAAACCTACTCAGCTCTGCTCTACAGAGTGCCAGGATTTCTTGATGTTCTTTATGACTCTGCCTAGGACACCACCCTCCGCCACCCCTTTACAACCATTCTCTTTCAAGGTACTTCTCTAACATCACTCGCAGATCCTACACATCCATGATTCCTTTCCCTGGGGCCTCCACAGTGCTCAGAACGTCTATGACACTAGTTTTTTTCTGTGACAGGGAGACTTTCTAGGGAGAGGGACAGGCACTCTGCTCACTTTTCAAAACTTCTTCCAAAAACCTCACCTGCCCTTCTAGGCAAAGGTGACAAAAAGAGCTGCCCCATCTCTCCTTTATGAAGCAATGTGGGTGAGTCTCTATCTCCTCTGCTAGATCTGGAGTTCCTTGGGGAAATAGGCAATGCCTTACAGACCAGAAACATTCAAATAATGCTTGTAAGCCAATCCAGCTCCCACTTGTTTCTGTTTAGCTCTTACACTAAGTATGCTTTTTACTCTTTCACTTTTGGTTTGAGTCAGGATCATCTCACTCTGTAGCCCAGGCTCAAACTTAATGATTCTTCTTCAGCCTCAGCCTCCCATGTGCTGAGGTTACAGGCAGGAGCCACTAACCCTGGGTTGTTTTACATTTGCTTGTTTGGTTTTACTTTGAGACCAAGCTTCACTACGTAGCCCAGGCTAATATTAACCATGCTGGGACCTTCTGATTCTGCCTCCCAAGTGTGCATCCACCCAGATGTTTAAGAAGTTGCTCCTTTCTTTTTAAACTAAGAAAAATGGGAAGAGACTGTGTGTGCCTTACAAAGTCTAAAAAATAGATACTATTTGATCCTTTATTTAAAAAAAAAAAATCTCAGGGCCAGATAGTGATGGTACACACCTTTACTCCTAGTACTTGGGAGGCAGAGACAGGCAAATCTCTGAGTTGGAGGCCACCCTAGTCTACAGATCAAGTTCCAGGACAGTTGGGGCAATACAGAGAAATCCTGTCTCAAAAAACAAAAACAAAAACAAAAACAAAAACAAAAACAAAAACATACAAAGAAACAAAAATCTCAGGGCTAGAGAGATAGATCATCAGTTAAGAGTGCTTGCTGCTCTTGCAGAGGACCCAGGTTCAGTTCTCAGAACCCATTTAGTAGCTTACAACCATCTGTAACTCCAGTTACAGGAGATTCAACACCCTTTTCTGAAAAAAAAAAAAAAAAAAAAAAAAAAAAAAAAAAAAAAAAAAAAAAAAAAAAAAAAAAAAAAAAAAAAAAAAAAAAAAAAAAAAAAAAAAAAAAAAAAAAAAAAAAAAAAAAAAAAGAAAGAAAGAAAAAGAAAAAAGCTCACCAGCCTGTTACAGGCTACTATATCCTTAGGATCTAGCAGTGTTTTGGCTGCAGTGAGCTTAATGAACTCAACAAGTAGATGAAGATTCTGTGGACCATTAACTAAACAAGTGGTCCCAAGGACCTAGGCACACTCACTAGTTCCAAAAGAGATCAGGGCCCAAAGCCCACAGTCACATAACCTACGTGCTAAGGGCAGGCCAATGAGCTCCATACACTTCTTGCACATGATAGATCCACAGAGGCGGCAGTGGTGACGGCGGTTCCGGATGCTGAATTTATTCCCACAGTCTGGACAGAAAGGAACATCCTGGTCATTGACCCAAGGCACCACGGACTTTTCTATTGCTTTGGAAGAACAAACCAAAAAAAGCAGCTCAGCATTCTGAAGTTGTTTTCAGGGAGAAAGCCAAAAAGGAATGACCGTGAGCAAAGGTCTGGACTTACCTCTTATTTTTGAAGTCTCAGTATTTGCTCTGTCAAACGCAGTAAGCTAGGCGGGAAAACACATGCCAAATGGAGTTAGTCACTTGAGGGACACTCTCTATACTTTTTGCCACTCACACTCAGCAAGAAATGTATGTTCAAATTTCTTAAGGCTCACTGGTCAACCCCAACCCTAGTTATCAAAACAATTTCATTAGGGAATGTTAGTTTCATATCCAGAAGGAATCTCTTGTCATTTACCAGTTTCGCCAATAAACAGGTGGACAGGGTGGGGTATGGGAGCTGCTGAAAGCAATGGTGAACTCCTGACTTTCCAGTCTTCCTAGAAAATAAGACTAGCCACATACTTTTGTCCACAAAGTCCACATAAAGAACATCCCTAGCTTGGGACTTAGTTGGTGGCAGAATGTTTGCTGGGACACCACAAAAGTGAAAAAGGGGACTATACCTACAAATGCCCCATAATCTAGATACACAGCGAGTGTATCAGTTACACTTTAATCCCAGCATTTGGGAGGCAGAGGCAGGTGGATTTCTGAGTTCGAGGCCAGCCTGGTCTACAAAGTGAGTTCCAGGACAGCCAGGGCTACACAGAGAAACCCTGTCTTAAAAAAAAAAAAAAAGAAAGAAAAAAAAAGAAAAGAAAAGAAAAGAAAAGAAAAGAAAAGAAAAGAAAAGAAAGGCTATCTTAGATACTCCATGACACACAACAGCCCTAGCCCCAGCTCAATACTCAAGAGCTGGACCCTGCTTTTGTATCATCATCAAATGACATTACACAATGTTCCCACTGAGTGACTCTGTGGGGCAACTCCAGAAGTTTTACGGCAGCAAGTGGAGGTGATGGGCATAAAAGGGGAGGTGGGCACTTCGCAGGTCTATCAGCATGAGACATTCACATCAGGAAGGCCAGCCAGGCCAGCTGCCCTCAATGCCCTCTGCAGCTCTCAGAATCAGATACTCATTACTTACCTAACACATGCTACAAAAATTGGGATCTCTACAAAATATGTACTTACAAAATAAAACTACAAAATTTACCTTTTCCAACCTGATTATTAATTTATTAACTTCAACAACATAGTGGTCAATTCTTGCAGCACGATGTTTTTTGAAGTCAGAAAGATGGCTTCTCATAGCACCTAAAGGGGAAGAGAAGATTAGAGATATGTTCACGGATTATGATGGAGCCTCTCTAGATCCTCAATGAATTGTAAAGGAAAAAGAAAATCAGTATTCTAGAACCGTAACAAAATTTTAATAACTAGAAAGGAGATGAAAGGAATTTCATTACAATGTTAACTCTGGCTCTTGGAGACCCAAGGTACAGCATGAGAGACCTCAAAGCATAGCAAGTAAGTTCTTACTAGAATTAGCCTGAGTGCAAATTTTAATTCTGATATATATATACTATGTCACTTTAGACAAGTTACTTGACTACTTTTATGACTTAACACAATGCAGCTTTTTGTCAAAATAAAAATAGTCCCTTTTCAAAAGCAGGGGATGGAGGGGGAGTTAGGGGGATAGGGGTGGGAAGATGGATGGGGGGTGAGGGGGGGGTGGTTCACACCTTTTTTTTTTTTTTCTTTGGTTTTTTCGAGACAGGGTTTCTCTGTATAGCCCTGGCTGTCCTGGAACTCACTCTGTAGACCAGGCTGGCCTCGAACTCAGAAATCCGCCTGCCTCTGCCTCCCGAGTGCTGGGATTAAAGGCTGCGCCACCACGCCCGGCAGGTGGTTCGCACCTTTACTTTAGTCCCAGGGAGTGGGAAGCAGAGGCAGGCAGATCTGAGTTTGATGGTAGCCTGATCTACATAATGAGTTCTAGGATAGCTAGGACTACACAGAGAAATCTTGAGAAATCAAAATAATTACTATTAGTAATAGTAGTAGTAACAATAATATTAAACCCTTCTCAAAATGGGGGTCTGGAACCAGTAAGTATGTATGCCCTTAGTACAGTTAAATGGATACTTTCCTCAGTTTAACATCTAAGACCTAGCAGAAATGTTCCCAATACAAATGGAACCAGGTAGTATTTGACCTCAGTGTATCTGAAACATCTGAAACATACATTGCCACACTCATTTTTTTGTAGTGAGGACACTTAAATCCTACTTGCCTGGCAATTTAAGGAGTACAATACGTCTTTACTTATGGTTATGGTGTTGTAACATAGCTGTACTATACTTATTTGAAGCCTCTATTGACCATCTCCACACGGTGCTCTTACTCATTCATGTCTATCTTTCCTAATCATACACTGATTTCTAAGTTTTAGTCTAGAAGTCTTAGGGATAATTATAAATAATAACTTCTAAAATTTCCATTTGACCATCCACAATTTGCATTTCTTTCCATTGTTTAATTGGGCAGGTTCATCAGAAAACCACTCTAACAATTAGGACTGTGGCAATTAGAAAGTAATCTATCGGGCTGGAGAGATGGCTCAGCAGTTAAGAGCACTGACTGCTCTTTTGAAGGTCTTAAGTTCCCAGCAACCACATGGTGGCTCACAACCATCCGTAATGAGATCTGACACCCTCTTCTGGTGTGTCTGAAGACAGCTACAGTGTATTTACATATAACAATAGGAAATAATCTATCACAAAGTATTAAAATTCACTTGTCTAAAATTTCTCCTTTATGCTTCTGATCAGCTTTCTTTTATTCTTTTCTTTTTTTTTTTTTTTTGGTTTTTTTTCGAGACAGGGTTTCTCTGTGTAGCCCTGGCTATCCTGGAACTCACTTTGTAGACCAGGCTGGCCTCGAACTCAGAAATCCGCCTGCCTCTGCCTCCCAAGTGCTGGGATTAAAGGCATGGGCCACCACGCCCGGCGCCTGATCAGCTTTCATATATGATTCATAATTGCTGATATATATCTGTAGTGTAAGTAGACCTCTGAATCATGGCCAGAGTAGCTCCATTTTGCAGTAAGCTACTGTCTGTCTGACTACAGCAAAACAGGCCATCCTTCCTATGGATAGACATTGCTTGTTAAGACCAGCAGAATCCCCAACTGGAACAAGGACATGGTACACATAAGCATGGTATGCCATCAGTTTTGTCTCTGCCTTACGTCATCTGAACCTACAGCCACCACTACTTCTTCAACCCTAGATAGTGCTCTGAATCCAGCTTTGCATTAACTCTGCTATAGACTAACAGACATATAAAACAAAGGCTTGGGGCTGGAAAGAGGGTTCAGGAGTTTAAAGAACACCATGCTCTTGCAGGACCCGAGTTCAGTTCCCAGCACCTATAATTCCAACTCTAGGTATTCTGATATCCTCTTTTGGACCCCATAGGCAACTGGAGACAAATGTGTACACACTCACACACAGACACACACAATTTAAAAAAGTAAATAATCTTTAAACAATAAAAATAAAACAGTATCTTGATGGGCAGGGGGTTGGGGCTTTTTGGTGATGCAGCTTCAACTCACCCATGTTACTGTAAATAATATCCAATAAACTCATTTACCTCACCAAACTGGACTGGTGGGAACTTTCTTTGCTCTGTCTGCAACCTCCTTATTTGAAGTGAACAGATGTTTCTTTTACAAGTCCCCAGAAAGTCATGTAACAATAGCTTTACTTATAAAGCCATTCTCTTCTACAGTGATAAAAATGTTTTTGCATACTCACAGAGAGCAGCCACTGAACACAGAGGGATACTGCACAGCTGAAGAGCATGTAGGTTTTATTTGATTCATTAATGAAATTTCAATACCTACATATGGCTAATGGCTACTGAACTGGATAACGCAGTTCTAGGATTCAATACTACCTTCCCCAGTGGTATTAATAAAGATGTAACCAGTGACCCTAGTCAGTGCCCCTTTCTTTCTTAGGGCCTTAATTTTCTCATGCAATTTTTCTAAGATTTGCTTTTATTAATTTTATGTGTGTGTGTGTGTCTTTGTCTGTGGATGCCATGTGTGTGGTAGCAGTCAGAGTAAGCTGTCTCACAAGGGTTCTGACCACTATGGAAGAAACATGACATGAGAAAAGTGAGCTGCACGTGCCTCTCACTTGTCAAATAACCTGAAAGGACACAGTATCTGTTAACAGGGTCTGAGGCTAGGCTGACACAGGAAAGCCCCAGAATGATGACACTTTGCTGCTATAGTTCCTTGAAATAGAGACACTCAAAGGAAGGCACACATACAAAGCATTTACCACAGTGCTTAACTTAAAAGAGATCTCAACTCTTTCCCTTCCATTTTCTCTCCTTAGTAGGACATAAGGCCGATAAGATGCTTATCTCTGAGGGTTTACTGATGCTTTCTCAGTCAGCTCCTAGAACATTGCCTAAAACAGTTAAAGGAGGAGGGTGACCTGTTGGGAAGGAGGGGTTCAGTGGGAGAGGGAAGGGATAAGAGAGATTGACAGAAGAGGGGTGTGAAGACTAGTCTTGGCTGTCAACTTCACAGTATCTGAATCAACTAAAATCCAAGATGCTAGGCACTCCTGCGAGGAATTTTCTTAGATTATTTGAAACAAGAAAATCTGTCCTAAATCTGGGCCACATCTTCTGGTGGAAAAAGGAACTTTACTTTTTAGCTTGTTGCCTCAATGGCAAATGCATCCATCCTGTTGCTGCAGCAGGTACTAAATCCCAATTCGTTAGGATTCCAACACAGACTGAAGAACAGCAGCTCTCCAGGAATCTACCAGATTGTGACTACAGAGACTAACAACTACGAGTTTCAGCCTTTCAGTCTTATTTTTTTTAATTAATTAATTTATTTAATGTATGAGTGCTCTGCTGCATACACATCTGCCTGCCTGAAGAGGGCATCAGTTCCCCCATAGGTGGTTGTGAGCCACTGTGTGATTGCTGGGAATTGAACTCAGGACCTCTGGAAGAACAGCCAGTACTCTTAACCACTGAGCCATCTCACCTGCCTTTCAGTCTTGAGACAGACATTTTTGAACTACCAGGAGCATATTCTATCTGTTCCTTTAGAGAGAGAGAGAGGAAGAGAGAGAGAGAGAGAGAGAGAGAGAGAGAGAGAGAGAGAGAGAGAGAGACAGAAAATTTCAAAATTGAAAAAAAAATTACCTAAAACAGGGTAGATACCTCATAAGCATTGAATGAATTAATAAATGTTCTTACCAAGCTCTTGGGGTTCCCACATGTAAGGATCAACCCCTCCATAACTGAATGATTCGTATCCCTGGGTCCCTGGTTCCACTCGATCATCTCCTTCTCGTTTCAACAACTTGTTCTTTGCTTTCCTAGCCTTCTGAACAAGATCTTGAAGAAATAAAACAAATAGCACAAATTAGCCCAAGATTTTATAAAAATCAACCTTATTTTTAAAATGAACAAGAATATTCAGATCCCAAAAGAGATACAGCAGTAAGTAAAGACCTTCTTACCAACCCCACAGAAGTCAGTGCCAGCAGAATGCTGTTCATGTTTCCAACATACAGGCTAAGTTACTGCTCGCTCCCAAGTTTATGTCTACCTAAACATAAAGAGCCAAATCGAATTCAATGAGGAAACCAGGATGGTAGATTTCTGTTTTCAAACAGGGTCTCTCTATGTAGCCCTGACTATCCTGGAACTTGGTACATAGATGATACTTACCTTGAGCTAGCAGACATCCAGCAATGCCAACAAGATTAAAGGTGTGTGCTACCATGTCTGGCACACCTCTTCATTTTGCAAACAAGACTGAACTATCCTAAGCAAAATGGCAGTTTGTGCCATTTAACCACTTAATAATAAAGGGACTGTCTGGCAGAGTCCATGTAACCTTTCCAAAAGAGCCCAGTCAACCAATCCATGTATCTTTGAAAACAAAACAGAAACTACAGTCAATTTTCAAACACCTTTTCCTCTGCCTACTGTAACAGGGCTTAAATACAGCTGACCAGAGTCAGGGCTCAAACTCACAGACACCTTTCAGAAATGCTAAGTTGATCTTGTCTTTTAAAACTGCCTCAAAGAGGCAAGCAAGTAAAATAGCTCAGCAGGTAAAAAGTACTTGCCATCAAATTTGAAGACCTGTGTTTGATCACCAGAACCTAAATGGAAGGAAAGAAATTACTCTATTCAATTGTCCTCTGACCTCTACATATGCACCATGGCATATGCTCCAACCAACACAAAATAGATAGATAAATGTAACTTTAAAAACTGCCTTGGAAACCTGATACCTGTGTACAATATTTTGGTATTCCATCTCTTTTTGTTTATAAATATAACTGCTGTTAAGGCCTACATAAAATATTAAGGCCTAGATGGACTGTTAAAGGCTATTACCTGTCTAGCCTGCCATTTTGTGTTGTTACTAATATTATAAGGAAACTTTCTCATATGTTGTTTCTGCTGTTACTAAGAAACTTTCTCATATTCAAGTTGATTACATACTCAGTTATGTAACTATCACAAGTTGTACTCTGATCTCCACACACTGCCATAGTAGGTGTACCCACATCATACACTAAATAAATAAATGTAATAAAGTTTGAACCAGAAACATTAAAAAAAAAAAAAAAAAGGAACTCAACTGACAAAATTACTACTAGCAGTAAAGGAATATGGGTTCTTCTAAGTTAAAAACAAAAAAATAAAAAGATTTTTCTCCTTTTGTGTGGAAGCCGGAGCCTGGCAATCACTCTATGAACCATGCCCAACTCTGCAGAAGGCTCATCCTGGAAGACCTTCATAACTTTCTTTCTAAGAAGCATTTTCATGCTATGTATATCTCCTAGATTCAGTTTATCATTCTTTAAACAGTCTTTGATTTTCCCTCTTAAAAAGGTTCAGCTGGGCCAGGCATGGTGGCGCACACCTTTAATCCCAGCACTCGGGAGGCAGAGGCAGGCGGATTTCTGAGTTCGAGGCTAGCCTGGTCTACAGAGTGAGTTCCAGGACAGCCAGGACTACACAGAGAAATCCTGTCTCGAAAAACTAAAAAAAAAAAGAAAGGTTCAGCTGGGCACTGGTGGCACATGCCTTTAATCCCAGCACTTGGGAGGCAGAGGCAGGTGGATTTCTGAGTTCGAGGCTAGCCTGGTCTACAGAGAGAGTTTTAGGACAGCTAGGGCTACACAGAAAAAACCCAGTCTCAAAAAAAAAAAAAAAAAAGGTTCCTGGGCTGGAGAGATGGCTCCAAAGGTCCCAAGTTTAATTCTCAGCACCCACATGGCAGCTAACAACTGTCTGATGCTGTCTGCAGGTGTGCAGATGTGCATGCAGAAGAGTACCCATATCTACATAAATACATAAATAAGGAATTCTTTAAAAAAGAAGAGGCTGGAGAGATGGCTCAGCAATTAAGAGTACTGATTGCTCTTTTGAAGGTCCTGAGTTCAAATCCCAGCAACCACATGATGGCTCACAACCATCTGTAATGAGATCTGGTGCCCTCTTCTGGTGTGTCTGAAGACAGCTACAGAGTACTTATATATAACAATAAATAAATATTTGGGCCGGAGCAAGCAGAGGTCCTGAGTTCAATTCCTAGCAGCCACATGATGGCTCACAACCATCTGTACAGCTACAGTGTACTCATAAAATAAATAAATAAATCTTAAAAAAAAAAAAAAAGGAAGAGGAGAAGAGGAGGAGGGAGAGAAGGAGGACGTTCCTGTAAGGGTCTAGAGAAGGATCTGGAAGAGGTTTCTGTAAGGGGCTGGAGAGATGGCTTAATAGTTAAGAACATTTGCTACCCTTCAGAGGACCTGAGTTCAATTCACAGCATCCACAACTATCCGCAACTCCCGTTCTAAGACACTGAATACTCTCTTCTGGCCTCCATGGGCACCATGTATACTCGCCGTACATATATAGACAAGCAAAACATCCATATTCATAAAATAAAAATAATTTAAAAAGTAAAATGTTACCATGGAAGTCTGAGGACACCTCTAACCTTTCTACAAGCTGGCCTAACCAGGCTTCTGAGTAGCATGGTGTATGACTGAGGTCAACAATGCCAGGATAGGAAACTCTGACAGTTCACAGGAAGCTTAGATAATCTGTTTTAGGGTTTCTCCTCCACTACCCCCACCTAACCCTTTTGGAAATTGCAATGTATACTGTAATCAGAATAGAGGGCCTTTTACCATATGCAATGCCCCGTAGAAAAAGTTGCATTGGCCCTCCAGGTGGCAGAACACATGGGTTCCATGCCTATTTCTGCCAATTGCTGTGTGACTTTGGAAACATTACTAGACATTTCTGAGTCACACTAATCTAGAAAATGGCACTAAGCATGCTTCAGGAGGGTTCCTGAGAGAGTCAGGTGACATGACAATGCATATGAAAGAAACTGCAAACATTACAAAGCACTACCCTTTCCTGTACTCTCTTAGCAATTCTTGGTTCTGCTTCAGTGTCTAATCAGGAGTTTCTGGACAATCACAGCTCTGAGGACTCTAAAAACATCTGATTTCATCATGTCTTTGTATGAAAGTTTTAACTACTTCTGATCCACAGAGATGGGATAGAAAGAAGCCCTTGTTGCTGTAGATGTACATGTATCTGGCAGCCTTAAGCCCACCTGGGCACTTTTAGGGGAAAAAACAAAAACTAAATATTTATAAATAAATATAAATTAAAAAAAAAAGAAAGTTGCAACTGATGTTATGTTGATATATATTCAACAGGGTTGCTCTGTCCTGAAACTTAATCTGTAGACCAGGTTGTCCTTGAATTCAGAGATCCATCTGCCTCTGCCTCCAGAGTGCTAGGACTAAAGACAAAGGTATGTGCCAACACTGCCCAGCTCTTTTTTTTTTTTTTTAATGAACTGAAAAATGGAGAATGTAAGTCCAAGGACAAATATTTGGACAAAGAGCTCTAGAAATGCCATCTAGTGGTTCAGCCCTTCTCTCCACACAGTACAGACTATAAATCCAGTGCCCACACTCAGTCTCTTGTGGCCTCCAGAAATGCTACCAACTGGGAGATGCAACTTAGCTCGCTCATGGGGTGAGAGATATGACTTAGCTCACTAGGGAATTGAGCTCCCGAGGAGCAGGACTTATTTGGTGGTTAGAACATTAGGCACAGTCAATATTACCTTTGAAGATTTCTCTCTATAATTGGAAGCTTTTTTTAAAAAAATGAACTTTGGGGGTTGCTTTTCTCTGCCTTCAACTGTTACATTCCTTTTGGGGGCTGTGGCCAGCAGGGTGGAGCCGGCAAAGGAATGATGGCAGTAAGTTTAAATAAATCAGTGACTGGCAAATGGTGTGTACTAGGCCTCTACTTTTTAAGTGAAGGACAAGCATTGTTGCCCAAACCATCCGAGCTGAAGGCGAGAGAATCTGAGTTATCTAGTTAGAGACAGAAGATCATGGTGGTAAATTTGTTAGCATAAAGCTAGGCTTACTCCATTTGAGTAACTATCTCATCTCTCTGGTAGGCTATCTAATCTCTCTGAGTCTAGTATCCTAGCTAGCAAAATAAAACTCACAGTAGTAGAGCTGTCATGTAGATTAAATAAGGTAACTAAGGACCAGGCCTGGTAGTGCATGCCTTTAGCTTTCAGCACTCAGGAGGCAGTGAGCAGATCTCTGTGAGACCAGCCTACTGTTCATAGCAAGTTCTATGATAGCCTGGGCGACATAGAGACCTAGTCTCAAAACAACAACAACAACAAGTAAATAAATACACAGAGAATTAACAAGGCAGAACACAAGCATTAGATATCTGCTTGCTACTACTATTATTAGATCATAACCAAGTAAAAATATGAAAGCCTGTAAATCTATTCCATTAACTAAGGTCTCTTTAATAGAATGAAATGAGGAAGACCCTCGCTTCTTACTTTTAATTTGCCCTTTGACATCACGATCTTCCAAGTGTTCTTCCTCATAATGTGACTGAAGTTGATAGAAAGACTGAAGGTCCTTCAGGCACAAAGGGCACAGAAAGCCTTCCCTCACTTCCCCTGGGTCATCAAGAGACGCCATGGTTGTGCTTCTCTCAACCCCAGGAAGGCAGGAACCTCATGCCAAGTAAGCTTGATTCCTCCCGAGGGAGCAGGATTCTGGCAGTGTCAGCTTGAGCAGGCAGCACTCGAATAATTGGGAAGTGACATTGTGGCTTTGGATGAGATTTCCTCTCTTCAGCAGAAGGAATCTAAGAAAAACAAATGTCAACTGAAGCAAATGAGCAGTCAACAAAAGGTTTCTGTTTTTTCCACAGTTAAACAAAGGCACAAGTTTGTAACAGGATTAATGTTTGGTACAAGTTCGTGAAAACAAACTGTTTCTCAAATCCTTAGACCAAGATATGAGAACAGCACAGAATACACTGGTAAATCAATGAAGCAGGAAGTAGAGTCGTACAGAGAAGCAAACAGGATCCCAGGTCAGTTCCTTTAAGGCCATTTTAAATGGTCCAACCTCATTATTTGAGAGGATATGACAGAACTAGCACATAGTAAGCAAGTCCTACCACTAATTACACCTGGTCCCTTTTGTTGGTGTGAGACAGGGTCTTGCTAAGTTGTCTGGACTGGTTTGGGCTCACTTTGTAGCCTAGGTAGGCTCTGAACTTGCTACCCTCTTGCTTTAGACTTGTGGAATTACAGCCTTAAGCTACTAGCATGGCCAAAACCATGATTTCCACGTCATTTTAGTCACTAAGGAAAATATGTAACATACTTATCAATGAACAGTCCTTTTACTCTGCCACATATACTGAGCTCTCGGTAGTTGTTAGGCACATGTGCTAGAAATACAAAGTCCAGAAGCTAAGTGTAGTGTCTCATGACTATAATGCCAGCATTCTGGATGTGTAGGCAGACAGGAGGAACCTGAGTTGGAGGCCAGCCGGGGCTTCACAGTGACATTCTGTTTCAAGAAACCAAAACAAGATCTGGCAAGATGGGTAAAGTGTATGCCATTCTCTGGGTAAAGTATATCCCTCTAATTTGATTGCTAGGATCATCCTGAAAGTAGAAGTAGAAAATCAACTCCCAAAGGTTGTCCTCTGATCTTCATATATATACCAGACCTAAGTGTGCACACATCATACACACACACACACAAAAACCTTTTTAAACACCAAAAAGAAAAATAATAAATACAAACAATAAACCTTTCAACTTTCCCTTAAAGAAGAATATTTTAAAAAAATCAAGAGCCAGAGAGATGGCTCAGTGTAAAGGCACTTGCCACCTACCCTGAGTTTGATCACCAGAACTAAATAAAAGTAGAAGGAGAGAACACACTTCTGAAAGGTGTCCTCTAGCTTCCACACACACCTGTCCTCCAGCTCCTTCACACAAAATAAATGTATTTATTTATTTTTAAAGATTTATTTTATTTATTATATGTAAGTACACTGTAGCTGTCTTCAGACACTCCAGAAGAGGGCGCCAGATCTCGTTACAGATGGTTGTGAGCCACCATGTGGATGCTGGGATTTGAACTTATCACCTTCGGAAGAGCAGTCGGGTGCTCTTACCCACTGAGCCATCTCACCAGTCCAATGTATTTATTTTTAAATTAAAATGTAAAAAAAAAGAAGACACTAACCAGTGCAGCTTGGTGATATGTTCCAGCACGTTGAAAAGGCTGAGGCAGAAGGATCCTCACTTGAATCTAGGAATTCAAAACCAGTTTGGCCAACATAGCAAACTGTCTCTTAATTTAGATTAATGGATAGCTAAAATTAGTGAAAATTATATGTTGCATTTTGCATTTACAGTGAGTTGATGTGTTTACTAGATTTTATAAATCAGAAGACTGGGGCAGCAAGTCTGATGCTCTCTGCACTTCAACAGAAAAATCTGATATTTAAACATTTCAGAACTTACTAACTTAAATTTTCTGTCTTTTTTTTTTTTAAGATTTATTTATTTATTAGATATAAGTACACTGTAGCTGTCTTCAGACACCCCAGAAGAGGGCACCAGATCTCATTACAGATGGTTGTGAGCTATCATGTGGTTGCTGGGATTTGAACTCAGGCCTTAGGAAGAGCAGCAGTCAGTGCGCTTAACCGCTGAGCCATCTCTCCAGCCCAAATTTTCTGTCTTATTGGACTACAGCAAAGTCACTATTAATGTGACCCTGAAAGACTCCTAACCATTGAGAATGAGGATAAAATCATTTCACAGAAGTAAAGAAATCTGTTTCCAAAACCTTAGAGGCCACACAGCAAACAGAGGGAGAGTTTGTGTAACTAGAATTGTGGTGTGCTGCAGAGGGCACAGAGGAGGGTACCATCTGGTCCTCAAAGGTGAAGGGTGGCAGAAACTCAGAAAGTAAATAAATGGGACACTAGGTGCCTGTTATTTCCCTTAATTAAGAAATCTGACAGGCATGGGAGGCAGAGGCAGGCAGATACCTGTGAGTTTGAGGCCAGCCTGGTTTACATGACAAGTTCCAGGCCAGACATAGATACATAGTGAGACCCTTGCCTTGAGATCAATAATAAATAAATAAATAAATAAATAAAGAGACTACACACATGCAGACCAACCCAGGAAAGCATCTGAGACATCACTTAAAACAGTCAGCCTCAGGTCCGACCGGTTCTCTCCCCAGCCAGTGGCTGACAGGATTCTCTGGGTGTGACAGCTGCCTCCTCCCCGCCTGCACTTATCCTGAAGAAAAAGTCAAACACAAGTCGTCCCCGTGCACCCTGGCCACACATCGCAGCTCAGTTCTCACCCTGGAGAAACGCCCCTTACTCAAGGCAGGCTCGCGCCAACATGCCTTCACAGCAGCTGCCTGGGGTGCCATAGCCTATACACAAGTGAAGTGACTAAATACAAGACCGCAACCGGGGAGGAGAGCCTGGGTTTTTCGCCATCACCACGAGAACTCGGTGGTCTGGCGCAGTATCTAACACACACACAGGGGAACGGGATAATAGGGATCCGTGAATGAAGTGGGGGAGCCTGACATAAAGTCACTTAATTAGGCGCCACCACAAACCACCGACATCGATGCCGCAACCAGAAGCCCAGTTGTGCAAACTCTCGCCTCCAGACTGGATTGAAAAACCCAGCCCGGGGGCTCTGTAGAGGTCCGCACGGCCACGCGCACCCGCGGGACGCGACTCTGCGGACACCACGCAACATGTCACGGCGCGGGCAGAGACCCGCGCGGCGCCGAGGCCCGCAAAGCCTCCTCTCCCGACCGCATCGTCATCTCAAACCACACGTCACACCCACCTCGGTCACCGCCGCGCTCTCTGCGGCAGCTCCGAACAGGGCGACACCCTTCCTCACTCCCTGCGGCTTCCGACAGGCAATCGGCAGCCTATTCTCCACCTCCGGTTCCGACTGCCGGCCTGCGGCGTCCCTCAGAAACCCGCGGCAGCCATCGCTATCGGTGGCTCGGGGCTCGACAGGCGCACGGGGCAGAAACCGGAAGACAGACTGACAGGCGGAGGTCGAGCGCCGAGTCCTCGAGTGTACTGAACCTGGAAGAGGATGCTGCGCACGCGCTGCCGCAACGGGGCGGGCCCAGTAGGAGGAGGTGGAGCGTGGTAACTGCGAAGTTCTCTCAAGTCCTAGCAACACATCGCAGGCTTCTTGAAGCTCATCACTCGCCCTTCACTCACCCTGTAGGTGGGGAAACTGAGACTGTGCCTGCAGCGCTAGCTTTATTCAGAGACCATTAAAAAGTTTCTGAGATTTTTGGAGAAATGCCTTAATACAGTGGTTGTTCTTCCAAAGGACCCAGGTTTGAAAAACTGCTTGTCTGCTACCTATATGCCCTCTTCTGGCGTCCATGGGCTCTGCACATGACATGCAGGCAAAACACACATACAAAATTTTGTTTAAATTTCTTTTCTTTTCTTTTTTGGTTAAAAAAAAGTTTCTGAGTGTGAGAGACTAAGTTATGTTCAGCACGTTGAGGAGACATAAAGACGTGGAAATTGAGTCAAGGAAAGTATAGACGTTAAGTCATATCAGGGATTGGAAGTTGTCTCCTGAGCTCCTGCCTCCAAGAACATCTTACTTTGTGACTCTGAACGTGTCCCTTGCCTTCTGCTCTTAAGTTCTCCCACGTGCACACAGAAAGTGGGCCTCAAAATGGGCAGTCTGTTCTTATTTCCAAATTGGTAGCTATTTGTGTCTGTTTGGTTTTTGGCTTTATTGTTTGCCAGTGCTGGAATTGGAGGCCAGGGTCTCACACAGGATAGATAAATGCTATACCATTGAGCTACAGCTCAAAATCTGCTTTCTCTAAAATTTTGCACTTTGCAGAGAAAGGGACTCTTGTCAACATGCCTGTCTAGCTTTGCCTGTCACCAACCTCTGCCTTGGCACTCCCCTCCCCTAACACTCTCTCTCTCTCTCTCTCTCTCTCTCTCTCTCTCTCACACACACACACACACACACACAGAGAGAGAGAGAGAGAGAGAGAGAGAGACCCAGAATGAGGCAGAATCTGATGAGCATGATTATTTGAGGCCAGTGAAAGACCTCTTAATTCAGCCATGATTTAACCTGTCATCATTTACAAAACCAATATCACATTCAGACCTCATTTGTTTCCACAGCAATGGCAGCAAGCTGGGCAGTTTGTGGATAACTATGGAAGTCAGTGGATTGGCTGCTACTGCTGTATTGATTTTCATTTCTTAAGCTCTGGGAATGAAACTTTGCACATACTAGGTAGGCACTGGGCAGGCACTGGGCTGCACCTCTAGCCCTCTACTGAAACTTTATGAATGATAGTGGCATTCTGGGCATGACAGGACACACTTGCCACCTGAGTGCTTGAGAAGCACTGGTCGGAGGATCAGGAGATTTAGAAAGCCGTGTTACATAGTGAGAACAGGGACTGGGCTATTTGAGAGTCTATCTCCAAAAAACAAAACCAGGGGCAGGAGAAATGGATATTTATGGTTTTTTTTTTAAGATTTATTTTATTTATTATATGTAAGTACACTATAGCTGTCTTTAGACACTCCAGAAGAGGGCGCCAGATCTCCTTACGGATGGTTGTGAGCCACCATGTGGATGCTGGGATTTGAACTTATCACCTTTGGAAGAGCAGTCAGGTGCTCTTACCTGCTGAGCCATCTCACCAGTCCCGGATATTTATGGTTAAAAACAATTGTCACTCTTCTGAGGGTTCCAGTTAAGGCCCCAGCACCCACCCTGCAATCTGATGCCCTCTTCTGACCTTCATGAGCACCAGATATGCATGCGGTGCACACATATACACACAGACAAAACACCAATACATATAAAAATTTTTAGAAATGATAGTGGAACAGACCAGCATAGATCCATTATTGTTTATAAACAGTGCTTTCCTTATTTGGTCTCTGGACAATTCTATTACTGTTTCCCTTTTAATTATAATAATGAGTAATATTTATTTAGTACATGATAACTGTTCTATAGGTTTTAAACATCTCAAACTCATGCAATCTTATGAGGTACCAGTTTATGAAGAAGCTTCAAATGGAAAAGTTAAATGCCTTGCTCAAGACTCAACTTTCAGGTGAGAACAGAACGTTGTCATCTCGCTTTGAGGCCTTCACAATACTCACATTCCCTTCCCCATGTGAAGGCCTGACCTCTGAGATTTCCTGTATTGGTCCGCATCTTGTAGGCATCAAACATAGACTACGCCTAGACATGGTATTAAGAAAAAAGAAGCTGAAGGGGAAATGATGATGTGGGTAAACTTACATCCGAGGAAACTGAGCACAGCTCCCAAAGGGCAAACTGCACCCAACACCAGGCCCAGACCCCTGCCTAATGCTGAGAGCTGAGGTTGGCACACCCTGCTGATGACACATGGAAACATGATTGTTTATGGAAGGCCCTTACCTTGACCTGTAGAACAGGCAGATGGGGTGTTGGGCTAGGCTGTGTCAAAGGGAAGTATAGTGCACTTCAGAGGATAGCTCAGGAAATAAGCAGAGAGGGGCTTTTTTTTTTTTTTTTTTTTTTTTTACCGAGATGGAAACCTGAGTAGGGAGAGAGAAGTCTATAGCACAGGTGCTGGGACCCTCAGTCCTAGGTGCTCCTGAGGAGTGGTGCTACAGAGCTCAGTTCGGGGTCTCTAAACCCTCAGTCATCAGTAGCAGCAAACTTTACACTTTTCAGTCCAAGGGATTGAGACCTTGAACTGGTTCAAGATGCAGGGGTCAAGAATGCTTCCAGTGAGCTGGAAATCCTAACAGCTAGGAAGTGGAGGAAGGAAGGTCAGATGTTCAAGTGCAGCTGCAGTTCCACAGTTTGAGCTCAGCTTTGACTACAGCCGACCTTGTCTCAAATAACCAAATAACCAGCAAGGGCAGATAACTAGCCAACCAGCCAGCCAGCCAGCCAGTTGTCCAGCCAGCAGAGGAGATAGCTAAGTCAGTAAAGTGGGTAACCCTTAAACATGGGGACCTGTTTGGATCCCTAGCATCTACATTAAGATTAGGCCGCCAGGCGTGGTGGTGCACGCCTTTAATCCCAGCACTTGGGAGGCAGAGGCAGAGGCAGGTGGATTTCTGAGTTTGAGGCCAGCCTGGTCTACAGGGTGAGTTCCAGGACAGCCAGGGCTGCACAGAGAAACCTTGTCTCGAAAAACAAAACAAAACAAAACAAAACAAAACAAAACAAAACAAAACAAAAAAGATTAGGTGTGTCATGGCATGCCTGTAATAAAGTGGGTGTGGAGGAAGTACTTGATTCTTCTTCTCCCTACTGAAGAGGAAGAGACAGGCAGATCCCTGGGGCTCTTGGACAGCCAGTCTAGCCAAACTGGTGAGCTTCAGATTCACTGAGAAACCCTAGCTCAAAAAAAAACAATGTGGATGGTAAATAAGAAAGACACCCGATTTTGACCTCAGGCCTTCACATGCAAGCACATGCCTGCACACTTGCACACACACATACCTGCACACACAGTAGTAATTTTTTTTATTACAAGGGTATTTAGCACATACCAAGTGCCAGATAAATGCCAGTTAAAGGGTGCATCATGGGTCCCTGGCTTGAAACATCATTTATCATAGCATTGCCCCTAGATCTGAGAGGCCCAGGCTAGAGTGAGGCTCACTCTTCATAGTGGATATTGCTTGTTTCTTTCATGTGTATTTCTTCTCAAATACATTGAAAGCAGAAATAAATACTTAAAAGGTAAGTGGGAAAGATTAAGAAGTAAGCAAATCGCTGAGCATGGGACTAGCCCCTCAAGCCACCTCCTCTTCCAGACTTTTGTCCCCGGGTACACCCACTTGCTCATCTGAGGTTTAGGTTCACTATCTTTCACTGGTCCACTCAGCAAATCAAGCTGTGGGGAGGCATCCATCCCCCAGGCTCACAAGCCTTCTGCCTGAAGAACAGTTTGCCAGAGCTCAAAGCTCAAAGTCCAAGTCCAGGATAATCAGAGGGTAGCGAAGAGCGATACTAGCCACCAGAGGGTGCCATGTAGCCACTTAAGACCTATGCAAATGGCCCACGTTTCTGCGCAAGAGGTTTGGCTAGTCCATCTTTTCAGTCAGCTGCCTGTATCTAGCAGTGGAAAGCCAGCCCCTGACCCCTAACACACACACACACACACACACACACACACACACACACACACACACACACCCCTAAACTAAACTGTGGCCTGAAATAAGGCTTTCTGCAGTGGCCATACTGAACAGCAGATACATGCATGATATGCCACAGCACAACACACCTTCCTGTTCTGGACTTGACCAGCACCTTCTACTGAGCTTGGACATGTGTTTCTGTATAAAGCCCCAGAACAACCTGCTAGGCTTGGAGCCAGTAGAGTCTCTGAGCACCTCTGCCCACCCAGATGCTCTCTGGGTAGAAACCTTGTCCTTCTTTTGTTGGTTTGTTTTTGTTTGTTTTTCGAGACAGGGTTTCTCTGTATAGCCCTGGCTGTCCTGGAACTCACTTTGTAGACCAGGCTGGCCTCGAACTCAGAAATCTGCCTGCCTCTACCTCCCGAGTGCTGGGATTAAAGGCGTGCGCCACCACGCCCGGCTAACCTTGGCCTTTTTAATCCCTTTGCTCATCCCTATGTCCAATCCATCAACAGGTGCCTCCTGCCACCCTACTTTGAGTAGATCTGAATAATGTCCTCTCTCACAGCACTGCAGCCACCCTGCCATCTCTCCTGGGACTGCTGCAGCACCCTCCCTCCTGCCCTTCCTCTCTGACCTCTCCCTGTGCCACCTCAGTCAGACACACCCCCTCCTCTGTTCAGCAGCCCCAGGGGATCTGACAGGCTCAGGAGAAATGACCTTTGCCAATATTAGGGTGCTCTTGCAGGCTTAGGACCCTGGCTTGGACAAATGACTTCTTTCCCACTCTTTCTCTGCTGTTCCGGCAGATAGACTCAGGCTTGTTTACAAAAAGGCAGCAGGCAGAAGCAGATGAGGTCCCTTAGGCCTGAGTCCAGAGCTACAACAGTATCACTTCTGCTGGCCAAAGTAAGCCACAGGCCAGCCTACATTGAGACACTGAGAAATATAGACTGACCTCCTTCCAAGTACTGCAAAGATGGTTCCTTAGCCTTGGTCATGTTCACCCTAATCTCTCCTCTAATTCTTTCCAGACACACCACCATCTCCTCCTCAAGGTCTTCATGTGCTCTCCTTGTTTGTTGCTTTGTGTTGTTGTTGGTCTTCCAAGACAGGGTTTCTCTGTATAGCCTTGACTGTCTTGAAACTTGTGCTGTACACCGGGCTGGCCTTGAACTCACAGCGACCTACCTGCCTGTGACTAGCATTAAAGGCATGTGTCACCACCAGCAGGTTGCTTGTTCTTCTTTTCCAATAATCCATTCAGTCCAGTTTGTGCTGCCTATAAGCTCCTGGGTGGGGGCCATGTACTTGAGCATGACTGACCTTTAGGTGGCTACACCCTTAAAGAAAGCTGACTCTCACTCCCCAGAAACCATCACTTCTCCACAGCACCTCAGTTAGAAGGGAGACTTGTGAACTCTTTCCTCCTCCTTGAACCGTGGTCATCCTGTGCAGGCAGACCCTCTACCGACCAGTCTCTCCCTGTCCCTAGGTATATCCCCAGCCCCAGGATGGACACCAGCTGATATAAGGAATGGGGCAGGGCCCATATCTCTCTTGTGAGGGACAGAGACAGGGAGCAACCAGACCTCCTTGCTTTGTTCTGAAAACCCTGGGTTGTTTCTAATATCTAGGACCCTTGAACTGGGATCCTCCCATTGGGCACCACTCAGAGCCCATTTCAGACACATTTCTGCCAGGCTACATTGTGTTTCCTTTGCTTGGTGTTTTTATTTGGTTTGGAGATGAGACCCAGGGCCTTGCAAATGCCAGCCAGCCAGTACTCTCCACTGAGCTGCAGCCCAGCCAACAGATAGTCCCCCATTTATGTGCTGTTCTCCATTTCCTTGTCTTTGTACAAGCCCCTTCTCTGCCCCCGAATCCTTACCTTTCCTCCTGTTTACTCCTCACCGGGATAGACCCATTTCCAGTGTTCATTCGCTCCGCCCCTTCCCAGAGGAGGGACTCCATGTGAGGGAGTCCCAAGGACAAACGGTATAGCTCCTGAACAAACCTGTGGCCAGGAAAATAGACATTTCTTCAAGAGCCTGGCTGCTCCAATGCCGTCCCAGCTATGAGTGTTTGCAGGAGTTATTGAACCTGGTACACTTTCCTCTTCTTTAAAATGGGACTCTGAGGACCCAAGTGAGGACTGAACTACCGTAGGCAGGGCCATGGGGCCTGATACACAGTGAGCTATTCTTAGTACACCTTTCTCCTGCAGTTCGTTGGTTTGTGTTTGAACAGGGGCTGGCCTTGGGAATTATTTACTGAACTCCACAAGTTACGAATGACCCTTGCTTGTCATTAGTGGAACCCTGGATGGGAACGGGTGAGACTTGAGTCGTGAAAAAAATAGAAACGTCGATGAGTGCATTAAGCACTTTAATTAAAGCCTGCTCTTCACTCCTCCGTGATGTCTGACCACTGCCTTCAGCCCCCATTTCTATTTGACACCGGGTGACACTTCTGATGACCAGTATTGGGGGCCGCCCACTTCTGTGCTAGATAGTGGCTTCCCACGTGTCTCCTGGCCACTTACTTTAAATAGCATCCTCTGGTTAAATGTCTATCATAGAGCTCGGCTTATATAAGTTGACCAGCCTTCCCGCCCTCAGCTCAGAGTCCCAGTCCCTTCTCTCAGTGAAAGAGCTGAGGCTACTCCCAGGTGCCAGCAGAGGGAGCACAGAGCTACTGGGGTGCAATGCCAAGAGAGCTCTGATGCTGGTGTCAAACGCTTGGACTATTCTGGAAAGTAGACAGCTGTACCTGGGAGGCTGTAAACTCGCTCATGTGACCTCACTGTATAGCCACCATTAGAGCTAGCCGCCACTGAGTGAATTCCCCAGCCTCCCCCCCACCCTTCTCTCTCTCAAGCCTCAGAGGTTCCAGGCTTGAGCTGTGGCTAGATCTCTGGTCCTGTCTTTCAAGATCTATAAATTGCTTGTCATTTCTCTTGAAAACAATTCGCTTTCAAAAATGAACACCCCATTTTAGGTGTAAAATTCTAGGTTTGATATATTTGTTTTCTTTCTTTATTTAAGCTTGTATTTGTCTTCTTTTGTTTTTCTCTTTTAAAAATTAATGTATTTTGCCAGGTGTGGTGGCACCGCCTTTAATCCCAGCACCTAGGAGGCAGAGGCAGGCGAATTTCTGAGTTTGAGGCTAGCCTGGTCTACAAAGTGAGTTCCAGGAAAGCCAAGGCTACACAGAGAAACCCTGTCTTGAAAAAAACAAAAAAAATTAATGTATTTTATTTATTGACTGATTATTATAAATTCATTGTTATAATATATAACAACATATTATATTATTATACTGTTGGCTATCAAACCCAGGACTTTCACTTGGAAGTAAGTACTCTACCATCAAGCTAGATCCCCAGCCCTCCATGCCAGAGAATTCAGGCCTGTCCAGAGAGAGGCCAAAGTTGAGGGGGGAGGGATATAGTTGTCTTTGACAACTTTGTAGGTTCTTCTTTCCTCCATCTGTCTCCATCCTTTAAACCCCCTAACACTAGATAAGAGGGGGGAAAAGGATAGAGAGGAAAGGAAAGAGATCCCTGAATAAAGTCAGGGGCTAGAAAGGGGGTCAAGTTATCATTGGGCTTCTTCCTGCTCATTAGGGATGTCAAGTTCCTTGGAGCAAGTTTGATCATCCCCATCAGAATATTTAATTTCTTCTTGTTGGTGTTTCTTCTTTGGACACAACTACTTAACAAGCCATAACCAACGACAACCAATAACAAACAATAAACAACCAACAACCCCTTTCAGGGCTCTAGCCTTTATAAACCCTCTGAAAGATCCCTAGAATTTCAAATGTCACACATTCAAAGAAACCATGTGCAGCTGGCAAAAGCATGTCCCCACTAGAGCATGAGGCAAATCATAGTCACCTGCTGTGGACAGTCTGAAGCAGCCCCATATCCCATACCTGAGATTAAAATGAAAACATATTCTTATAATATTTCTGTTTTTTTTAAAGAAACTAAAATTCCAAAATTGTCACTACAGGGATACCCTAGTATTCTGGTAGCTCTAGACCTGCTGCTCTCTGCTGTAGACACAGCTTTCTCTAGCAGAGTAAGCATCTCTGATTGCTCTGAACTCAGGCATAGTGAAGTGATGTCTGGTACGTGTTGGTTCTCATGGGGCCCCTGGGTACTGGGTCTTGTCAGAAAGATGGGCTGTGGGCAAGCCGAAGCCAGGAGGACCCAGAGCCTATAAATCTAGAGAAGGCATTTTAGAGGTTCCTCAGCAGGGAGCTCAGAGTCTGAGGGCCCAGAGGGCACAGCAAAGACCCACAGGATGTCCCAAGAGAGAAATCAGACCCTGGTCTGGAGGCAATCATTCCCAGCAGAATGGGGCTGTACTTACAAAGGTTGGTCCTGGGGGTATGAGGTACCCATCCCTAGAAGCATGATAGCATTGACTGAGAAAATGTGAGTGGGGGGAAGTAGAGAGTGGCTCACCTGTACTCACAGTACTAGGGAGGCTGGGACAGGAGACTCATCCACAAGTTCAAAACTGGCTCATTCAGCTCTACAGTGAGATTATAACTCAAATACATTTTCTGAACGTTTCTTTTTGTTTTTAATTGTGCGGAGGTGTGTGTGACTGCATTTGGGTATATGCACATGAGTGCAGGTACCTGAGAAGTCCAATAGCATTGGCTCCTTGGAGCTGGAGTTACAGATGGTGTGAGCAACCTGATATGGGTTCTGGGAGCCAAACTCAGGCCCTCTGGAAGAATAGTCAAGTGCTCTTAATTCCTGAGCTATCTTTCCAGCCCCAAATAAATGTAATTTTAAGTAAATATCAGTTTTTTAAAGATTTATTTATTTATTTATTTATTTATGAATGAGTACACTGTTTCTGTCTTCAGACACACCAGAAGAGGGCACCTGAGTCCCATTACAGATGGTTGTGAGCCACCATGTGGTGGCTGGGAATTGAACTCAGGACCTCTGATAGAGCAGTCAGTGCTCTTAACTGCTGAGCCATCTCTCCAGCCTATAAATATAATTTTTAAATGGAATTTTCTACCTATTTGAACTTCTGGTCACTTGAATACTCTGACTCCAACTCCATGTCATCTGCTTGAAGGGAAATGGGAAGGAAGGTGGGAGGTATCTCCCTACCTCAACACAGACACGTTACCTCCCTAAGAAACCATTGGTGGATCATGAAGCACCACAGAGGGGTCTGGAGACGTCTTAGAGGTTATCTTCACCAAAGAACTCTTTCACATTGATTCAAGAACAAAGCCTTCCACAAAACCCTTGAGCAGTATGGAGAGGGTGGCTTCCTTCAAGCCAGTGGCTTTCAGATAGCAGTCTCTTATGTGACCCTCATGATCTTTGGGCTTCTAAGAGATAAAAAAAATATGCAGAGAATTTAGTTCAGTTCAAAATACATTTCAAAGTTCTCTGATTTGTGGCAAGTAAAACACTCCTGAGGTACAAAATGAAAGGCTGGTAAGTCTCCATAGTGAAAACGGTCTCTTTCACATATATTTTAATCCTGGGCCTCTCCATGGCAACCATCTACCTTCCCAGTACTCCCAGAAATAGTCTGCAGACTTTCCAGCAAGTGACTGAACCATCCACTAAGTGTGGGGAGTGAATCTGATTGATCCCAGGCTGGGAGTCAGTGGGATGGGTTCCCAGACCAACTGGTGATGTCTGCTCTGTGTTCTGACTAAAAACATGTCTTTCCCTGGGAGTAGGCACTGAGCCTAAAGCTTGCTGTGTGACCATGCCTTCCCCTCTTACTGCAGGGCTGCCTCTGAAAAATAGACACTAGTGTGGGTTAGCTGTGATTGACTGGGGTAAATACCTACCATGCAGAAAACTGGGGAAGGTCCTAAACCAAGGGAACAAAAATTGACAGAGAAAAAAAAGTATGAGACATCTGGCTGGTTAAGTTCTAAATCAGATCGAGGCATGGTGGCACAATCATGTTAATCCCAGGCAAGGCAAAAAGATCAGGGGTTTGAAGCTAGCCTGTGCTACTTTGTGAGACTCTGTCTCAGAAACAACCAACCAGGGCTGAGGGAAATGGCTCAGCAGTTAGGAGCATGGGCTGTTCTAGTAGACTCAGGTTCTATTCCCAACAACTACAAGACAACTTCTGGTGTCCTGAACTGTAAGTGAACAGATTTAATTGTTTAAAAGCTAGTAAGTTTGTGGCAACTTGTTATGGCAATGAAAGAAAACTCATACAGACAGGAAATGTTTTAAGATTTATTTATTTATTATTTGTACTTACAAAGAGGGAGTCAGATCTTGTTACGGATGGTTGTGAGCCACCATGTGGTTGCTGGGATTTGAACTCAGGACCTTTGGAAGAGAAGTCGGTGCTCTTAACCGCTGAGCCATCTCTCCAGCCCCAGGAAATTTTTTAAATGGGGAGTAAGAGCTTCTAAGAAAGTGTATGTAGGCCGGGCGTGGTGGTGCACGCCTTTAATCCCAGCACTCGGGAGGCAGAGGCAGGCGGATTTCTGAGTTCGAGGCCAGCCTGGTCTACAAAGTGAGTTCCAGGACAGCCAGGGCTATACAGAAAAACCCTGTCTCGAAAAACAAACAAACAACAACAACAACAACAACAACAAAAAAAAAAAAAGAAAGAAAGAAAGAAAGAAAGGAAGGAAGAAAGAAAAAGAAAGAAAGAAAGAAAGAGTCTGTAAAGCCCACAGAGGGTCCTGAGTCTCAGGGGTTGGGACCTACGTTTTGACTCAAGGCACTCAGTCACTGGCTTGTAACAACTAGTGGAAACCTAGTCTTAGAAGAAGAAGGGAGCCGGGTGTGGTGGTGCACGCCTTTAATCCCAGCACTCGGGAGGCAGAGGCAGGCGGATTTCTGAGTTCGAGGCCAGCCTGGTCTACAGAGTGAGTTCCAGCACAGCCAGGGCTATACAGAGAAACACTGTCTCAAAAAAAAAAAATAATAAAAAAAGAAGAAGAAGAAGAAGTAGAGGGGAGAAGGAGTGTATGTGGCTTCCACATACCACCACTCTATTATTCTCATTACATCACGAAGAAACAAATACACTGAGAGGTTAAGAAACTTCCCAAAGTCACACAGCTCTTATGCTGATGTGAGACTTTGAATCAAAGTAACCAGTTTCTAAAATATACACAGTTTAGTCACCATGCTCAAATGGTTTCTTTGAGTAACTATGAATAAAAACTGCTCCAAGACTTCTTTTGAATTAGATACAATGTATCTAAGAAAGGTCAATTTCAAAAAGACTAAGGCATAAAACTAGCTTATGTTGGAAATGGTGTGGGAGAAATAAACTAGCTCAAATCTGAGGCATCATTGGTAAGAATATATATCAAATACAGCCTGTAGTAGAGCAATGGATAATACTTACAAAATGTGGGGATGGGAGCATAATTCAGTGGAAGAGCATTTGCTTAGCATGCATGGGCCTGATTCCATCCCTGACATGTGCATTTGTTAGTCCTGTGTTAGTCAGCTTTCAATTACTGCATCAATACACCTGAGACACATCCACTTAAAAAGAGAAAAGGTTTGCTTCATGGTCAAGTTTTGGAGGTTTCAGTCCATGGCTGTAGTCAGTACAATGTATCATCTGAGTGCATGGAGGTGGAGGCCTGTTTACCTCATAACCAGGAATTGGAGAAGAGAGACAGGAAGAGACCATTGTATCACAATCCCCTTTGAGGGCACACACCCAATGAGCTAAAGCTTCCTATAGATTCCATCAAAGCTTTCTATAGATTCCAACACCTCCTGAGAGGACCAGGACATGGGGACCAAACAATACTTCAACACATGGATTTCCTCTTGGCTACTCCAGGCAAGAATATTCCAGATTTACACTCTGACCTCCACACTCACCCCCCCCACAGACACCCTAAATTAGTAATCTAATTAAAAGTATTGGAATAGTACATGCAAAAGAAGGTAGCATGTGTGAGCAAGAATATAGAGACAAGTGTACAGGCCACATTCCTGTGAGCATGCCCAAGTGTGGTTAGAAGTCTAGAAGGTCTCATCAGGATCTGTGGCCTGGCCTATTCTACAAACAGTCCAGAGGTTTGGGAAAGTTGTGAGAAGAGCACACAGCAGGCAGAAAACCATGCCCCTTGAGGAGCTTACCTGGCCTGTGAGTGTAACAACCACGGCCAGCACAGGCCTCATGAGCTAATTGCCTTTCAGCCCATTTTCCTGGTAATTTTCTATATTGAGATGCTGGATACTGGCAGGCTGCTCTTCCAGAGAAGGATAGAGGATTGGCTGTAAGCAAGCCTTCCTCATGTGAAGTTCATGGCAGCTCTGTAGCTACAGGGTACCAATAACTTGAGACAGCCCTTAACCTAGAGCCTGCCAAGGCCCTCCACCTTAGTTGGCTTGCCCCCTGCTCTGTGGCCTTACCCTTCCTGACCCACAGTCAAACCCTCTTCTATATATGAAACTGCACCTTATGAAGATCTGAGAGCCCTGGCATGTATCAGCGTTGCCAGAAGGATAAGAAGTCCTATCTCCATGAAGCAGAGCTGGACAAGGAGGGTCCAGAGGGACTTGTCCCTTCCTCTTCTGCTTGTCCATTCCAGGCAAGTTTCTTTCTGGGACCCATCCAGCATGTTCTACATGTCAGGGATAAGCATGGATGACCATGGGGCAGGGGTCACAGGGTCCCAACCTCAATATAATTTCATAGCTCCAACTACCTCCAGAGCAGCTAAACTCAGTCATTTTTCACACTGCTTCTAGAAAGACACCAGCCAGCCCTGTCTAAACTGTCAAGTTCAGAGAGAAGCTAGGTGGGAGTCCAATTTTGGCTTTAGATAGCTATATCTAAGCTAAAGTTAAAATATTAAATAGCAATGTGGAGGCAGGGAGTTGGGAGGGAAGAGAAGGGGAAGGGAGGGGCTCCTTAGTGGGATGCTCTCTTAGCTCTTAAAGCACTGGGAAGAAAGAGAGAAGCCGATCACAGGGCTCCTCACTGGATTGGCCACTCTCTCCTCTAACAGCATAGCATCCCTGGTCCAGTGGTAGAAATGGGTTTTCCTTGTTTTGTTTGTTTGTTTGTTTGTTTGAGACAGGGTTTCACTGTAGCCCTTGCTGTCCTAGAACTCATTCTGCAGACCAGACTGGCCCCAAACTCACAGAGAGCTGCCTGCCTCTGCCTTCCGAATTCTAGGATTAAAGACATGAGCATGTGTCACCATTGTCAACTTCAATAGGCTTTTTTTTTTTTTTAGTTTCCTTTGTACCCAGCTCCTGCTTCTGCTCCCCCCAACCCCACCCCTATGTTGCAGTTTTTATGAAAGATCCACCAGGACTCCCTGCCTGCTCCTGTCCCTCTTGCCCCTCCCTGAGCTGGTAGCTGCTTCCTCCCACAATCACCCCCTCAGAAAGTAGCTGGAATAGCCCATTCTCAACTGGATATCATTAGGTCACAGATGGTAGCTCAACAGGTGCAACCCTAAGAAGTGTTATGATTCTTGCAGGCCAGAACAATAGACTTCTAAGCTGCAAGTCTCCATGTCTGGAGGCGGCTGGAAAGGGCTACAGGAACAAATTCCCTTCCACAAACCAAGTAAGGTGGTTGCTTCTGTCTCTGATGAGATTCAAAAGCAGTCTGCCTTCTTTGCATCCTCATTGACCGACTCAGATTTATACCCACACCCAATCCAGGCCCACTTGGGCCCTAATTGGCTGGATGTAGACATGCAAATAGGATGGAGAAAAAAAAAGGACCAACCATGGAAGAAACCTATAGGTGGTTGGGGAAGGGAGAATTGTGGGCTCACCAGAAAATGCTAAAAGCACAATCAAGCCACAGGTCTCTTG